>MJHO01000216.1:0-158500 GCA_002076135.1 Xerophyta viscosa | reverse complement strand
GTTACAATCACTCTCTTAGTATGTTTCTCAGAATAATGGATCCCCGTTACGGTACTGTAGACCACTATTTATACCCCGTAACGGTTTTCTCCCACTTGCGCCAGTTGCGCGCAAGTGGGCGAAGGTTGTTATCCAGGCTGGCGACAGCCTGGCACACATATTTGAATTTCCGCCAGATTTCCGTTGTGACGTTGTCCACGTGTCATCAATCCGTCGGCCGAGGCGAACGGTTCAGATGCTAAGGAGATCGCGTGAGGTTTCGTCGGTGCACCGACCTTAATGTACACCGACCTCCAAAAACACTGACGCTTGACCTTCATCCAACCACACCTTACATCGGTCCCTTTTTCTGGTGCTATATCATATACCATTAATTATCAAACGGAAGATGAGCATCCTTCGTTTCCTGTACAAAATCTTACATATATGTTAAGAAAATTAGAGGAAAAATGGAGATATTCAGGTATTACAAGATGTAAACAATGCGGGATTAGTTTGGTCGTGTGGTTTAGTAACTAACTGTACAATATCATATGTACTCTATAAGATTAGGCAAACGCGGTATTTCTAAGTGTGATTTACAAAATTGTCGTCTATATCTGAGAGCGCTGTAGCTGTTATGGTCATGAAAACTGAGTTGTAGTCCGAGTCTCCCACGAGGGATATTTATGCCGGGTTCTGAAATAATTTTTTACTCGGTCACGGCTTCTGAGCGGGACTGCTTAAAATTAGAGGTGGCAAAAATTAACCCGCTACCCGCGGGTTCACGGGTACCCGTCCAAACGGGCGGGTACGGGTAGCGAAATAAGTTCAAAAAGTTATATACGGGTATGACCCGCCCGCACCCGCAAAAAACGGGTAAAACGGGCGGGTACCCGCGGTTTTACGGGTGACCCGTAAAGCCCGTAATACCCTTAATATTATTGGGCCGATCCGTTAACAGCCAGCTAGGGTTAGACATTTATGTTTCCCTCTTCCCCTCCTCCACTCCTCAGTTCGGCGCCTCCCCCTTTCACTCACTCTCTCTCTCTCTCTCTCTCTCTCTCTCTCTCTCTCTCTCTCCGATAACTAAGTTAGTTGATTTAGCAGGCGGTTCCGGCGCATCTCTCCCTCGATTTAGCAGCGGGCGCATCCTCCATCTCGGCGATTTTCTTCCTCTCTCGTGTGATCTCATCGACTGCCGTCGATTTCTTCCTCTCTCGTGCCATTTCCTAAAACGTATTAACATAATTTATATTTTCAGTTGACAAATTCACTAATCCATAGGAATCTCAGCCGGCACCATTACGCTGTTCTATATTTTGCATGTTATTTATATTACTTTGTTCCTTTTTTTTACTGTTTTTGTTGTTTGTTATTTCAATTATTGTATTTGAGTGATTGTTTACTGTTTTTTCTTGAATTTATACTAATTTTTCATTAATATTTATGTTTTTAAGACTAATTTGGATAATGGACTGGTTTTGGCCGGGTACCCGCGGACCCGCCCGCAAACCCGCGGGCGGGTACGGGTATCAAATCTGTAATCCGTCTAAATTACCATACCCGCTGACCCGTACCCGGATGACCCGCTACCCGCTGACGGCTGACCCGCTGACGGCTGACCCGCGGACGGGTCGGGTCGACCCGACCCGTTTGCCACCTCTACTTAAAATTATGCCTTCGTTCATTCACTCCACCAAGTAATCATCTCTATTCAAGAATTTTCTCTCTGGTGCAAAATAAATTCCAAATTACTGTCCCAACAAGATAGAGGCCGACCCACATATACGTTGAGTGTAAGTCAAATATTTAAAATTTATTACTTTATTATCTAAAAGGGTATTTCGGATAATTTACTCAAGTCAAATTCTAGCAAGAATTTGTTAGAATTTTTTTCTTTTTCCAAAGATACAACATGATATTTTCTTATAAAATAAACTATTTTTTTTTTAAGATTTTACAGGTGACTGTTGAACTTCTATCCTATCTTTTATATCTTTATATTGTTAAATATTAAAATAAGTAATAATAACATATTGGAAAAGTAGGTTTTGGCTTGGAAATGATGGATACTCTTCTAGACGTGGCAGATTATCCTGCTCCGGGTATAACTTCAAGATCATCCAATTGTTACACCACAGCAAATAAAAAAATAACACGTGGCAAGCTACGTCCGACACATTATAAAATTCCCTCTTACGCAGTGCCTACACGCTGCAGTCAGCCGGACAATCAGAGGCCACCTTCTCCATCAAATATCTATAATTTCTGGGCAATAGGTCTCCCACACAACGTCGGCGGCGACAGGGCTTTGAAAACTCTCTTGAGCCTCGCCAGCCAACAGATTTCCTATGGGTCAAGGTGGAGAAGCACAGCTGCGGCGTAGCCGACAAATACCCCATTCCTCTCTCACAGTTCCCACCGTACTCCGGACCTACCATGCTCGAAAGCCCCGCTTCCATCACCTTTAGTCGAATTTCTCAAAACCAATCCAATCACGAAAATAAAAAACAATCAGCATCCTGGCATACAGTGGACCAGAGCTCCGGCAAGAATAAAAATCAATTCGAGAAAAAAATACCAATAATTATTAGTGTGTGAATTACAAAAATGTCTCAGTTCATTAGCAGAAAAGAAGAATGAGAGCGAAATGGTGGCGGTGGTGGTGGGAGAGGAGGGGCAATGGAGGAGAGGATATTTAGTAATAAACATGGTAACTGCAGCACGTAGGCCATACCCTATGTCACATGTCGTCCGTTGATTATTATGGTGTAACTATTGGATCATCCTGTAGTTATACCCGGAGCAGAATAAAATTTCTCCAGATAAAGGGTTTTCCCTTTCATTCCTCTTCTCTGGATATTTTTTTTTCTCTGTAGTAACTCATATATGTTCCTCTTTTAAGCTTCTTTCCAAATCAATATGAAGTTCTACTTTGTAATTTTCAAGCATATTTTCAAAGGCAAAATACTCAGTGGTGTCTCACTCGACTCCGATCGTGCAAATCGGAGACCGAATGGTTGTTATATTTCTGTCGAATTTGCTAGAGAGACCCTTGCACGGGACGGTAAATATTCGATTGGGACAAATGCTACGACGCCTCGATCCGTGAAATTTCTAACCTTACTTTTTATTGAGTTGTTGTTTTGTAGGTTATTCGGAATACTTGAAGTGATAGTAATTTTCGATTATTTGTTTAGTGCTAAATTTTCTGTTTAATTTATATATTTTAAAAATTAAATTGTGTGATTTTTTACTATTTAGATTCAATAAATCCAACAAGATACGTCGAAGACTTCATGCCATAAGCCTAAGGAATTCAGCGTGTCAAACAGCCGGGCAGCGAAAAATAAATGAAAAGGAGCGTATGAGGAATTTCTTTATCTAGCAATTGCAGGAAATGAAACGTCTGGCTAGTTTAAAATTTAACAAATCAGCCATGACCTCTATGTCCTGTGAGGTTAAGAATATCTTTTATTTGACATAATTGGAGATACTGAATAGCTGCTAGACTTTGAGTATATGCAAAATACAATCAACTGATAACTTAGGAAATTAAACTTTATTTATTTATCAGCGACAAGGAAACACAGAATATGTGTACCAACCATGCTGCAACATGTAACCAGTTTTTGCTGTCCTGAAGACTCCAGCTAAAACTCCAGCAGTATTTGATAGTCCAAGCAGTTTCCACCCTGCAGAAGAACAAGAATCCATACCATGGTTTTCGGTGCCGGACGGCACAGCTCGTGCCGGACGGCACGTGCCTGCTCCGACAGTTGTCCGTACAGCACAGCACGGGTCAAACAATTTTATATTCGAATTTTTAAAATAATTTTTTTTATTTTTATTTTTTAAAAAAATAATAAATAAATATATATCTGTACGGTCAGAACGGCACCATCGGCACAGTCGGCACGTGCCGAAATCTGAGTTTATCGAAACTCGGCTTGGCTCGGCACAGAAAACCTTGATCCATACATTGTTAAAGCTGTACATTTAGGTTTGTAACATACTAAGGAAAGAACATTTCAATTTTCGTTTAGTTTTGGAGTCCTTGGACAAATCAAGACAGTTGAGATATCTTAAATACGCACAACATACCGAGTTCCAATATCTTGATGGTTGTGAGTATAAACCCGACTGTGAGAATGCATCAGTCCCCTACAAAAGAAAAGTAACTGTCATTAATAAAAAGAGAAATTATTGTATGAACCCGGTGCACCACGTCATCCGTGCACCGCATATATCTACAAGTATTTTTGAAAAATATTTTCAATATAAAAGTTGTAGATATTGATTAGATATACAACTTTTATGTAGAAAATTTTTTTAAAAAATATTTCTAATAAATATTTTGGGCTAAATAATCATAACGTCAAAAAAATATTTTTAAATTCAAGAGAATTTTGGAGGCTAAAAATACCTGTTTAGAAGTATTTTTTGAAAAAAATGTCTACATGAAAGTTTTATATCTCATCAATATCTACAACTTTTATGTTAAAAATTTTTTCAAAAAATGCTTGTAAATGTATGCGGTGCACGGGATGACGTGGTGAACGCGGTGCGTGCAATAATTTTTCTAATAAAAATGTATAAGTTGTATAACTCAAAATGCTAACGCCAGCAACAACGCATCAAAGGAGATTTCATTTTTTGGTTCAGAAGTTGTAAACAAAGTTGAATTTGTGAAAGATATAAATGGAAAATCAACTATAGACCTACACAGTACCGCCATCGCGGGAGAATTAATGTGGCTCAATTGTGTTAGAAAAAATGCTGGACCAAGAAACCCAATCTACTTCATTATCTGAATATCAGAAAACGAGGAAGGATGATGTAAGCAACATTTACAATTGAGCCCAAATCTCATGTTGTGGTTTATGGATCTGAAATCAGTTGATAAAAAGATAGACAACAATATGCAGATTCCATGCTGATACTGAGGTGTATGTTCCTCACGGATACTTCTCATAGAGCCAGCAAAGGGAATGCAGATTACAGAAGGGCAATGACCCTAATTGCACTTCAGTACCCAAACCTTGCTCATGTTGCAGGAGTACAAATTATTACGGAAATGCAAATAAAAGCCTAATTAGAGAAAGGTCATTGGTATCATTCTTTGTAACATTATCTCTTATTTGCTGGTGTGTGATCCTCTAGAGCACCTATCAGTTGAATTTCCTTTACAATTACATTTGTCAAGTAACTTATAAATGCAGCATAAGAACAACTTGCAAACCATGAACTCCATAAAAAATTCCATACTGAAATTCCTGGGTATAGACACTCCGTTACTAACAACTGTCATGGACCATCCTTTACTGACAACTAACAAGTGTATCTGCAATCCATCCACCAACATTTGCGGATAAACCAAGGAAGAACACTGAAGAGCCCAGATTCAGTGAGGTTGAACTTCAAAACCTGAAATGTGATGGGACATGATGTCAGATCTAACCTAAGCACACTTCAATGGGACTAATTGAAAAAGACAAACGACTAAGCAACTAAAGCTGGTCAATTGACTTTCCAAATAAATAGTCCTATTGATGATAAGCGATATTAGATTAATAAGGTTGTAAAGAGCATCCCATGCAAAGTATAATAACAGAAATACTAAAAGCAACTGGAATGCAAATAGCAGAAATCCGATTTACCAAGCAACTTACTAAACTTGAAGTTAATGCCTCCGCTTAGTAAAAGGTTGATGGAATGGGGTTTGTTAATTTCGGGAATTAGACTCACAATGCCGTAAAGATGGACGGAAAATAATCACAAAGCACACAGATATTTACGTGATTCGGCGAAGATGTCTACATGCATGGGATGGGAGAACGCTTTTTGTTACTATTCCAGAGGTGGGATAGCCGAGTACAAGATACCTTAAATTTTAGGGCTAGATTTTTTATATATACGTGCTTGAATCCGCCGCCCTGAACCCTAAATCATTTCGCCTCTAATTTAGCAACTTAATACCCATAATAAGAAAAGCTGAGTCAATATTTAGGTTGCCTATAATGGCTCTTGGGTCGCCCCGTGAAGCGCTGCAGCTTGGTTCGATTGTGACTTCATCATAAACTCTCCAGTTTGGAAGACCTTTGCAAAAGTGTTCCAAATTGTTCTTTTGCCATTCTTAACTGTGGTGCTCTCCTTCTACAACTGTTTTTGGCTTTTTGTATTTTTTCTGGAATCCGATGTGGTGCTCTCCCACTTAAGGAGTGCGGTCGTGTTTCGACTGTGAACCGTTCTCCCCAGGCTTGCCTTTGGCTGAAATGAACGAAACTGTTCTCCTCCTTTTTGTTTTTTCCTTCTGCACATGATACAATGAATCTTCACGCAACTATTCTGGTGCAGCGTTCTCCTGTGTGAACCTCTTGGTAATTGGTTGAGGTGACCATGCCTGCTGTTATGCCGCATACAACTGCGCTTTCGTAACCACCAAGGATATTCTTGAAAAATGGTTATGATCTTCATCATCACCATCATAAATGTAGTTTACTATCATTTCGTTTATAGTTACTTTCTTTTATTTTATCTGTTCCTCTTCTTCTTCGTTCTTTTGAAATCTTTTCCCGCGCTTCTTCCATTACGAGTTTCTTCCATGGCTTCCGCATCTCGATCTCATCGCAGCAGCATCACCAGTGTTTATAGGGTTCGGAGTACCTTTAGTGAAGCTGAGGAATCAGAGTTCCGTTGCTCCGGCCGTCTCCCAGCTGAATACCAGATTCGGCGGCCGGGTGCCTCTGATCCGGCCCACCGATCACGGCCTGGCGAGTTCGGTTCTCTATGCCGGCTGCCTTCTCTTTGGTGTGGGGCTTCCCTTCCACTGGTTCTTGTGTTTGCTGCTTGCCTGCTAGCAACTCGCTCCTACACAGCTGATCCCCAACGCGTGGTGGGCTGGATTTCTTTCTTTCTGTCGGTGAGTCGGCGAAGAACCTACCGTTGAATTCTTCCACTATCACTTTGACCTCCGCTATGTTACCATCTGGATACCACAATTTTATTTTATTGCTCGCTACAAAGGGCGTACTGTCGTTGTCGGTTACCCTCAGCGGCACAAGAATTGAAGGGAGAAATTCTTCTACATTATCCCGGTTCCTGTCGACGGCTAGGAGAATATGCCACGGGAATGGGGCGGGCCCTCGGTTGATGTGATGGTTTCTCCTGCCGAGAACAACTACTGGTGGGATGATTTGATTAATAACTTCAGAGGCACCTCCTCTCTCCGTCAGATCGATGTGAGTCAACTGACCTATCATCCGTTGCGCATTCTTTGTCTGCTCCCATGTATTGATCTCACTGGGAAAGAGATTCCTGACAACGCTCAATTCGTCTCTCCTATGGCTTTGCTTAACCTGGAGAAGGATAGCGATCTTGCAGAGCCTGTTTATCTAGCTCGCTCCTCTCCACTGCTGGATTCACAGGGGGAGAGTGCTTCTGGCGCTCTTACTCTTCCAGGCCCTCCTGCCACCGTTGAAGTCACATGGGAGGTTTCTGCAGCTGCTTCTCCTGAATGGGCTCCCCTCCTCTTTCAGTAAGTTGTTCTGCTGTTCTTTCTATCTTTTGACGTGTTGATGACGTTTAATGTTGATTCTATTTGTATTCGAGGCTGAATGCCGTCAGCTAAAGAGGTTGGCGAAGAGGAAGGCGTCTGCTCCACATCCGCCGCGGCGTATTCGGACTCGCTCCTCTTTCAAGAAGCATTCCGCCGCTTCTCCTCTTGCTTCTTCCGATCCAGCGGGTTCCATTGTCATTCGGTCTTCTTCTTCCTCCCTGTTGACGACCTTCCTCGCGGCGAGGCGGGGAACAAATTAATATTTAGGAGTCGCCACTTAATCTTTATGGAAAATTAGAAAACCGGGATAAAGCACGTTGAGATTCTTAGGTTCGTGATTGGTTACATGTGGAGAAGACGGAACACCCGCACAACGCTCCTCCAAAGAGGGTACTCTCAATTAAACGGTTTATATTTTTAAATTTAAAATTTATCATTTTATGCGTGAAATGATTTGATTACAACTAATGCATGTATGCATGTGGTAATGCTAGGAATTTGTAAAACTAAATGTTATTGACTCGGTGTTTCGGTTTATTCTTTGTTTTTTGATTTTGGTATGTGAAAATATTATTTTTATTAAGTTAGGCTCAGCACGTTTCTGTTTCCTTTTCATCGCCCACTTTAAAGATATTTAGAGATGTAAAATTCGGATAAACCAACTCCCTTTAATCTCAGAGCTTAGTTAACCACCTTACTCTTAGTAAACCGCATAACTCTTGCCCAAAATATGTTTATGAGATGAATTAATGATTTATTTATTTTATTAATTTTATATTTGAAAATTTTATTAAGGTGTAGAGATCGGTTAAACCGCCTCACTCTAACCTTAGTTTTGATGTATTTAAGATTAAACAATTTTATTTATTTTATATCTTAAAAATTTATTTAAGGTGTAGAGATCAGTTAAACCGTCTCACTCCAACCTTATTTTTAAAAGATTTTAGGACTTATTAATTTTATATTTTAAAATTTTATTCAAGGTGTAGAGATCGGTTAAACCGCCTTACTCTAACCTTATTTTTAAAAAATTTTAATATTTTGAGCCATTTTTATAGTAAAAAATCATAAAATTATAGATGAAAACCTAATTAAAAGTGATTAAAATTAGATTTTGGTCACTAAATGAGTTCCTAGGGTCAAAATGGCTCAGTCAAAACTGAAATGGCTCGGTCAGAATTGAAACTGACTCGGTCAGGTTCGATATGGGCACGATCGGATGCAATCTGGCTCGATCGTTTTGAATTTGGCTCGGTCGGATTGAAACCGACTGAGTCCGATCTCGGATTTAATTCGAACTGGATCCGTGCGCATCGGTTTCCTTAAGCAATGACCGACTGAGCCGGTCGTCGTCTTCCTCTATCGTATATATGTGTTTTAAGGTTTATCGATGGTCCCAGATTCAATGGCGGTGTCAAAATTTGGTTTTGACGCTTGTATGACGAGATTTGATGGTGTAGTTTGGTTATCAAAAATAATTTTTATATTTCACCGAGGTGGCGAGCCACCGACGAAGCCATGGCGATGTCACGTGATCTATGTGGTATAAGAGACTATGATGCAATGAAAACCTTGGTATTTGGACGCCTACCTCGAATGTGTTGATTTTTGTTTTTTTAAGCTTTTCCGGCGACGACGGCAGTGTCTTCGTAGATGGTTGACAAAGTATGTGGCAAGTTGTAGAAGGCTCTTTCTCGTTCTCTCTCATTTCTTTTATTTCTTGGCAGAAAGCTTCCGTCGGCTCTCTCTCTCTCTATCGTCGTCAGTCCCCACGGATCACAGTCGACCGGAACTTTTATAGGCGTCGTGCGTACGGCAGTTACGAAGGCGAGGAGGCGTGCGAGTAGGGAAGTGAGGAGGTGTGGGCGACAGCGGTGGCTGGCGAGCGGGAGCGGCATCCGTTATCCGTTTTGATTTTTTTTTGATGTTACACGAAAAATCCACCTTTTTCCTAAATTGCAAAATCGGTCTTCAAGGAATTTTCAATCTTCGGACCTTCATTATTACGTTTGGTAAATTCATACCCTCATATATAAATTTTCGATTGTCGTAAGAATTTTTCGTTCATACGCGACTCCTTTAGATTTTTAAACAATACCATGCGTCCAAATAGTCTCAAATTAAGCCAAAATAAATTTAATCACGTAAATCAAGATTTTAAGCTTAATCGAGTTTATTGAATAAAATCGGGACGATAGCCCGGAAAAGATGGGGTGTTTACAGTTGCCCCTCTTTATCCAATTCTTCGGAGAAGGATTTGATAAAGATAAAAAGATGCCACATTTTGTCTGTCTTGAGAGAGAATTTTAGTGCAGTCGCCTATATATCCAGAAGTACCGTCGATTTTGAAGATCCGGGTTTTAATAGGCTTGATTTGCATCTCAAGGCCTGAAAGAGAAAAGATACATCCGATTTGTTTCTCCGAATGTCGAAGTCGGTAAGATTAGAAAGGAGATTAGTCGTCTCATAGTGCAGCACAGTCGGTTAAGATTAAAATTGAGATTTTAAAATGAAATTAGTCGACTCACTGTAAAGTACAGTCTGCTAAAAGTTTAATATGAGATCAGTTGTCTCGCAGTTGAGCGTAATCGGATTGAAAATGAGATCAGTTGTCTCGTTGAAGAGCATAGTCGGTAAAATTTGAAATAAAATAAGTCGTCTTGCGGTGCAACACAGTCGGCTAAAGATTGTATTTTGACGTGAATTTCGATATTGGTGATGAAAGAATCCAGTTACTTGATGAATACAAACTTAAGGTGTTTCGCATACACATACTTTAATTTATCGTTTGAAGTAAAAGTAAACATGAATCATATGAATATTTCTAGTTACTAGATAACTTTAAGCAGCGGAGTAAATGTTTGCGCTTTTTCTTTTTCTTTTGTTTTTTTTTTAACATTCCTTATGTTGTATTTTAACGTGAATGCTGATATTGCTGATGAAAGAATCCAGTTATTCGATAAATACAGTCTTAAGTTACTTTGCATACTCATATCTTAAGATATTGTTTACCGTAAAAGTAAACATGGATCATATGAATATTTTTAATTACTAGATAACCCAAGGTAGCGGAGTAAATGTTCGCGCATCTTTTTTCTTTTTTTTTTTTTTTTTTTTTTTTTTTTTTTTGCTTTTTTTTTTTTGGACAAATTGCTAATTATCAAGTTAAAACAAGAGCATGTATTGCTCTTTACATTCTGCAAAATTTAGTGGAATCGTGGAGGCTCATGGTAAATAGTGAAATAAAGCAACTTTATGATTAAAGAAAACTCATTCCGAGTTGCATTTCCAGATAAGAGTAGTTCATTGAAAAGATAAGATGTAACAAAAGTAGAATTCTAGATACATATGAGTGACCCGTAACAGACCAAATATAGTCTTAACATGACTTTATTGAAAATAAATAGATTGATGCAGTCAGTCATTCTGGAACAAACTTGTGTCGATGTCATTGATTTTCCCCGTCGGGATCACTAGTGGACGCTATATTGTTAGCAGTAGCCGTCGGTGCCGTGTCTATTCGGTTGAGTGTTATCTTTCCAGTCTCTAGTAGTTCATATATTTTATTTCGGAGGACAAAACAGTTACCAGTGGAATGGCCTTGGACGCCATTATGAAATTCACAATATGCATTCGTATCGTACCACTTTGGAAATGGGGGAGAAAATTATCGAGCCGGAATTGGCTTCAGCAGACCTTCCTTGGCCAAGTGTTTGAATACTTCTGCTGATTTTCTGATGGGATAGAGTCATGTTTCTCTTCAATATTGACAGTGGCTGGCATGACCGGAGGATGTGGAGGCAATTGAGTTTCTAGTTGAACTGCTGGAATGTATTGGGGATGTTCTGATTGTGGAGGTAGACTATAAGATCATACGGTATCTGTTGTGCAGATTGTTGTTCCTGAGGTTGTACAGATGATGAATTTGGATCGCTTGTTTGCTGAAATTTTGTAAGGTTGCTATTTTGTTCAACAAGTTGTGTCATCATTGTAGTCAAACGCTCCAGCTGTTTATCCATGTCATTAAGTTGTCTGCGAAGTTCTTCGTTTCTTTTCTTCAGTTGCTCATTCATTTCATTATCTGCCATTGCTGTAGTGTGTCATCGGAACCGAAGTAGATAAGGGATTCCTTTTGTGATAGTCGTCTTGACCGTCATTGTGTAAAGAAAATGTGTGTTAGTGATATGCAAAAATATTTATTGCGAGAATTTTTCAAAAAAAAATTTGTGAAAAGAATTTTTGAAAAGAGAATTAAATTTTGATTTGAAAATGATTTTGTGAAAAAGAAAAATTTTTGTGAAAAAAAATTCTTAAAAGATTTTTTTATTTTATTTTGAAAGTAATTTTTTTAAAAAAATTGGAAACCATTTTTTGAAATGAATTGTTTTTAAAAATATTTTTTATTTGAGAAAGATTTTGAAAATGAATTTTTTTTTTATGAAAAGAAAAGAGTTTCTTTAGAAATATTTTTTTTTATGAAATGAGAATAGAGGTTTGAAAAGAATTTTATTTGTTATTTTGCTTTGAAAAAAAGAAAGAGAATTAGACTTGTTTTTTACATGTCCTGAATGAGGGTATGCAACTATTAGGTATCTTAAAAGAATTGGTTTCTTGGGGTTCTACAGGATACTAACACACATAGTATGTCAGTCCTGGTACTACCTAGATAACATATAGGCTAGACTAGGGCTGGGTTTTATAACTATGCGTATGCATTGCACACGAGCTTTGATATTGTCTCAGATCTTAAGGCCGGATCGAGGCCTGAGGTTATGTGTATGCAGTGATGTGTATACAAATTGACTACTAAAAACAAATATATACGACAATAACAAATGATTGAGACAAAAATAAATATGCAATGATAAATGATATTTCATGTTTTGATGATAAATTTGAAAATTAAAAAATTTAAGCCATTTAATTGTAATGAGTTTAACGGGTTCCCAACGGAGTAGCCATCTGTTGACGACCTTCCTCGCGGCGAGGCGGTGAGCGAATTAAAATTTAGATGTCACCACCGGATAAGGCACGTTGAGATTCTTAGGTTCGTTATCGGTTACATGTGGGAAGACAGAACACCCCCACAGCACCTCTCCGAAGAGGTACTCTGAATTAAACGACTTATATTGTTTAAAATTGGGATTTATCATTTTATACATGAAATGATTTAATTACAACTAATGCATTTATGCATGTGGTAGTGCTAGAAATTTGTAAAACTAAATGTTATTGACTCAGCGTGTTTCGGTTTATTCTTTATTTTTTGATTTTTGTATGTGAAAATATTATTTTTATTATATTGGGCTCAGCGCGTTTTCGTTTCCTCTTCATCTCCCATTTTAAGATATTTAGAGATGTAAAGTTCGGATAAACCAACTCCTTTTAATCTCAGAGCTTAGTTAACCACCTTACTCTATTTTTAATTTTTTTTAGAAAAAAATTAATTAAGGAGTAAAGATCGGTTAAACCACCTCACTTTAGCCCAAAATATGTTCATGAGATGAATTAATAATTTATTAATTTTATATTTAAAAATTTTATTAAGGTGTAGAGATCGGTTAAACCGCCTCATTTTAACCTTAGTTTTGATGTGTTTAAGATTAAACAAGTTTATTTATTTTATATTTTAAAAATTTATTTAAGGTGTAGAGATCGGTTAAACCAAAATTTGGTTTCGACGCTTGTCTGACGAGATATTTGAGGGTGTAGTTCGGTTATCAAAAATAATTTTTATATTTCGCCGCCGTGCTCGCCACCGGCGAAGCCACGGCGGTGTCACGTGATCTATATGGTATAGAGACTATGATGCAATGAAAATCGTGGTGTTTGGACGCGTGATTTCATTTTTTTAAGCTTTTCCGGCGCAGCAGTGGCGGCAATGTCTTCGTAGATGGTTGGTGAAGCACGTGGCAAGTTGTACAGGCTCTTTCTCGTTCTCTCTCTTCTTTTTTTTCTCGGCAGAAAGCTTCCGTCAGCTCTCTCTCTCTCTATCGCCGTCAGTCCCCACGGATCACCGTCGACCGGAGCTTTTATAGGTGTCGTGCGTGCGGTAGTTACGAAGGCGAGGAGGCGTATGACCGGGGAAGCGAGGAGGTGCGGGCGACAGCGGTGGCCGGCGAGTGGGAGCGGCGTCCGTTATCCGTTTCGATTTTTTTTGAGATTACACGAAAAATCCACATTTTTCCTAAATTGTAAAATCGGCCTTCAAGGAATTTGCAATCTTCGGACCTTCATATAACGTTTGGTAAATTCAGACCCTTATGTATAAATTTTCGATTGTCGCAAGAATTTCTTGTTCGTGCGCGACCCATTTAGATTTTTAAACAATACCGCATCCAAATAGTCTCAAATTAAGCCAAAATAAATTTAATCATGTGAATCACGATTTGAAGCTTAATCGAGTTTATCAAATAAAATCGGAACGATAGTCCGGAATAAATAGGGTGTCTACACACCTCTGATCAAGAGGACCCGGTGTTTAGGATGACCCTCTAAGGGTCCTCTCCAGCCTCCTTGCTGAGATTGCTTTTTCCGCCGCCATTCCAGTGCGGCATATCAACAAACACGATCACCTCCACCAATAAGCAAGAGATTCACACGTGATCAACGGAGAGAACGCTGCACCAGAACAACTGCGTGAAAATCCACTGTATCACGCGCCAAAGGAGAAGACAAAAATGAGGAGATAAATTCTGCTTAGACCGGTACATACAAAGTCAAGTTAAGGGAGAACAGCTCGAAGACGAAACGCATTTTGCACTCCTTGGGTGGGAGAACACAAAATCTGGCTCTATAAGAATACAAAAAGCCACAAACAATTGTAGAGGGAGAACGCTACAGCTAAAAACGACAAAGGAATAATTTGAAACACTTTTGCAAAGGTCTTTCAAATTGGGGTGCTTATGATGAAATCACGATTGGACCGAGATGCTGGGTCTTGCTAGGCGATCCAAAAGCCGTTATAGGCAACGTAAATATTGAGTTAGCTTTTCTTATCATATGTATTCAGTTGCTAAATTAGAGGAGAAAAGATTTTAGGTTAGGGGCAACAGATTCATGCACATATATAAAAAATCCAGCCCTAGACCATGAGAATACTTCTACTCGGCTATCTCACCACGGATATAGTGAAAAAAGCGTTCTCCACTTCTACTAGGCATCTTCTCTAAACCACATAAATCTCTGTGTGCTTTGTGATTATTTTTCGTCCATCTTACGACATCATGAATCTAATTCCCTAAATTACCAAACCCCTCCATCAGAAGTAAATATTATATTTTATTTATTGATGATCTAACTAGGATGTGTTGGATTTACTTCCTAAGGTTCAAGTCAGAGGTTGCAAGAGTGTTCTGGAGATTCAAGGCTTGGATTGAGAACCAAAGTGGCTATGATTCAGGCTTTGAGATCGGACAATGCGAAGAAGTATACTTCAGAATAGTTTAATCTATTTTGTAAAGAAGCTAGAATTGAGCACCAGCTCACTGCTCCTTACACTCCACAACAAAATGGGTGAGTGAGAGAACGAACAGAACAACAATGGAGATAACTCGATGCCTGTTGCATGCAAAAGGGCTTCTTAAGAGGTTCTGGGCAGAAGCAGCTAACATACCCGGGTTCCTACTGAATAGGCTTCCAACAAGGACAGTTGATGGAGGGGTTTGGTGAATCGGGCATAATACTCACAGACCTTTGGAGACGATCGTCGGAAATAAAGCCACAAAACACAAAGATTTACGTTGTTCGGCGATGATGACTACATCCACGGAGAGGGAGAACAGTATATTGCTCTATGCTAGTGGTGAGACAGCCAAATACATTCTCCCCAAGGGTCGAGGGAACGAATACCTTATATATTCCTCAATCCGCCGCCCTTAACCCTAATTTACTCATTCCTAGATTTAGCAACTAAAATACATAAAGGAAGGCTAAGTCAAGTTCTTTATTGCCTCTAACGGCTTCCGGACAGTATGGAATGACCCATTAACTTAGTTCCGCTGGCTGTTAACCATGGCTCCATCATAAGCCTGCCACCCCCCTCCAGTATGAAAGACTTTTGAAGAAAGTGTTTCGAACTGTTTGTTCACCATTGTTGGTTATGGTGTTCTCATTTTGCAGCCATTTGTGGCCTTTTAGTATGCTTTCGGATACGAATTTTGCGTTCTCCCACTCGATGAGCATTTCGCATTTGATTTGCGCATCGTTCTCCCCAGCTTGCATTAGTATTGATCGGTCTGAGTAGAACTGGTCCCTCATTTTGACGTTCTCCCCGGCCGCTTGATAAAGTGGGTTCCCGTATAGCTTTCTGGTGCAGCTTTCACCCCACGTTCACCCACTTGGCTTGGTGCAGGTTCTCCTTTCAGTGGTGGAGCTGGCCGTGTTTGCTGTTATGTCGGGCTTAGTAGTGTCCACCATTAAAAGATATTCTTGAAAACTGTTACGATCCTCCTCATAAATATTGTTTATCATCACCCTGTTTGCGGTTACCCTCCTATGCTTAGGTCATTCATCTTCTTTTTTTCTTCAAATTCCTGTTCCCACGCTTTTTCTCCTCACTCCTCTTCCATGGCGAGTGAAACTAGGTCCGGTGGCAGTAACACCGCCAGCGTCTACGAGGGTTAAATCACCTTATTGAGACGGAGAAGCTGGAGTTTTGTCGCTCCGATTGTATACCCACCGGATACCGGGTTCGGCGACCAGACGCGTCCAATCGGACTCATCGATCACAATCTTGTGATTTCTGCCTTTATACCAGCTGCCTCCTTGCGGGTGTTGGGCTTTCCTTCCACTGGCTCTTTTCTACTCTGCTTGGCCTGTACAACTCTGCTCCGACATAGCTGATGCCCAATGCCTGGAGAGCTGTGATCGATTTTCTTGCCTTTTGCAGGTGGGTCAAGAGGAACCCATCGTCGAATTTTTCACTATCTTTTTCATCTCCGCTTCGTTATTGTTGGGACGCGACAGTTCTATTTCATCGTCCGTCATAAAGGGCACACGGTCGTCCTCGATTATCCTCAACGACACAAAAACTGGAGGGAGAAGTTCTTTTTTGCTACTCCGGTGCCTACGGATGGCTGGGAGGGCATGCTGATGAAAGGATAAATGTCCTGAAAGCCAATAATATTAGATATTTTGGCGAACATATTTTGTAATAAACTCTTTTGATTTACTTGATTATGGTTATTTGTTTATTTATCGCATCGTCATATTTAATATGTTGTATGAATGTATGTGATAAACCCCATGGACTAAGGCAACAGAATTAGGGGAATTTTTTTTTTTTTTTCCCCCACCCGATATTTTTATTCATGATAATAGACCTAATGTCTTATAAACCTAAGTCCAGAATATTCTTGTCATTAGGTGCATTGAAGTACGGCTCAATGTCACCGGGAAGACTAATTACCACAGATTGCTTGTCATTACGATGAGAGTAGTGATCTCATTATTACGCGTGTAGTCGACACTGAAGCAAGTGTGTAGTGCTCATTGGTATGAATGAGTTCACTGAACTGACTTAACTCGAGAATACCATGAAATCTGTCAATGGTAATTTTTTAGTGTTGATGAGTTATGCTTTTTGATTTTCAGACTTGAGATTATCAGTAGTATCTTATGTGTATATGATTATGGCTTTAGTGTGTTTTTCAAGTATAGCTCAGCTTGTACAAGGGAACCAATCTGGGTATAATAATAGCACTGAAGATAGACGATTAACCATAGAGAATCTGTCACCTCCTATAAAGGAGGAGAACATCCTATGTGTCTTTGAATAGAACTAGCTCAGAAAATCCTTGGCCGAGGTACGATGTGAAAATTAAAGAAAGTTTCCCTTAATGTCACGACGAAGCAAAATCTGTTTAAAAACAGTACATATGATTAGCTATATTAGAGTTTGACAAATATCCATACTCTAAGCTCATTCGGGATGTTAGAAAGGAACAAAAGATTTATAAGGCATGGGAACTGTTCACTTAAAGATTTCAAGTGATGAATATTGATATTCATACAGGTGGATCATGGCACGGTTTGCCTCGACGGTTAACCATGATCTGTGAATAAATATAATTTAATTGGTGAAAAAAGTCGAATTTACTTTTTATTCACTCCCGGAGTGGTACTGAACCTAATGGGTCACACGCAAATGAGATGCGATCGCGAAAAACCGCAAATTTGTGCATGAGGGGCTGTTTTTGCCAATGTCCAAAGTGTTGGACCGAAGGTTTTGCAAAATGCAGAGATGGCATTTCTGCAAAATGCAAAGAAAGTGGTTTTTATATGTTAATATATGAAACTATATATATTCATCAACAGTTGTCTTTTCTCCGTATTAGCGAAGGAAGGAAAACGGCGCCGCGACTGACGAGAGAAACCCTACCCCGCTAGCACGGCAGGCATCTCCTCCACGTCCGGTCGCCCACCTCCACCGCTTTCTCTTTCCACTGCGTCACGGATAGACAAGTTGTCCTGGCAAAACTACATCCCAAAAACCGTGTTCGGCCGACTGCTTCACCACCTGACGGACGTCCTAGCGTCGTCTTGTCCTACCGATGTCGGAGAGGAAGCCAAACTCCAGTAGCCCACGGAAGCTCGTTGTTGCGTGCAATCGTTGCACGACGACCGAGCTGGTGGCTTGGACGACGGTGTTTGTTTCGGCGTGTCAAGAGGACAACGTCGTCGGTGACAGGCGGCTGTCTAGAGATTGCTCCAGCGCAAATCGACGGCGTCGGCTGCGGTGCAGAGCAAATCTGTGGTGCAGAGAAATCGGCGGTGCAAAGCGCAAGTGAAGAGAAGAAGCAGCTATCGACATCCTCCAACTTTGATGGATCCAAAGACCAAATTTTGATTTAATTCGATTAAATCGGATTTCGGTTTCGCGAGCGTCTCAGCGTGGACGTGCATTAGAGGCCGGATATTTTCACGGCTCAATTCGTAAGAATCCGAGGATCATTGTGCGGCGTGTGCGACTCGCCAAGGTATATCGATAAACTCGTACCGCGATTAGAAACATGATAGGATCGCGTTAAAATTAATTAGATTAATTTTAATTATCATGCTTGGTTTACATTGTATTAAATGTTTCGATTATTATAGCATACCGATGTGATCCTGTATTCGGGTAAACGGGGATTGTATTTTTTAAAATTTTAAATTTTTCGCTGCGCATCTAATGTGTTTTTTCGACCCCGATAACCCAACAGTGGTATCAGAGCTATCTTTGATTTTACTATAATAATCGTCGATATTTGATCACGACAAAATAATATTAATTGTTAATATTATAATTTATATGCGATGCATGTAATTTACCGCACACTAACTAAGAGTTGGACATAGAACCCTAAACGAATTAAAATTTTAAATTAGTTCAAAAGCATGTTTAGATCGTCGTGATCGAATTATCGTATTTATTTTTATTCATATGTGATATGGATGTTTTGTGTGGTTTAAGGATGATTCATGGACTTGGCCGCTTCTAGATTGTATGTAGTAGGAAAATTTTTGTAAAGTAAAATATAGCCTGCGTGCTATGCCTCTCTCTTCGAAAAGCAAGTCCCGTTAATAATTAATTTTATTTTTATCCTTTTCTGCTTTTTAGAAAAGTTGTAGTAGAATATAAAAATATTCATTGTAATGAAGATCCTGGAAGAGTTCACCGCGCGCGGTGCGCGCGAGAGGTTCGAGGGATTACAATCAAGGTGCATCAGTGCAAGCTCCTACTACACGGTTAGAATTCCCTCAGTTAACTTGAGTGGATTAGGTAGATGTCCATGATCATCTGGTGGTTTAGCGTACTTATTTTTCTATGTTTTGATAATTGTTATCATATTGTTTTGTAACATGCTTTGTATGCGATACATGCTTTGTTATGATCAAACATAGAAATGCATGCTAGGATAATAAGATGAGACCTTTTAAGTATAATCTGCTTAAAAACTGATTCCCTAAACCTTCAGATTTAAATTCAAGTATTTATGATTTTAGATTTGCGAAAAACCTTAGCCCCCTCCATTAATGATGAAATAAAGTCAAGTGTTTGACCTAAATGACTTGATGTGTAAACGCATGGTTACTTTGGTAAAACACTGGATATTAATCATTCACACACATTAGTGTGTAAGTGGATAAACCGATTAGATAAGTCTCGTTGCGAAAAACGCAAAGACTTGTCTCATAGTTTTACGCCACTTGGAATGGAGGTTATACTTGACTATATTATTATGGTTTGTTGTCGAAAAAAGCAAGACCATGAATAATTAGAGGCTAAAATAAGGAGTTACATAGAGATGCAATTGACAAAGTAAGTTGTCTACCGATCAGAAAAATGTAGTCGTCATGCAAACGTGCAGATTTACATTTTTGCTTGAGATCCTTTAATCTAAACTAAGAATATGATTTTCGTCTCTATTTGAGGTTGCATGGTTCGTTAGAAAAATAGTGGGAGCATTTACTTTAGATTTAAACCATAAATCTTATTGATGTTTTATTTCAAGTAAATAATTGCATGCTAATATGTCTTTTTTATTTTTTGTATCTTTGAATGCTTAGTAGATGAGTTGGTTTGCCTATACATACCATTCTTGATGCGAACAAACTGACTGAACCAAACTATATCGATTGGTTGCTGCAGTGTTAAACTGCTTCCTCGTATTCAAAGGTAGCGTACGTTCTTCGGAGTGTCCCATTGGCCTGTTCTTAACGAACAGTCCCAACCTGATGAGGCGAGTTCAGGCTGGACCAATGGAACAAGATGAGATACTTACGAAGTGTATCCATCTTGGCTTCCATGAGTAATGAGTTGCAACGTCAGTTATGAAATCTGGATAGTGGTAGTATAATGCTCCGTCTGAAGGAGCTTTATGCTGAGCCTGATAGGACTGCTAGATATGAGATACCTAAGGAGCTTTTTAGGGCTAGAATGAATGAAGGAGAGTCCCTGCAGATCCATGTTCTCAAGATGATCGATTGATCGAGCGACTTGGGCAACTTGGACTTGCGATGGATCACGAGTTGAGTATCGACTTGGTCCTTCAATCACTCCCGCCCTCCTATGCTCCGTTTGTCCTAAACTTCCATATGAACAAGTTGGAGGTAACTCTTCCAGAACTCCTCAACATGCTGAGGACTACTGAGAGCTCTATCACGAAGGACAGGGGCAAGGCTGTGATGGTGGTTAGTTCTTCTAAGACCAATGGAAAGTCCAATGGTGCTAAGAAGAATAAGAAGACCGTCATTGCGAAGAAGAACATGAAGGCAAAGAAGAAGGCGAAACCCAATTCTAAAACCGAGGACAAGTGCTTTGAATGTGGCAAAGCTGGACACTGAAGAGGAACTGCAAAGTTCACCTTGAGAAGGTGAAAAAGGCTAAGGAAGCCGGGCCCTCAGGTGTGTTCATTATTGAGATTAATCTCTCTAGTAAAAATTATTTAGATTGGGTATTAGATACCGAGTGTATTTCACACATTTGCATATCGATGCAGGGACTAAAGAATCCTAGAAGGTTGACGAAAGGAGAAGTTGACCTTAGCAGTTTGGCAACAAAGCAAGAGTTGCTGCCGCTGGCTGTTAGGGACATATGAGATCCGAATGCCTACCGGAAAAGTACTAGAGCTTAGTGATTGCTATTTCGTACCTGCACTTACTAGAAATTTAATTTCTGTTTCAACTCTTTGTAAGAGTGGTTTTAAATTCGTATTTTTGAGATAACAATAGTGTTCATTTTCATTCCAAAAATACGAGCGTTTTATTGGTATCTGGACATTTATGCGATGATCTCTAATTTTCATTATACACTGTCATTAAGTGTAAACCCAATGGTTCGAAAAAAAAAAAACCCCCCCAACCTATAAAGAGGTATAGAGATAGTGTAAACGGGACATATCTTTAGCACTGTTGACTTGGTCATATCAGTGAGACAAGACTAAACAAGCTCTACAAAGAGAGGTTAATTGAACCGGATGTTTATGAAACATACCCTACTTGTGAGCCTTGTCTCAAAGGAAAGATGACCAAATTTTCATTTACTGGACATGGAGAGAGAGCGAAAGAGTTGCTTGAGCTGGTACATACTGATGTGTGTGGACCCATGTCTACGAATGCTAAAGGTGGCTACTCTTATTTCATTACATTCACAGATGATTTCTCTAGGTTTGGATATGTGTACTTAATGAAGTACAAATCCGAATCTTTTGAGAAATTCAAGGAATATACGAATGAAGTAGAGAAGCAAACTTGAAAGAGTATTAAAGCACTACGATCAGATCGTGGAGGAGAATACTTGAGTACTGAGTTTACCGAATATCTCAAGGAGAATGGGATTCTCCCACAGTGGACTCCCCCTTATACACCCCAGTTGAATGGAGTGTCTGAGAGGAGAAACAGAACTCTGTTAGACATGGTTCGTTCTATGATGAGTCACACTACACTTCCAGTTACTTTCTGGGGCTATGCTCTAAGAAAATGTGGCGCACGTACTAAATCGGATTCCCAGCAAATCCGTGGATACGACCCCATATGAGATATGGAGAGGGAAGAAATCTGGTCTTAAATTTGTTAAAACCTGGGGTTGCCCTGCTTATGTTAAGAAGCAGTATCCTGATAAGCTGGAAATAAGATCGGAAAAATGTTATTTCATTGGCTATCCAAGAGAGGGTCTTGGATACTATTTTTGGCATCCACAAGAACAAAAGGTGTTTGTTGCCAGAAATGCAGTATTCCTTGAGAAGGAATTCCTACTAGATGGTTGTTGTGGAAATGAGATAGTACTTAAGAAAACTCAAGGGCTGAAAAATAACATTGATCCTGTTTCTGTACTTGAAATAGTAGTGCAACCAGATGTGCCACAAACTGTTAGGACGATCTACCGAGGAAGTGAAGAACCTGAGAGATTGGTTTTACATAGCTGATGAAAAACCAAGAAGTGCAAGTTCATAGTGTGATGAAGCCAAACTCCTACACAGAAGCTATGCAGAGAGTAGCGATCAGCGGGAAGTGGCTAAAAGCTCATGATTTCCGAAATGGATTCCATGAGTACCAATGAGGTTTGGGACTTAGTGGATGCACCTGAGGGAGTGAGTCCCATTGGATGCAAATGGGTCTTCAAGAAGAAGATCGGAGAGCAGGATTGGTAATTAGATACCTACAAAGTTAGACTGGTGCTAAGGCTTCAGACAGAAGCCAAGGGGTCATTATGACGAGACCTTCTCACCAGTAGCGATGCTCAAATCCATTCGGATATTGCTTGCAATAGCTGCATATCATGCTATGAGATATGGCAAATGGACGTAAAGACGACATTTGTGAATGGAAACCTCGAAGAGGATGTGTACATGACACAACCCGAGGGCTTTTATTCTCAGTGGGAGCGAAAGCAAAGTATGCAAGCTGAAGAGGTCCATTTATGGACTTAAGCAAGCTTCTAGAAACTGGAACATCTGTTTTGATAAGACAGTCAAATCGTTTGACTTTATCAAAAATAAGGACGAATCATGTGTATACAAAAAGGTTAGCGAGAGTGCTATTACTTTCTTGGTATTGTATGTAGATGACATACTTACTTATTGGAAATGATATTCTAATGATGCAATCAGTAAAAGTTTGGTTATCACAGCAGTTCTCCATAAAGGATTTAGGAGAAGCTTTTTACGTCCTAGGCATTAAGATTTATAGAGATAGATCTAAGAGGATAATAGGATTATCCCAATCGAATTATATCGATAAAGTGCTAAAACGTTTAGCATGGAAAAATAGCAAGAAGAGTTTTTGCCGTATAATCATGGAATTCAGCTCTCTAAAGGCATGGCACCGAAAACGCCAGAAGAGAGAGATCGCATAAAGAATATCCCATATGCATCCACAATTGGGTCTATTTGTATGCAATATTGTGTTGTACTAGGAGATTGCCTAATGCTCTTGGTGTGACGAGCAGATTCAATCTGATCCCGGTGGAAGGTCACTTGGACTGCCATTTAATTAGTATCCTTTAAGTACTTTGAGAAGAAACTAAGGATATCTTTTCTTAGTATATGACGGGAATTAAGTTGAAGTTGAGGCCTATTACAGACTCAAGCTTCCAATCGATTAAGGATGACAGCAATCGGTTTCAGAGTTTGTCTTTACCCTGGAAAATGGCGGTGCGGTTTAGTTGGAAAAGTTCCAAGCAACCAAACCGTAAGTAGACTAAACCACCAGAGGGCGAATACATTGCTGCTTCAGAAGCTGCAAAAGAGGCTGTTTAGATGAGAAAGTTCATTGTTGAACTTAGAGTGGTTCCAGGAATATAGGATCCTATGACATTGTTATGTGATAACAATGGGGCTATTGCGCAAGAAAGGAACTAAGGTTCATCAGAAGATCCAAACATTTCTGAGCGCTTTCATTTGATTAGGGAATTCATTGAGAGAGGCGAAATCAAGATACAAAAGGTTGACACAAAAGACAACATAGCTGATCCTTTTACTAAGACACTTCCTTAAAAGACATTTGAGAGCCATTTCGACAAGATGGGCGTGAGACGCAATGAAGCGATTGGCTAAGTGCAATGGGAGATTGAAAGGATAAAATGCCTAAAAGGCCAATAATATTAGGATATTTTAGCGAACATATTTTGTAATAAACTCTTTTGATTTACTTGATTATGGTTATTTGTTTATTTATCGCATCGTCATGTTTAATATGTTGTATGAATGTATGTGATAAACCCCATGGACTAAGGCAACAGAATTAGGATCATGATATTTGATCATGATTAATGGACCTAATGTCTTTATAAACCTAAGTCCAGAATATTCTTAGTCACTAGGTGCATTGAGTAGCTCATGTCACCGGAAAGACTAATACACAGATTGCTTGCTCATACGATGAGAGTAGTGATCTCATTACTACGCGTGTAATCGACACTGAAGCAAGTGTGTAGCTACTCATTGGATGATTGAGTTCACTAAACTGACTTACTCGAAAAATACCAATGGAGTATGTCAATGGTAATTCTTCAGTGTGGTAGTTATGTCTTGATCCTCAGACTTGAGATTATCATAGTATATTATGTGTATATGATTTATGCTTTAGTGTGTTTCCAAGTATAGTTCGGCTGTACAAGGGAACTATCTGGGTATAAATAATAGCACATGAAGATAGATGATAACCAATAGAGAATCTGTCACTCTATTAAAGGAGAGAACATCCTATGCGTCTTTGAATAGAACTGCTCAGAAAATCCTTGGCCGAGGTACGATGTGAATTAAGAAATATTTTTAATGTCACAGACGAGCAAATCTGTTAAGACAGATACATATGATTGAGCTATATTAGAGTTTGACAAATATCCATACTCTAAGCTTATTCGGGATGTTAGAAAGGAACAGAAGAATTATAAGGCATGGGAACTGTTCACATAAAGGTTTCAAGCGATGAATATTGATATTCATACCATACGGGTGGTCATGGCACGTTGCTAGACGTTAACCATGATATGTGAATAAATATAATTAATTGGTTAAATTAATTATTTGTCAATTAGTTGAATTAACTATTTATTCACTGTCGGCGTGGTACTGAACGTAATAGGTCACACGCAAATGAGATGCGATTGCGAAAAATCGAAAATTTGTGTGTGAGGAGCTGTTTTTGCCAATGTCCAAAGTATTGGACCAAAGGTTTTGCAAAATGCAGAGAGGCATTTTCTGCAAAATTGCAAAGAAGTGGTTTTTATATGTAATATATGAAACTATATATATGCATCAACAGTCGTCTTCTCCGGATGAGATCTGAAGAAGAAAACGGCGCCTGCGACTGAGCGAGAGAAACCCTACGCCGCTAGCACGGCAGGCATCTCCTCCACGTCCGGTCGCCCACCACCACCGCCTTCTCCTTCCGACGAGCGGACATCGGCAACGGAGTCGACGACAAGTTGTCCGGCAAACTACATCAAGAACTGTTGCGGTGTTCGGCCGACTGCTTCACCGCCTGACGGACGTCCTAGCGTTGTCTTGTCCTACCGACGTCGGAGACGAAGCCAAACTCCGGTAGCCCACGGAAGCTCGTTGTTGCGTGCAATCGTTGCACGATGATCGAGCCGGTGGCTTGGACGACGGTGTTTGTTTCGGCGTGTCAAGAGGACGATGTCGTCGGTGACAGGCGGCTGTTCCAGAGATAGCTCCACCGCAAATCGACGGCGTCGGCTGCGGTGCAGAGAAATCGACGGTGCAAAGCGCAAGTGAAGAGAAGAAGAAGCTACTGTACATCTCGGGCCAAGCTTGGATTGGATCCAAAGCCCAAATTTCGATTTAATTCGATTAAATCAGATTTCGGTTTCCGAGCGTCTCAGCGTGGACTTGCATTAGAGGCCGGGTATTTTCGCGGCTCAATTCGTCAAAATCCGAGGATCATTGCGCGGCGTGTGCGACTCGCCAAGGTATATCGATAAACTCGTACCGCGATTAGAAGCATGATAGGATCGCGTTAAAATTAATTAGATTAATTTTAATTATCATGCTTGGTTACATACGATGTAAATGTTTCGATTATTATAGCATACCAATGTGATCCTGTATTCGGGTACACGGGTATTGTATTTTTTAAAATTTTAAATTTTTCGCTGCGCATCTGATGTGTTTTTTCGACCCCGATAACACAACAACTGAGAGAATTGGGTGAGCCTTTCCCTACTATGGTGATCGGTGAGATGTGTTGATCAACAGCTTTAGGGATAGGCCTCCCCATCAGCAGATTGATGTGGGTTGGATGTCCTATCGACGCATACGTCTTCTTGGCCTACTTCCCTCCATTGACCCGGTAGAGAAGGACATTCCTACCTATGCCGAGTTTGTTCCTTCTATGTTTCTACTTCAGCAGGAAGGGGCACATGATCGCGCTGCTCCTGTCTCTTCCTCTCACTCCCATCCTCCTCAGGAGTCTTAGGGAGAGGGTTCTTCTGCTTCCTTACTCTTCCGAGCCCTTCTGTAGTCATTGAGGGCCCGGCTGTGGTAAGGGGAAGCTATCTCCGTAGCTCCTTCTAAAAAGCTTCAGGCTAAATCGGCCGATTGAAGAGGGCGACGAAGAGGAAGTTGTCCGCTTCTTTGCCGGAACCGCCACGGCACCTTTGGACCCGTTTCTCTACTTTGCGAGGGCGCTCTACCACCCTCCTCCTGCTGCTGACTCCTCGGGATACCGTGGTTGAGCGGTCTCCACGTACGCTCTACCACGGGATGCTCAGCTTCATGGACGCCTTATCAGGCTACAACCAGATCAAAATGCACCCTGACGATGAAGAAAAGACGAGCTTCATCACAGACATAAGTACATTCTGCTACACAGTGATGCCCTTCGGACTCATCAACACAGGGGCAACCTTCCAAAGATTCATCGATCGAGGATTCGAACCACTGCTTGGAAATATGATGGAGGCGTACGTGGATGACCTCCTCGTAAAAAGCAAGAACCGACAAGATCATCCCCGTCATCTGCATGAGGCCTTCGACATCATGAAACAGTATGGAATGCGCCTCAACCCGGAGAAGTGCACCTTTGAAGTACCCTCCAGAAATTTATTCGGGTATGTGGTGACCCCTCACGGAGTCGAAGCTAATCCAGACAAGATAAAAGCGATACTAGGTATGCCTCCACCAAAGAATATTACCGAAGTCCATCGGCTGGTCAGACACATCACTGTGCTCAGACGCTTCATCTCACTGTTGGGGGATCGTTGTAAGTTGTTTTACAATGTCCTCAAGAAAAAAAAAATAGACTTCTTATAGACACCTGAACACGGTAAGGCATTTGAGGAATTGAAGTTATTCTTGACCAAACCCCGTGTAATGGTCATAGCCGACCCCGTCGAACCCTTATACCTTTACTTAACGGGATCGGAGTCCTCAATCAGTGCAGTCCTCATTAGAGAACGAGACAAGACCAGAATCCCATTTTTTATTATAGAAAGCTTCTCCGTGACTCCGAGCATAACTATACGACACTCTAAAAATTAGCCTACGCGCTTATTTAGTGCTCAAGACGGTTGAGACCATATTTCCAAGGACACCCGATTCACGTCCTAACAAACACCCCACTGAGGCAGATAATGAGGGACCCTGGAGCAACGAGGTGTGTTGCCAAGTGGACAATGAAACTCAAAGAATTCGATATCCTGTACAAGCCACGCCCAGCTATCAAGGCCTAAGTCATCGCTGACTTCCTCATTGAAATGGCAACTCCTTTGGAGGAAGAACTGAAGCGCTTCACCATCCAACCAGCACAAATAGAGGATTTCTGGACGCTACATACCGATGGCTCGTCAAATGTCAGGGGAAACGGAACAGGCATCGTGCTATGTAGCCTGGCGAAGCTCGTCTGGAATACTCCTTTAAGCTCGCGTTCCCCGCGACCAACAACACCTCTGAGTACGAAGCAATCATTTCAAAGTTAAAGATAGCCAGGCATATGGGGGTCAAACACCTTAAGGCATACCCAACTCGTCATTAACCATATACGCGGAGAGTATGAAGCCCGCGATGAAGTTATGGCGGCATATCTCAGGAAGGTCATGAGCTTGACTCATGATCTAGGTTACTTTGAAGTCATCCACACCCCGCGGGAGCAAAATCACATGGCCGACACCCTGGCAAGGCTCGCCTCAGCAACGGAGAACGAACAACCCGACACGGTCATTCGCGAGGAGCTTCGTGTCCCGGCTATCAAAGAAATCGAGGTTAGCTATATCACCTTATGAATAATTGGCTGACCGACATGCAATATTTGTCAAGATAGGAGCTCCCCTCGGATAAAAAGTTGGCCGAAACGATAACACGAAAGGCGGTTCGTTATACGCGTATCAATGGACAGCTCCATCGTATCGCCTTCTCAGCACCCTAGCTTAAGCGCGTCGAGGAGACTGCGAAGGCGATCCTCTCAAAAATACATGAAGGCATGTGCTTGAATCACGTTGGGGCGCGAACAATCGCTCAAAAGGTCTTTAATCAATGATACTATTGGCCCACCGTTATGACGGACGCTGAAAAATTCATCCTCGCCTACAAGAAATGCCAGGAGCATGCAAAAGTTACTCACGTCCCAGTCGAACCAATATCGAACATCATTTCCCCGTGGCCTTTCCTACAATGGGGCGCGCATGTACCTCATCGGTCCGCTGCCACAAGCTTCACGACGATCGAAGATTCATGATTGTTGCCAAAGAGTACTTCACAAAATAGATCGAAGCCGAGCCTCTAGCCAAGATCACTTGGGCATCCGTTACTAAATTCTTCAAATAGTCCATCGTATGTCGATTTGTGATACCAAAATACCTCATTACAGACAACGAAAGCCAGTTCGTAAGCCCCGAGCACCAAAAATTGTGAATACCTCCATATTAAGCAATGGTTCACCTCGATATACCATCCGCAGGTGATTCAGGCGGATCTTGGGTTAAGGCAGACGTAGTGGACATGACTTGGATGGGCGCGGCATGGCGCGGCATAGGCGTGGATGTGTACGGCATGGGCGCGACACGGGCGCGGCATAGACGCGACATGGGCACGGCACTAACGACACTAGCGCGACACGGGGGCGGCATGGGCGCACCGTAGGCGTGGCACAGCACAGGTAAGGCCTAGGCGAGGGCGCGCGCAAAAGTCCAGCGCGCGCGGAGTTAGTGGGCGTGCGTAGAAGGCCGGCAGGCGGATGTGCCGGTAGTACAGAAGGCAAGGCATGCAAGACGGAGGCGATAAGACTCATGCAGAGGTGGCGAGATAGGTCAGGACCAAGGTAGGCCGAGGTGACAAGACTTATTCCGGGATGGCAAGGTAGATCAAGCCTGAGGTATGGCCGAGGTAGATAATATCTTAGCAGAAGTGGCAGAGTAGATAAAGACCGAGGTAGACATGACCAAGGCGGAGGTGGCAAGGCAGCCGAGGCATAGCTCAGACCGAGGTGAGGATGCATGTTCTGGATCGAAATGGCATTGTAACCTAGGCGAGTTCGGGACAAGGTGTAGCCGAGAGCGAGGTCGTGACAAGGCTGATACGTGACCAAGGTACAAGAGCGAGGTAAGAGCTCGGCGAGATGGACTCGAGCGTGGAACAGCTCGGATGTGAGGAAGCTCAAAGGGCGTGCGGGAGCTGAGGTGGCAAGGGATGCCGGAAGCTCAAAAGCCGCACGGGAGCTGAAGTGGCAGGGCGCGCAGAAGCCGAAGAGGTACCAAGGCTCGGGAAGACCAACAGACCAAGAGTCCATTAAGTCCGAGTATAATGAGGCTCTTGGACCGTGACGGACTAGGCATGACTGGAGTGTGGAGTGTCTCAGCCAAGCATGGGTGCGGGTGACCAAATCGTTGCGGGCGCGCGGGAGGTGCACGAGGAAGGCTAGGAGGCACGGGCACAGAGCTCGGCGCACGCGCGGAAGGTGAATCGACGTGGGCGCCAGCATGGGCGCGTGACCGGAACGCGGGTGCTAGGATTCCAGCGCGGGCGATGGGCAAACCAGGCAACGCCAGCTGTCTGGGGAGACCAAGCATTAAATATGTTAAGTTGTTCCATGAGTTTGTATTTATTGCTCTTTTGTAATTAAGAGGCTTGGGAATATCCAAGCATGTATATAACACTTGCTCGGCTTGTGAGCAAGAGTGAGTTGTTTTAGTAGTGTAATTCTTAGTGAAAGAAAAACACGGGAGACGGTAGAGTTGGCCGACTCACTTTTCCACTCAAATATTCTGCTTGTGTTTTTATTTTTCTTCCTAGATCCTTATAACGTCCTAGGTATTCCTCAGCAAAGAGAGTGCTCAAGAGCCCCTATGGATCACCAGGCGAACGGACAAGTCGAGAACGCGAACCGCACTATTCTCGATGGACTCAAGAAAAAACTTCAGGGAGCAAAGGGTATTTGGCCGGAGATACTACCCATAGTGTTGTGGGCTTATTGCACGACACACCGAACGACGACAGGAGAGACACCGTTCGCTCTGACTTACGGAACGGATGCTGTTATCCCCGTCCTAACCCTTTGAGTCGAGTATAACGATGAAGACACCAACGGCTTCCAACGACTTGGCAACCTGGACTCATAGATGAGCTCCGGGACAAGGCACTCTACGGTCCTATAGCGCCGTTTGTGAGAAGGACCTTATCAAATCACAGTCTTCGGCAAAGGCGCCTACACGCTTCAAGATATGGACGGGAACATGCTGCCCCGCGCTTGGAGTGTTTTGAATCTCCGTGCAAACCATCACTGAATGTACAATTTTTCGCTGTAAAAAATAATAATAAAATAAATAATACCTTCCCTGTTTAAAAGCATGTCGCTACGCATGATGGATTCCTCCTCAGTTGCGTGGAGCCCGCCTCCTAATCCCAGCTCGGCGACTCACGCGCCCGGACGCTGGGAGGGTAAGGAAGCGTGACATTCTCTCCAAGGCCACTCCCACCGATGACAAGCCGACAGTGCGACATATCATCCTCGTTACAACGAGGACCCTCGCCCTCGACGGCTAGGGGGTAAGGGGCAGCGAACCCGAAGCTCCTCAGTTGTGCGGAGCCTGCCTCCCCGAACCCAGCTCGGGTGCCCGTGCCCCCAAAAGCTATGGGGGTAACGTCGCTCAGCAAGCATAAGCCAATGAACTTTCCTTCGTTACCTTCTGCTGGGGCAACATACCTATACCGCTTATATGCGCATAAAGGAAAGCGAGGAAATCGAGTAATACGAAGAAAAAGACACGATAAAGTGGACAAATCTTGTTCCTTTATTTCAATAATGCAATACAGTACGTTTCGTATACAATTAAAAGTCCATTCTACAACGGAATGTCACATAAACGACACGATAAATGACCTGTTACAAGGAAAGAAAAGAACCTTAACAAACGGTACTCTGAGCGACTAAGCTCTAAAACCTTCAGCACCGATTCACGAGGAGCTTCCAGGCGTTTGCCTAGGCCATCAAGACCCCTCCGCGTGCTCGAGCTGCTGCGTCAAGCGGCGCTTCGCGGAACAACGTAGAACGATGTGCGTAGCATCAGGGACGCACTGCAAACAACATACTTAAGAAGGCCTTAAGAGCTTAGATACCCTCGTTCGGAATACCTCAACTTTTAGATACCATCGCTCAGAGCACGAGGACCTAAAACGAAATATTACCATTCGATGCACGGGGACTTCCAGAATAAGCTCCCATCCAGCTGCCAAAGGTCGCCTGGCATATCTGGGTCGTGAATGGGTGTCAATGGACTATATTCCGAAGTCACTGAACCCAGAAGGACACGGTCCAATCGCTCTCGTGTCTCCTCTAACTCACTTTCCGAAGATGCCATATCAGACCGTAACATAGCAATCTTGCGCCCGCATCTATTAAGAGAATCTCACAATGCCGATCATGACTTCTTAAAGCCTCCAACCTCTCCTAAAGCCTTTGGTTCTCTGCAACAAGGATTCGGTTCTCCCTAGCTAAAGCCCGCAGAAGCTCGACGGTCGCTCCGTTGGCCATATCACTACTACGATAAAGACACACTCGTAAGCTCGGGAAACTATTCAAGAGCAGAAGCTAAGAATACAAGCGGTAAAAGGAGAATTCCCGATTCGTTTTTATAGACGAGCCGGAGAACACAGTAATAAACTTTATAGATGGCAAGGTCCGATTGGTTAACAAATATTGCAGAAGTTTTTACTAGAGGAAGCAAAATATAACGAGCTCTCGCTCGTAAGCAAAAAAAAAAAAGAAAAAAAAGGCAAAGGAGATACAAGAATACAAGACTAGTTCTCCTTCCACAAGCCTTCATTCCTTAGCCGCTTCCCCCGCTGCCGACTCACCAACTGGATCTCCAAAGATGGCTCCTTGCTCCCCCGCAGTCCTGACAGTAGGCTCCCTAATGACAACCTCTAGGCCCTTCACAGTCTTCTCGGTAGATTCTCCTACGGCGACCTCGCCCCCTATCAGACTTCTCCTTTGCCTAGCGATAGCGGCGGCTTTCACGAGTTAATGCGCTTCTCAGTCCGTCTGGTGATGCCTTCGAAGTCTAAGAAGGAGAAGTCCTCCTCTATTGGGGGATTCATGTTACCCAAATACGCCGCAACGTCGTGGACCAACATCATGGACTGGTAAAAACCCTAGTTTCGAGCAAAGTTCTTATACTCCTCAGATTCCGTAAATCTACAAACAACCATCGTAGCTCGTTCCTGCAACTCCGAGACCTCCATCTCCAAGTCCTTTACATGCTTAACCAGACCCTTGCTCTGCTTCCTTGCTCTCTTCGCATGCGTCGTAGCCTCCTCCCTGGACTCGACGCCCAACACCGATCTACACATCTCCTTGTTGTCCTTCTTCTGCTTCTCGTTTTCCTTTTTCAACCATTACATCTCCTTCTTCCGGTCTTCAACATGACTCCTTAACTTTTCAGTGTCTTCTTTTAGTTAGAGGTCCCCCTTCATCCTCCTTTCAACCTCAGAGTACAGAGACTCCCCTCTCCTGGAAATCTTTTCAAGTGATATTTTATTATCGAGCAGCTCCCCATATGATATTTTATTATCGAGCAGCTCCCCATATTTCTCCAGAAACTACAAGATGGACACAGCGTTAGAAACCACATAATCGACATACATATGAAACGATTGCCTCATCGTGACTTACCATCGACGCTGAGACGGCCAGTTCCCGGAAGGTAGATCGCCTCCTCGGCGTAAGATGCCCCCGACCAACGGGTGCCCCTGAAGATTCCCTACCTTGCAGGGCGCCGGAACCTCCTACCTCCTTAGTGGCCTGGGCCTTCAACTTCTTCCTGCTCGCTAAGGCTTTCCAAAGGACCCCAGTAGCTCGCTTTTGAGAAACCGATAAGCTAACGGGCACCTCCTCAGCCACGGGTGGTAATGGAGGGCTCCCAGCTGCCCTCGGGGACCCCTTACGTGGCAACGCGATTCTCCCTCGGGACTTGGCGCTGCTACCTTGAGCTCTTTGGAGCTAGTCTCCCTTCCATCTCAGTGACCTCGGTCTCTCTAGATAGACATGTGAAAGAAGCAAAAGATTAGTTAACCAACGAAGAGTGGTTAACGAAAGGAAGCTCAAGAATTTTATACAATGCCCAGAAAGGCAGTATCTCCGTACCTAACTCGTCACCTAACTCGTCAGACATCTTGGGCTTCAAACGAGCACCCTCGTTTATTTCCTCCCTCTATGCCGTGCTGAATCCCCAATCTCCTCGTTGCCTAACAAAGAAGAACCTGTGCTTCCACCCTGGAAAGGTGATTCCCTTCCCCCTAACCTTCATGAATCTCGATTCATGGGTCCTAGTCATAAAGTACCCACGAGACTTTGTCGAGGTGGTTAACGTAAATATCGACCTCCACAGCAATAATGATGGGACTATCTCCCTCCTATAGCAAACACAGAGGAAAGCCAATATGTCTCTGTACCAGTTGGGCGTCAACCGACAAGGAGTTATACCATAATGGGAGTATAGCTCAACGTAAAAAGGAAGCAACGAAAAATGAAGACTCCCCCCTTCGAACATATTCAAACGTAAAGGGACCCATCCGTCTGACGACGACACAATAATCTCCTCCTCACCGGCCAACCTGACTTCGTAACCCTCCGGGACAAGAAAACTCGCAACCAACCTATCCAATCTCCACTGAGTTACCGTGGAAAAAGCAGTCTGAGGGTCAACCACAATCGCGGGAATTCGAATCCCCACATTCCTATGAGAGCGTTCATCCTCAACAATATTAGACCCAGCGGCAAGCTCCTCGCGCCCTACATTCTCATAGGATCTACGCGAACAACTAACGACCCCGACTGCACCCTGACCCACGTCTTTCTCCTCTGATTCCCCGCCAGTAACATCTACAAAGCTACCCGCAGACAAATCCTTAGAACTCGCAGACATCGTATACCTTGGACTATATGATGAACGAGCACTCCCGACGGTACCACCTGAGGACCGAGAACTACTTCCGGCGGAACTGCTCTTAGTGGAACTACTCGAAGACATTACAACTAACCTCATTAACGGGAAGGTGGTCATGAGGAAACGAAAAGCACGCTACGAGGATAACGTTGTTATAACTCCGTGTAACAAAACATATGGTGGTAAGAGAACAAAAAAAAATGACAATCCCCTTGGTGGTAGTTATACCCGTAGACCGCGTCTGTATTTTACTTGTACGCAATGATGTTCGTCCGTTTACGCGCGCAAGCGGCACGATGAAGACAAGTGTCCCGTAACAACAGCAGGGATGACGTCGTCCAGGATGGATATTGGTGAAAACCTCTCCCTGAGCAGACGATTCCGATGGCCGCCCCGAAGTCCTCGGTGCACCCGTCGAGGGACAATTGATGCTCCATGAAATGACCACATAGCCTAATCCACCAACAAAGATCGCGTGATGCAAAAGCCATGAAGAGACGCTCGTGTAACGAGGACTTCGTTAACCAACGAAGACTCACTGAATCAAGGCTGAGTTAACCCCCGAAGCACGAAGTCCAAGCCAATCGAGAAATGCCTCTAATACCCCGCATGAGACAATACGTGGAAGATGCAGAACTAGTTACATGATGGTTAACTACTAATCTACCCCGCTAATCCCCTATAAATAGTGCCACTTTACTCAATAAGAGGGGATGAACTGTAATCACTTACTATAATCCAATTCATACGTAGTGAAATTACACGAGGATCACCTTGTACCGTGATTTTTTTTTTCTCTGTCTTAGGGGTTTTTCATGTAAAATCCTTGTCTTCGTAAACTAACGATCATCTCTCTATAATGACAAACGCCCAGACTTATAAGCGTTATACTAACAAACTCTTCCACCTTCAATTCCAACAGCCAGCACGTCATTTTCTTTCTAGCATGGAGAAACCCGCCGGCATCAGTAGTGTGCGAGCGGTAGCTTGTGTGTGGGTGGCATAGGTGCATGTATAAGTTAGCATGTGTGCCAATTTGGCCGAACCAAATCCATTTTCCCCCAAGCCAGACCTAAAAGTGGGGTTAAAGGCATCACAAGGTGGCAGAAGTGGACGTCATGACATGACTTATGAGCAGAAAACGTGGCTAACATGCTGCACGACCAGAATTTGACCAAGTCATATGGTTTATGTTTAGCATTTCTATTTATGTTGTTAGTGGTTGTTCGTGACTTAGATCATGTAGTTTTAGTTTTTTTTTTATTTGTATTTAAGCACATTTCTGTTCAAATGAAAGTTGTGTGATTTTGTATTCAATTTTCTTGTGTTCTTCCAGTAAGTCTTCCTTGCTCCATTTCTTAAAGTTTTGAGAAATTTCTGCTGCCTTTATCATTCAAAGCCAAGAATTACAAAGGAATAAACTGGTCTTAGAGAATTTAATGAATTGGCCAAACAATATGCACTTGCAGGTCTAGGCAGTGGCTGAAGAATATTGTCGAATATTGAACACTTTTAAGATTACCTACAAGCATGAAGTTTGGATCTGTTTGCGAAGCCCAGGTGCATGCTGGATTGCTGTAAACACAGATGGTTACATCCAACAAACGCTACAGGTGCTGGAGGATTGCTAAGAGACTAGAACAGTAATTGGATAAGTGGTGGTATTGTGTTCTTGCAGGGTAATCGACCATTACCCCCGCAAAGCTTCTAGGTTTATTATGGTCTTCGTATGGCCTGGGAGGGTAGCTTCAAAAAATAAAGATAGAGTCAGATTCCAAGGTGACCACTGCTAAGTTATCCAGAGAAGCAGATTGGGTAGACCCGGAGATTGTCGAGAGCTGTTTAGTAGATAGTGGGATTATCATCTTCTTCACATCTACCATGAAGGAAACTATTATGTAGACTACATGGCAAAGTTGCCTCAAGACTGTGTGGGTGTTCATTTCTTTGATCAGATTCCGAAACCACTTCAACGATGGCTAGAGTATGATTCGCTGGGTATTGTCAAGCACAGTGTTTTTTAGTTAGGCTTTGCCTATCACATATAATCAACAAAAAAAAAAAAAAAAAAAGGCAAAATAATTGTTCCTTTATAAGCCATTGATAGAGACAGTGGGTTGGAATCTAATCTTAGATGGGCCTTAGAGGTTCAGAACATGCTTAGGCGGTAGGTCCCAGATATTTGACATGCTCTCCCCCTAGTTTAATTTTCTTTTTTTTCCCCGCAGTATGTTCTCTTTAAATTCATAAATGCAAAACATTAGAAAAAAGAGTAGATAATCAGAATTAGTAGAACACGTTGATAAATTGAACTTGCAAGAGCATATTTTGAGCAAGAATACTAGTAATTGTTAGTATGGTAATCATATTATATATATATATATTCTTTTCTTTTCTTTTTTTTCTTTTTTTTTTTTTTTGAGAAAACGAGGCGAAACCCCTCCTTAGATATCTGCTAACTCCCGGACTACAATTTTCTACGCACACCTATAGGACGATTTTGGACCCAGATGTGCGCAAGAGAATAAAACTCCGGCCCGGCGTCTGCTTCCGGACCAGATATGGAGTACTAGGAGTTACCCAGCCACCAGCTTCCTTGTAATCGCTGTAAACATGCGATCCCGGCACATTCCCATTTCAGGACATCCTTAGGTATCAAATCCAGAATGCACGGCTCACGAACCGCACGCCTACCGGTCAACCCAAAGACGGGAGGCGTTATATTATAATGTTGATACAACGATCACTGCTACAAGTAACAATTACACGTGTGATGCGGCTGCAGGAGGTTGCCTAAATGATGGTAGGGGCCATTATTGCTGCACCCACTCCAGTAGGTGCAGGAAAAGCATGTTAAAAGCTTGTTTGCATACCACATGGCTTTGTAACAATGAGATCACCACATAAGATTGGGTTTGACATTGAATGAGAGAAAATAAGCAAGCACCAACTCATCCTCTATTTAGGCCACATTGGAAAATTGAATAAAAATCAACTTGGGAGGCTATGTATACCTTAGAAAGTTACAAAAACATCGATCTGAGAAAAGCAAGAATTTTCCAATGGAATGGACCAATATTTGCTACTTATCGGCAATAGGATGATAAGGCCGTGCCATGGTTTAGTACTAATACAAACGGTTGAAGTACAGTACCAAACTTGTTGAACTAAAGCACCTCAGATCACTCAAAGGGCATCACGGGCAGCAATTCTGCAAACAATTGCATCAGCAAGTGAAGATATACCCAACTCCTGGCTGGATATTTTGTAATGCTAAAACAAAAAGAAGACAACCATCATTATGAGTCCCAAAAAGAAAATACTTTGCTTAAAATAGATACTGAACCAAACCTTTTGTATCTGAGCAGCATTTGCTCTGTTCTCCAATTCCTCTAAACCAATCTCTTTTCCATTTATAAGCTTTGCAACATTTTGCATCTAGAAAAATACACTTTCATCAATCCAAATGTAGTATAAACCATGCCATCAGATATACATTTATATGAAGCATCGTATGTAAAAAAGCTTTGTTCTTTCTACTCTTCCCAGATGCATGCAGTGAACTAGACAGCAAATCAAACAGCTCTAAGCTTGGAGATGTATCTACACTTCCTACCATCTTTTTACTATCTCTAAAGAAAACCTCTGAATTTTCCTTCCTATATCAGAAAATTTGTAGACCCATTTGATAATATCATAAAGGAGATCAAAAAAGGTAAATTGATGTATATGGATTGTCTGTAAGAAGCATCTAAACGTTTTACTAGCAACGTAGTATACAAGCAGAGAATTAGAAACCATGTTTCAACTGGGACGTATAGGATGCATGCTCAAGGCATGCACTGAAACAGTGCCATTCTGATCAGTTAGGCACCTGTTCAGGTCATGGTTATTAATGGGAGCCCTTCAGCTATGAACAAGCAGGATCCTGTGGCCCAGTTAGCAAAACAAAAGGAAAGAAGATGACTCAAAGGGATAAGTTCATAACATTATTTTTTTAAGTTTATGATTTCTTGCATTAGGTTCTAATAACTGAACCAGGCAATTTAAGATCCTTGTAACAATTCAATTTGGAATTGATCTGTGGGAAGAATCCTCTGAGTCTGGTTTGGTGCAGATAGTTAATTCTATTTGGTTGGATCAATGCGTATAATACTTGAAAAGTACTGCAACTGAAAAGTGGTTTGAGTCGGCTTTGTTATCAAACTACTAGGGAATTTAATAATTCTTACAGTTGGTTGAACCGCTGACCTAACAAAGTCTGGGTCACACATCAGACAAAGCGGTCGCTGCTCGGAATGAAAGAAAGTCAACGTGTAACAAGACACAAAACTATGTTCCGTGGAAAGGGTAGATTGCATTGGCATATATTCATAACAACCAGCTTTGCATTGAAATATTTCTGCACATCTGGTGCTGTATATTCATGTATTTATTTCCTAATTTTCTATAATTATTTACGCCCGTTTACATCAAGACAGCCTTAGCTCACCATGTGAGAGATTAGGGGGGAATGCGGGTTAAAATAATGATAATTTGACGCCAACATGATTAAGTTGTCAAGGAATAAGAAAGAATAATAAATGATTAGGCCAATAGAAATTGCCGCATGACAGGTCTACCAATGTAATGTTAAGAAACACTAGGAGATCCAGCATCAATGAGATTCAAAGGAGACGAATTAAGAAAGAAATCAATTCGATATTGGAGGTGCGCCTGCACAGCTAATGGCAACTATCAGGGCTGGTCTTTATGAGAAAATTTCTTCCAGAGAAGGAAAATATGCTGCGTGGAGAATTATATCCATTGAAAAAATCTTTACACGGCATCTTGAAAGAAGCTTTGAAGTAAAGAAAAGCGATTAGTCACATTCCAGAGGGAAACACATTATAGCAGAAGCACATACAAACAAAGAATCGATCTCACAACATATGCCAAACAATATTAAATACCAAGCATTTATATTGTAACCATTTCTCTCAAAGATTCTACAGATGTTTCAGTGTATTACTGCTTTGTTACTATCTTTTTTAATGATTTTACTGCTATTCTCCAAACCCTGGCTTTTCACGAAATCTCAAAACTGGATAGTGTAACTAAAGTGTAAATGTTTTAGACGTCCTATTCGATGTTAGATGCTTAGACGTTGATTAGATGTTAACTCTAGAAATTTTCTTGGCATTCTGTTCATGAAATATCTTAATTTATTAGGATTATTAGTGCCTTCTAGTGTGGCATGCCACGCAAAGTACTGAGTTTCCCGTTGCACGCTATCAATGCCTACGGAGCAACAGTGTTGCTTTGAGCAGGGTTTAGGCGCAGCTGATTTGGATTCGCACAATAAAAATCATTGAAAAGGCAAGGCGTTTGAGTATCTTTTGTATTGACGTAGGCACATTCGGTAAAAAGTTGCGAAAATTCTTATCTCATAAACTATTTTAATATGCCAGTTGCACAAATTATAATTCATAAAGAAAAATCATAGCATGTCAAAAAATTCATAGCATGTCGATAGAAAGAGAAGATTAACTCGAGGCTGGAGTTGGTACAAATTAGTGCCACTAGTACTATAAGCCTTCTATCCGATAGCTTATCATAAAAGTCTAGCAGCTAACATATGAGTCCTGGGATTCTAAACAAGGGAAAGGAGACAATTGTACCAGATAGTTTAACAGAAGTTTCAAACAAACTGGAAAGGTATAGTTTAAAAGTGCATTATTGTGATGCCGATACTATAAGCAAATAGAAATTCACTTATATTATGGACTATAACTTGGTATACCTCGTTAGGAGAAGCACCAAAACGAGCTGCAAGAACATATGTTGAACTTTCAGAGATTCCACATCTCTTCAAGGACTCCGTTATCTGCCATTAAGTAAAGGTTATTATTTAGCAGACCATCAACCTTTAACTTAGAAACATAAGCACACAGATACGATAACTCACATGCTTAGATCCCGAGTAGTTGTAAACAAGCTCTGAATGAATTGTACGGGTTGTCAGTGTTTCTCTTGTTTTGGATACTAATGCTTTGTGAGCTGCTACCAAAACAGGAAAAACATCCGGTACCTATTCCATTGGCGATACTTTATACCAATTAGTTAACAAAGAACAAACTAGACGTTTTACATGCAGCTATTCATGAACAGAGCAGTTCATTTACAGAAGTCAAGCCAAAGTTGAAGTCTTTTTTTTTTTAAAAAAAAAAAGATTGTTTTGAACAAAAAAAAAACGAAAAAGAAACTAGGGTATAATAATTAACAACATAATAGAACTGTATACGAAAAAACAGCATTTCGGTTAGAATTAGACGCCGCAGGTATTGCATATGCAGGAAAAAGGGTAGTTTTTAATCTTTAAAAGAAAGGAGGAATGTTAGAAGCCATACCAGTGAGGCATTTAGGAGGGCAACTTCTGGTTCCAATTTGCCAGCTTGCATCAAACTAACAAGTTCCCTGCAACCAATTCAAGCAGCATTCCATTAGCGTCTTTCTCAGATTTCTCGGTGCGAATGTCCTCTTAAATAGAAGAAGACTGGAGAGAGAGAGAGAGAGAGAGAGAGAGAGAGAGAGAGAGAGAGAGATGAGAAGTGACCCGCTGTTGGTGACGTCGGCGAAGAGAGCGAGTGCCACACTGGTTCCGTTGAGATGGAACTCCATCATCTTGATTGATTGAACGATCGTTCACGGCCGACGAGCGGCGGATTATAATTAGGAAAACAAAGCTTAAGCAACTAGTGATTTAATTAAGACGAAGGACACGCAGTAATATTGTAAAATAGACATAATAATATTAGGAAAATATTTGGCGTTTCTCGGTCACGGAAAATATATTTCCAACGAGTTCCGTGCACAAATCCGTATGTAAAATCAGTAATACCAAATATATCCCATACTAGTAGCTAAAAATGTGGACGCAAATTCACATGGAAGAGTCAGAATTTTTTAATTATTTTAATTAATAACTATATTTTTAAATTTATTTTAATAATTTTACAAACTAAAACTTGATCGTTTGTTTAACAAGCGACCATCAACCAACACAGTACTAGGTGGATATCTGGTGCTACTCCGGCAGAGTATCGTCTGTCTAAGAGGCAAGATTAATATAGCCTATTCTACAAACGACTACGTGGATATGTCGCGCCACCCCACTCCTTTTTTTCTTCCTATACTCTCTTCCGTCACTCCCTTACAACATATTGATGTTAGTATTAGCTAGGCCTACCAAACAATATGGACACTAAACATTGTCTATCGAGACAAACTTAATGAGTTGTATTCTGTATTTTACATCGGACATTATGCAATGTAGGGAGAACCAATGAATTGTATTTTATAATTTACGTCGGACAGTTATAATACTCTAGATGATTGTAAGTTTTAGGCAAAATTGGCAAATCGTGCTTCCCTTAATTGGATTAAGTAAACAGTGCCCCTATTAGTTTTTAAGCGAACAGTGCCGTATGTAGCACGGACACTCCAAAAATGTCGACGTGTCCGTGCACGTGTCAGACACGACACTTCTCGGACACGTCCTGACACGTATCGGACACGCCAGTGGTGTGTCCGAAAAAAATTAAAAAAGAAAATCCGGACACGAATGTCGGACACTTCTTTCGGCGTGTCCGACACGCGTGTCAGTATTTATATCATTTTTTTTACGAATTATTTTTTATTTATTATTTTTTTATAGAAGAGTTAAGTATTATTTGTGGTAGTAGTAAGTAATATAATATAATTATGCATTCAGATATTATAATATTTTTTAGTTTTAGTTGAAATAATTAGACTCTTAGTATTTAGAATTATTTCAAGGACGCGAAATTATATTATATATAGACTTAATATCGAATGTCATTATATTCACTAATATTTAAATATTCCGTATAAATTATGTTTTAATTGTTTAAATTTTTTATTGCCGTGTCCGAAGCATACATGTGTCCTTTTTTTTTTTTAAATTGCCGTGTTGCCGTGTCGTGCCGTGTCGTGTCCCCGTGCCCGTGTCCGTGCTACCTAGACAGTGCCTTTTTACGATGTGAAATGACCAAAATGCCCACGTCTTTTTTTCCCACCAAATCTCTCTCTTCTTTCTTCCTTCACCTCCGGTTCTCTATCTCCTTTTTCCAGCGAACTCGCTCCATTTTTCCAGCGAACTTGCTCTCTCACTACAAGAAAAATGACTTTTAGAAGCCAATTTTTCAAAAGCCAATCAAATTCAGCTTCTAAATATGTCTTTTTAAAGTTGAATATCAGTTGGCCTCTAAAAAAAAAGTTTCTGCAACCAAATACATATTGTCCTTTGATAGAAAGTTTTTAGAGGCCAAACTGTTTTGTTGGCCTTTAATTAACCAACATTCTAAAGCCAAAATAAAATCGGCCTTCAATTATCATATTTTTTGCAGCCAATCTCAATTGTCTTCTAAAAATTCTGTCTTCTGAAGCTAAACTAATTGTTGGCTGTAAAATCTTTATTTTGTAAGGCCAAAATTTTAATTAGCTTCGAATAAGTTAAGTTTTTTTAAGCCAAAATAATTTTGGTTTTAAAATCTCGCTTTTTAAGGCCAAATATTTTATGGGCTGCTAATGAGTTATCTTTTCTAAGATTTTTACATACTAATAAGTTGCTATAGGCATAATACTGATACAATTAGTAAATAAAATTTTATAATTATTTAGTATAGCTTAGTATCTACTCATAGATGACGTTATGTATTTTCAATTGCTTGAAGACAACTCTACGTGTTTCTAATATGTACTTGTATTTCCCTTTGATCCGGGAGGACCAAGTGCTCAAACGCCACCCAAAATATGTTCCAAATAATTTCCTAGATATATCTAAAAAATGCCCAAGGAATGCCCATGCTCGTGTGACGAAAAATAAAGCCACAGGCCTCTACTGACCTTATCCATGAGATGCCTAAGGGATGCCTAAGGCAATCATTAGTTCGTGCCAAGGCAATGCCTATACTAGAGGACAACGCATCCATGATGCATAAAAAAAAAAAAAAAAAAAAAAAAAAAAAGCTAAAATAATACTTTAATATATACACAGAGAAATTTAAAAAAAAAAAATATCAGAGCAAAGATCGAACTCAGAAAAAATATTATTAGTTTGTTATACGTTTTAATTCTTGGTCAGCATTAACAACAAAATACTCCCAATGAGTGCTATTGTTAACAGCCAACGAAGTAACAAATTCCACAAAAAACTTCCAATTAGTGACCGAGTGGTTGTTCAAAAATTTTGAGATTCAAAATTCCTCCCAAATTCTCCCTAATAGGATTAAGTATATATATATATAAAATAGATTAATTGGTTTAACCCATCATGTGTATCTCTCTCTCTTACCCTCACTCGGTGACACAATCAACCCAACCCCAACCCTCACGTCCATCTCTGCCGACCAGATCCGCACCTGCGGCAGTCGATGACCGCTGGAGCTAAACACCCCGCCCCCCGGGCGGGTGCTGTGAGTTGTTGCATCGCCAAATTCCTTCGCAAGCTTGATTTCAAGTCGCCCTAGCTGTTGTGCCGGCCGATCTGCGCAGCTGGTAGTCTATCGCTGCCGCTCGTGGTCTCGTCGCTATCGCCACTACGGGCAGGAGCTGCCACCATCGTTGATTCGAGCTGCTCTGATCTCTCTCTCCCTCACTCGGCGGCGCTGCAGCTATCGAATTCTGCCACCGCCGTTGCCAGATCTCGATGCTCCGCTGCCTCCGTGGACCTCGTCTTGGTCGTCTTCGACCGTTGCTACTGCCGATTGTTACCATATAGTGTTAGACACTACCTCAAGCTGCGTCTCTTTTATTGCTGTGGAGCTCAGATAAGATATCAGATCAGAGCATATCCCTACAAGCAATGGAGCAGGTATGATTCTGTTATAATTTTGGATTCAAATTTGTTTATATAAGATATTGTATTGTTGTTGCTCTCTGTCTCTCTCTTTTGATTGTGAGTAGGGAGTTTGGTAGGAATTTGGTGTATATGCCTTCGTATTAATTTGGATTGCATTCCTGAAAGCTGCAAATTATTTGAAAATTTTAAGAGGAATTTGAGACATTCTTGTATTTGCTTCGATAAATTGCCTATACAGCGTGGTTTATGTGTTTATGTTCTGGTTAAAAAAGGTTCACTTGATTAGTGTTGAAAGGATTGTTGAAGAATTGGCATTTAATTTTGTAATTCAGGGTTCCACTGGAGTCCTATATGTCACTTGATTAGTGTTGAAAGGATTGTTGAATAATTGGCATTTAATTTTATATTTCAGGGTTCCATTGGAGTCCTATATGGCATCCACTAAATTGTCACCATTTTTTTTCTCATATGTCTATGAATAATTTTTTAGTTACAGAAAATGTTGAGTTATACTTTGTCACTTATTGAAAGAATCCTGCATTTACATGTCTTTGTTGTCATAAAGGATTACTAGTGGATATTAGAGCACTATAATCTGGATAGAGTTTTTGTAGTGAATGATGCAACTTTTAGAACTAGATGTGGATATCTATAAATTTGTATATAGTTTTATGTTCTAGAATGTTCATGTGCTTGTTTTGAAGAGTTATATTTAGAAAAAAGATAGTATAAGAGTATAGATAAATTCATACTATATGATTATGTATCGATTCTAACATGTAAAATAATTTGTTGTAAGCTGCCATGACGAAACCGAATTAGAAGCTTAGATGTCCATACAAAAATTTATTTTTAAGCTTAGATGCCCAATAATATTTTGTTATAAGTAATTGGTATAAGTATATCTTGTAGAAGTCCTGTCCATACAAGAATTAATTTTTTTTTGCATTAACTTAATGTCGGTATATTATCATGTGCAATGACAAAAACCAAATTAAAAGTTTAGATGACCAATTTTGTGGATCAATCTCTTGAAGTGCTAAAGAAAATCAATATGTGCATTTAAAATCTTGATAAGTGAATCTCCATAGTGACTTACTCACTTTATCTCTGTTTACTAGTATAATGATCATATTTCTTTTTTCGTAGGATGAGGATGAAGATGATATTGTCTTTTAATATCAGCTCACCTTTTATCGAAACAACTTGATGATATTGTCACTTTATTCAATAAATCATAACTTTTGAAGAATGGTATTTGCTATTCATCTTCAGAACTTCTGATCATATTTTTGGCCTTCCATATATGATGTATAGTTACACTGCATATAATTTCTTGTTTGTGCAAGTTTCTATTTTATGCAAAGTCTTGGTCTATTGAAGTATCAACATAGAGATAATATGAAGCTAGACTTCATTATGCATTGCAACATATGGTGTGCTTTGTTTCACTTGTCCAGGATGTAGTGGACTTTGACTTTACTTCACGTGAAATGGTTCTTATGTTTTGTAGTCCTCTTTACTTTCTTCCTACATCAGGAGTCTAAATTTTCTTTGTAGACATGATTGTTAGCTATCCAATTTTCATGTCTAGCTATATTTACAAGGTTGCATAAGGTTGTTTATTTCGTAGACACTGAAATTATTCATAGTGTCACACAATTGATTTTCTTCGTTTTCTCTTGTAATACTTAAGTTAAAGTTAATATTTAAAACACTTGGTTGTGCTTAAGTATGTCTTTACCACTAGCTAATCGGATATAGATATACGATACACATTCTACATTTTGCACCAATCTCATTAAGTAAAATTGGCAATATACACTAACTTTTAAGAGATCTACTCTTGTAACTCTACCGCTTTGCTACTTAATGAATTATTAGATTCTTTCTAATGCTATCTAGTCTTTCACAAACTTTAATGAATCATGATGCTACTATTAATTCTTTCTAGTGCTTCATACATCACTTGTGGGAATGGAAAGTTCAAACATCTAATTTGGAATGTTGTGCATTATAGGTACATATCACTTGAAGGATATGAATGATGTTAGTGAGGTACCTGAACTTCTTTTGTGGCCGCTTGTTTTAGATATTAATTGCAATGTACAACTACATGTTATATGTTATTTAAATATTAGCGAGCATACTTGTAGATTGGACAATGTATATTCAATTTTATATATTATGAAATTTAATGTGTTATAAGCATTTAACTTATCGCTGTGAGTGGGTGTGTGTGCATAAAGATTTAGAGACAATAAATAATGGCTTTTAAAATTATCTAAGCCAATTCCATATAATTTTTGGCTTGAATCATCATTCCAATGGGTCTTATTTCATCTCATTTGGATCTTTCTACAAAAAGTATGGCTAAATACCGAAACTATATGAAAACCGGCAACCACATGCGAACACCTGCGAATACATACGAATACTTGCGAACACCTACGAAATCCTACATTGTTATACTTGTTGGAAAACTATTTTAGTCCTATTTTATGTGAGACTAATTGCATCTCATTTAATAGCGAGATGCTATCAAGCTGCTGTAGCGTTTGATGGCATCGAAGTATTATTGGCATAACATTTCGTATAGAGCTTCAAATGAGATGAAACTAATTCCATATGATTTTTGACTTCTCATTCAAATGGACTTATTTATCTCATTTCGAGCTTTCTACAAAAAGTTATGGCTAAAATATTGAGACCATGCGAATACCCGCAAACACATATGAACACTTGCGAACACCTACGAATACCTGCGAACACCTACATTATTATACTTGTTGGAAAACTATTTGAGTCATCTTTCGTATGAGACTAATTTCATCGCATTTGGAGCTCTCTACGAGAAGTTATTTTAAAAATAGCGAAATGCTATCAAGCTGCTGTAGCGTTTAATGGCGTCGAAGTATTGTTGGCATAACTTTTCGTATAGAGCTTCAAATAAGATGAGACTAATTCAATAAGATTGTCGTATGAGTCCTCTTTCCAATGGAACTTGTGTTAGCGTATTTGGAGCTCTCTATGAAAAGTTATGCCTAAAATACCGAGACCCTATGAATACCTGCGAACACGCATGAATACCTGCGAGCACGTGCGAACACCTGCAAACACCTGCGAACACCTACATTCTTATACTAGTTGGAAAAATATTTGAGTCCTCTTTCATATGGGACTAATTTTATCTCATTTTGGATCTCTCTATGAGAAATTAAGTTAAAAATACCGAGATGCTGCCAAACTGTTGTAGCTTTTGATGGTATCAAAGTTTTGTTAGCATAACGTTTCATATAGAGCTTCAAAAAAGATGAAACTAATTTCATATGATTGTTGTTTTAATCCTCATTCCAATAGGATTTGTTTCATCTCATTTGGAGCTATCTACAAAAAGTTATGGTTAAAATTCCGAGACCCTACGAACACCTATGAATACCCATGAACACTTGCGAATATTTGCGAATAGCTGGGAACATCTACTAACACCTACATTCTTATGCTCGTTGGAAAGATCTTTGAGTCTCCTTTCATATGGGACTAATTTCATCTCCTGCGGAGCTCTCTATAAGAAGTTATATTAAAAATACCGAGACGTTGACACGATGTTATAGTGTTTGACAGCGTTATAATATTGTTGGCATAACTTTTCGTATAAAGCTATAAAATAGATGAAATTAGTCCCATATGAAATAGGACTCAAAGATATTTGCAACGAGTATAACAATGTACATGTTTGCAGGTATTCGTAGGTGTTCGCAGGTGTTCCGATGTCGCAGGGTCTTGGTATTTTAGCCATAACTTTTTATAGAGAGCTCCAAATGAGATGAAACAAGTCCCATTAAAATGAGGACTCCAACAACAGTCATATGGAATTAGTTTTATCTTATTGGAAGCTTTATACAAAAATTTATGCAAATAATATTTCGACACCGTCAAACACTGCAGCAGCTTGACAACATTTCGGTATTTTTAACTTAACTTCTTGTAGAGCTCCAAATGAGATAAAATTAGTCCTATTTGAAAGAAGACTCAAATATCTTTTTAATAAGTATAGAATATGGGTGTTTACAGGTATTTGCAAGTGTTCGCATGTGTTCGAAGGTGTTCGTGGGTGTTCGCATGGTCTCGGTATTTTAGTCATAACTTTTTGTAGACAGCTCCAAATAAGATGAAAAAAGTCCCATTAGAATGAGAACTCATACACCAATCATATGGAATTAGTTTCATCTCATTTTAAGCTCTATACAAATGGTTATGCTAGCAATACTTCGACACTATCAAACGCTATAGCAACTTGATAACATCTCGGTAATTTTAACATAACTTCTCGTAGAGAGCTCTAAATGAGATAAAATTTATTCCATATGAAAGAACAATCAAATAGTTTTTCAACAAGTATAATAATGTAGGTGGTCTCAGGTATTCGCAGGTGTTCGTAAGTATTCGTATGTGTTCGCAGGTGTTTGCAGGTTTTCACATAGTTTCGATATTTTAGCCATCCTTTTTGTAGAAAGAGTCAAATGAGATTAAACAAGTCCCATTGGAATGAGGACTCAAGCCAAAATTATATGAAATTGGTTTCATCTTATTTGGAACTCTATACGAAAAGTTATGCCAACAATACTACGATACCGTCAAACGCTACAGTAGCTTGACAGCATCTCGATACTTTTAGCTTTTAGAGAGCTCCAATGAGATGAACTAGTTCCATAATAAAGTAGACTCGAGAACCTTTCATATTGACATTGTTTCACCTCATTTAGAGTTCTTAAGGGAAAGTTATAACTAAAAAACTAAGACGTAATCAGGTTATACTGTTATGGGATGGTCTAAATTATTTTAATTTTTCATAAAGATGAGTTTTTTGATGTTTTATAAGCTAATACGACTGCTTGAGAGATCATCGAATGAAGTAGAGGAATAGGGACCACCGGAAAACGAGAAATAGAGGGATAGCCGAAGAAAGTCGATGAGAGATCACTGGAGAAGAAGCCGGAGAAGAGAACAAGCTCGCCGGAAAAAATAGATCGAGTTCACTGGAAAAAGGAGAGAGAGAACCGGAGGGGAAGGAAGAAAGAAGAAAGAGATTTTGTGGGAAAAAAAAGACGTGGATATTTTGGTCATTTCAATCGTAAAAGGGCACTGCTCGCTTAAAAACTTATTGGGGGCACTGTTTGCTTAAATCCAATAAAGGGGGGCGCTATTTACCAATTTTGCCTAAGTTTTATGTTTGCAATATATATAATTTATACATTCATACACTGATGTTTCATAATATAATTAATGCAGTATTTATGGTTATTCAGTTATGATGATATTTATTGTAACATTTTTGCAAGATAAGATGGATCCTAATTATGGACCTTATTGATCCTAGCGTGTTGTACCTTCAGGGTAAGCATAAATCACATGATGCTTTGTTCGGAGTTATGACTCTTCGTGTGCGTAAATTAGTTACACTGTTGCATGATACCGTAAAGCTTGATCCGAACGTGATCATTTATCTAAAGCGGACTGGATTGTATGGTTTTAGGCGTATCAGGTTTATTCATATCGATCAAGCATTGGTTATTGTCTTTGTTGAGAGATGGCGTCAAGGGACACATACCTTTTATTTACCTATAGGTTAATGCACGATTACGTTATAGGTAAAAGAGGTACTATTGTGATTGCCCGTGGATGGGAGGCCTATGACTTGCTTCACAGCAAAAATATTTGGGAAGAATTGTATTCGAGGTTACTTGGTAAACTACCTTCGCTTAGGAAGAGAAATGGAGGATGGATTAGTTTAGATGGCTCCTAAACGAGTTTACTTTTATATCTCAAGGAGCATATGAGAAGGTCATTGAGCAGTATGCTAGAGTGTATATGTTGATGTTGTTTAGTAGCTCTATTTACTGATACATCTGGCAAGCTTGTATATCTTTCTATTTTTCCACTTCTAGAAGATTTTGATGTGATCTCGACATACAATGGGAAGGCACTGCATTAGCGTGGTTATATAAACACTTGTGCATGGCCAGTTATAAATGTGCGACGTAAATTTCTTGTTGTACGATTCTCTTGCAGTACTGAGCATAAGAGCACATCTCGTTCATTGCACCAAGGATCCGGAACATTCCGCCAAACGAAAATTGGCAGCTCGTACATCTCGCATACTTGTACTATTTACTGCCTAATATTCATAAAATAATTTTTAGTTGTAAAATGTTGTTTTCAAATATGATATACAAATATTTACATGTAGGAGGTCCTAGGATAAGCTGGAGCAGTCTTAAAATAGCTCACATTTTATTAAAGATATTTTGTTTTGAGCTGAACTCCATGACAGATGAGCACTTATTTTGCTTTTTAACTTCAATTTGATGCTAATTTATCATTAATATGTAACATTTTATTGTATTACTTTTGTATTGCAGTTGGTATGAAATCTATATACGGACGTTATGCTAGCTCGCCGGATAATGCTTAAGGGTCAGAGATGTTTGGTGACCGAAGGTGCCCCTTATTTTTTTTTTTCTATATCATTAAGTGGCATGCATTATATAGGACGTTGCGTCAATTCGGCATTAAATAGAATATACTATAGGCCATAAATATAGATACAAATTAGCACATTAGTAGTTTGGATTTTAGAACAGTTAGGACATAAAATTTTAGCAATATATTGATATTTGGAATGATAGGGCTAATCAGATTGCATCGGTGGGAGGGGATGGCATTTCATATTTATATGGACCAGTACAAACATACTACTATAATGTATACCACCTGTTAATATCTCATGAACGAGTATAGCAGTAAGATCATATATTTATTTTTGTATCACAACATATGCATACATAGATCATTTATGTCCAATTTATTTTTCGAAACAACAGTTCGAGAGCATGCAACAATTTTATAATATTGCCGGAAAGCATGCTTGTCTAAGCTACACCCATGGCTCGTATATTCAGAGTGTCTCTAGCTTAATGTCCTGGCAACATCATGAATATATTCTTGGAACACGTGGAAAAATTCTTTCGATAGTTGCGTCACCTTTTGCACATCACGATGACGCGGCGCAAGTAAATGAAGATGCTAGTGGGATCCAAGAGGAAGATGCAGGTGATGAGCCTGCGGATGACATATATAAGTATAGGGTAGCGTAGTTGGGATCATGCTGCATTACATAGTTACGATGCCACTGTATCTCATCATACATAGGGTCCATCAACATCACAATTTGATGATTACGGTCAAGGCGCGTCACAATATCATGAGCCATCTAGCTAATCCTGACGATCTTATCAAGGAGGTACCTCACCAGCTGATACTGCCGATCATATCTAGTAATCACCATTTAGGAGGTCAAACAAAATAGAAGATCTCAAGAATCTATATATAAGACATAAATATATTTATTGTATAATTATTTTATATTTGAATTTGTTGTTAAACAAATTGACGATCATATTCGTCTTAATGTGATGTTTTAAAATATTGTTATGTTATATGTTGTATGATAGATGGAAAAAAGCAAGAAATATGATGTATTTATTGTATTATTATTTTATAATTGAGTTTGTTGTTAAACATGTTGATATTATCGAAGTAAAAGTTTATCCGTCTTAATGTGACGTTTTTAAATATTGTTATGCTATACTTGTAACATAGATGGAAAAAAGTAGAAAATGTGATGTATTTATTATATAATTGTTATGTATTTGAGTTTGTTGTGAAATAGATTGATAGTGCCGAAGTAAAGTTTATCCGTGTTAATGTGACGTTTTAAAGTATTGTTTTGTATTTGTTGTATAATGAATGGAAGCAAAGCAGAAAATATAATGTATGTTGTATGTGAGAATGGTGAAGGAGCTGGAGAGGGGTTGGGGGCAGCTGGAGCTTGAGTCGTTGTTTTGGAGGTGATATTCCAAGAGGCGAAGAGTTACAATGGGGAGCACAACGCCGCCTACTAAACATGCGGTATTATTGTCATCTGTTTAACAAGCAACAATAATATTGTCTGTCTAACTGACGATATTGTGGTCTCCTGTTTAAAAGATAATGTTTAGGTTGTCTTTTAAATTGTGAAGTTTAGGTCATCTGATAAACATACAATCTTGTGGTTGCCTGTAAACATGCAACTCTTTACCAGCATCGCACTACATGCCACTTGGTGATGAGTTGGTATAGTATCGTCTGTTAAACAGTTGACCGAGTATTAATTTATATAATTGTAAAAATAATTTTAGAATTATGAAAATAATTTTAGAATTATAAAAATAATTTAAAAACAATAGGGAATTAAAATCGGAATTTCATTCCATGATTAGGTTTGATTTTGGAGTATAGCATGTCAATGAAAAAACACACTATTTTGTAATAGCGAATTTGTAAAATAGACATGTCAATGAAAAATATTTAATTTAATTACTAATAAAAAAATTGAGATGATAAAAAAGTGATCCAAACAAATAGAAGAGGCTAGCAGTTCACTTGCCAAAAGAGAGATCCAATCTTGGATTGTAATGCCAGCAAACCTCCATCTTCCACTTCACTGTCATGCGAAGATTTGGATATTTTGGTCGTATCTCTTCTTCCTGGAAGAAAATCTCAGTATTTTCTGAAATAAAAATATTCGTTTCTTATAGTCTAAATCGTAATAGTCTGGAAATAGCAGTGTGAAAGAGATTGAAAGGAGTGTATATGCCTACGTGAACCACATCAAAGATTGCCAGGTTGATGATATTGCTTAGGTTCGTTTACTAAGAGAATTTCATCCAATTTTTATAGAAGTAAAAGAAGTGTATATATATATATATATATATATATTATTGATAAAAATTATTGTTCTTTCTGTGACGGCCCGTGTCCCGGGACCGCCCAGCGTATCCACGCAAAACAACAAACACACATGCGGAAACTTGAAATAAACCGTGCATGGTTACCAAATCCAAATACAATTAATATTTCAAACCTCTTTAAAATAAGAACTCCGATAGACCCCGAGCCCAAGCCTAGAACTATCGGGCACATGTTGAGCATCCGCGAGGGAGGTGGTCTAGGAAACCTGGATAAGGCACATTCGAGATTCAAAGGCTCGTTCGTCGTTACGTGTGGAGAAGACGGAACACCCCCACAGCGCCCCTCAAAAGAGGGTACTCTATAAGTGATTATATATAATTTTGAATTTATTTTTTCACGAATTTTGTTATGTATGGATATATCGTTTTTATTTACCAAATACGTAAAAAGAGAATAAGTGTACACCTAATTCTCATTTTAGTACTTGATAAATACATTTAAATAATAGAATTTACGATATTGGATCAGTATACACCGATCTTATGTTCATACTTTCTATTATTTAAATGAAATTTGTCTTCCTCCAGTACGTATAATAGATGTGAAAAGTAGTATACACCACTTCTTTACAGCTACTATTCGTAGGTGAATTTCTCGTTCATATAAACTAAGAAAAATAAAAACAGCGGTGTACACCGCTGTTCTAATCCTTAATTTATATCATCGAGGAAGACTAATATCAAATAACGATATAGACATTATTTAATAAATAAATAAATAAATATACTATTCGTGTGTTGTGTGTGCTTAGCGTCGGAGGAGTGTATGTTAATGTGGTGAAAATATTATTTTATTAGTGTTGGGCTCAGTGCGTTTCCGTTTCCTCTTCATCGCCCAAGAAGGTCAATTTTTTATGAAAATAATTAAGAAATAGAAGTATACACCTCTATTTCCTGATAATAAATTGAGTTACAAGTGTACACCTATAACTCATTTTATTAAAAAAAAAAGAAAATATTTGTTTTTGGTGAGATTTTGGTTTAAAACGTTGCGTTAAGCTTAAAAGAATGCATGATTGGAAGTGTACACCTCCAAATATGCATTTGGATTACAAGTATACACCTATAATCCATTAAAATTAATTTAAAATTGATTTAAAACGAATTTAAACGAATTTGGGCCTTAAACGGACTAGATCGGACCAAGTTGGTCCGGCCCAAACGGAAATGGCTCGCGGGCGAGTGCCCCCGTGAGACCAGAGTCGAGCCTGGGCTCGAGTCCGGACGCGTCGGTTTAAATGACGAGTGACCAGCTCAGTCGGTCGCGCTTTTTTTTTTTACTTAAACGGGCACGGGTTGCGGATACGGGTTTCGGGCGCAGATCCGACCTGTTAAGTCGTCTTTAACCCGCTAGGCCTGTAATTTTTGCGTTTTTTCTTTTTTTCGTTTTTTAAATCCGCCGCCGATGGCGGCCGTCCGGGAGTCACCCCAAGGGTTTTCGGCCGTCCCCGATGCGTTGGAGACGTCAAAATTTAGAATAGAAGCTTCGTTTAATGAGTTTTCGGGAGTGTGAAGTTTCGGCCGATTTCGGCGGCGGTGATCATTCGCTGTCGGGAGAGTCGTTCCTAAGGTTTTCAAGGGTCCTGAATTCATTAGTGATGTCTAAATTGGATTTCGACGTGTATTCGTGGAGATATACATGGGTGTAATTTCGGTTTAAAAAATTATTTATATCGTTTCGCCGCCGTGGCTCGCCGGCGGCGAAGTCACGGCAGCAACGTGTGATCTAGAAGGGGTAGAGACGACTTTGAGAGGGTTACCTCGAATTTTGGACGTGGATTGAGTTGTTGGTGGCGTCGTCGTCGTCTCAGGAGTCTAGAGATGTCGTTGTGGACGCTTTATCCTGTTAGGAACTCAGTCGGTTCAGGATAAAATTTAGAAAGGAGCATAGTCGGCTTTCGATGGAACTCAGTCGGTTCAAGAGAAAATTTGAAATGAGCACAGTCGGCTTTCAATGGAATTCAATCGGTTCAAGGTAGAATTTGAAAATTAGTGCAGTCGGCTTTTGACGGAATGCAATTGTTTCAAAAGAAAATTTGAAAATGAGCGCAGTCGGCTTTCGACGGAACTCAGTCGGTTCAAGGTAGAATTTGAAAATGAGGATATTCGGCTCTTGATGGAATCCAGTTGTTTCAAAAGAAAATTCTTAGAATGAGATCGGTCGTCTTGCGAATTAAACACAGTCGGTTCAAAATAAAATTTTCTAAGTGAAATTTAAAATTGAGATCAGTCGTCTCGTGAAAACTCAGTCGGTTTAAGGGAAAAGTTTATAATGAGATCGGTCGTCTCACGTTGGAACACAGTCGGTTCAAAAATTTAAAATGTTGAAAATTATAATCATGGAACACAGTCGGTTCAAAATGTCAAGTTTCTGATGTTCTAGAATGAAGGAAAAAAATTATTTTGTCGCTTGATAATGTAAAAAGTAGTTTTGAGAAAATTATGTAGTGGCTGAATGATTTCATGTTGAAAAGAGTTGCCAAAAAAACGTTTTGTGAATTTTTTTTTTTTTTTGCTGAAAATATGCTGTATGTAGATGTTCGGTCAATCCGACTATCCAAAAAGTCATTGTCCCGGTATCCCTTTCCTTCCTTTTTTTTCTTTGCTGATTGATGTCTTTTAAAAATGCTCCAGTTCGTCATTTGTTGATATGCATTCTGGTGTTGAAAATTAACTTTTTTGTAAACTTCGTAATCAAAATTGTCCCAGTTTGTAAGTTTGTCAGCTGTTGATGTGTATTTGTTCTGGGTTAAAATTTTTCGAAAGAAAAATTTTGCCCCAGTGTAACTGGTGGAATCATTCGTTTGTGCTTTGCTTTCCTTGATCGTAACAACATTTTCGTACGAAAATTTTGCCCCATTTTAAGTACATGGACGTTTGCTCGAATTCTTCAACGGAGAAATATGCCCATATTTGCATCTTGCTCCATTGTTGACCATTTTCTCATCTTTTGTCAACTACAAAATCTTCTTGTCTTCATATTCCTTACTTTCCATTTTCAGTAAGTCGCATGGGACTTGAGTTCAGCTTGTAGCTTATCATTCTATGAGTTTTCTATTTTTCATGAAATGCAAGTTGTAGCATGCTTCTTTTCATTTTGAGAGAAGTCCTCAATCTGAACCTCTACATTGAAAGTATACAAATTTTAACAGAACTTCCGAATAACAAGATTACTCTAGCTGGAAAGTTCGAAAAATGGATTTGGAGATAATATGGCTTATTTTGAAAAGTGGTGTCAAGAATTTTTATTCTTATTTTTTGTGGTGTCTAGAGATGAGAAGATGAATTCGTGTGAATCCTGCATAGTGTAAATTTTCATATTTATATTCTCGATTTAAATTAATAAATCAAAGAAAATTTTGCATTCGTTTTTTATGCCCTAGCTGATTTTGCCTATGTTGTCCTTTCGGATTTTCAACCTAGCGGGCTTTTTCTTTTCTTCTTCTTCTTCTTCTTTTTTTTTTTTGTTTGGGTATTCCAGTTTACATGTACGCTTCGAATTTGTTGGTCTTGATGGGCGCCAAATTTTCTTGTGATTCCCCGAGCCTTCATTATGTTTTGCCGTTGGTAAACATCACCCTGAGGTGACTGAGTGTAATCCTCCCTCCTTATTTTCTAGTGAACACAAGTCTTCGAAATAGATTTGGTGTTTACTTTCTTTCCTATTATGACTTCTCTGTAATTTTTTCGAAACATACTTTTTTTTTGCTACTCCAAAATAAATTTTTATATGCCATATAGGACCAAAATTTTATGTTGCATCCTTTTTCCTCTTTTTTTTTTTTTTTTTTTTTTTTTTTTTTGATGACAGGTAGACATTTTGTCATTTTTCTTTTTTGAATGAACACGACTTTTAATGCCTTATCCTTGTTCGGGACTGAAGCACCACAAGTACTTATTCGTATGCTTATGTTTTCGTTGAAGCTGAATGAACATTGGTACTCAGAATCTTTAGTGTGGTCAATTTCCTGATTCCTTTTCGATTGCAGTTCGTCATGCCTTCAGCTCTGACGTCAAAGTGCACATTTCTTTTGATTGCAGTCTGCATGCCTTCAGTTATGACTTCAAATTGCATATTTCTTTAAAAATGCTTTGAACGGATTTGCGAATAGGTCTCTAACTTGACAAAAGTTCATTTTTTTCTTTTCTTCTTCTGTCATTTATGCATGTATAATAGAAATTTATTTCTAATGTGTGCAAGACTTTGTTTTTTTGAATGCCAATTTTTCTTTTATTAATTTAAAGCAGAGTATACATCTTTTAATTGACGCTTTGCAGGATTCACAAAAATTCACGAAGAATATTATTGACAGGAAAATTTTATAGAGAAACTGGAGTTCATCTTGCTATCAAGAGAATTCAATCAAAATTGCATTCATAAAAAACTTTCTTCCAATCAGAGTTATCTATTGAAAAGTAAGTGCAAAACTTGACTCAATGAAAAATATGAACTATGCATTGACAATTAAAAACTAGACATCGACAAATGAAATCGCCAAAGAAGCAATCATATGTGAGGGGTAAGCGAAGACGTCCTCATTTCTCGAGAATCATTCATCTTGGAATAGAATTATATCAATCTCATTAATTCCTCCTTCAGCTGTGGTAGTAGAAGTATTATTATTCGGAGTGGCTGCTGGCGGTGTTTCTTCAGGCTTTAGCTTTATACTTCCCGATTCCAGTAGTTCGTATATCTTGTTTCGAAATACATAACAATTATTGGTAGAGTTGCCTTGAACATTGCTGTGAAACTCACAGTAAGCATTTATATCATACCACTTAGGAAAATGAGGTGTGAATTGTCGAGCTGGAACGGGTTTCAGCATGCCTTCCTTGGCCAAATGTTTGAAGATTTCCGCTTGAGAAACTGGCAAAGGTTCACGAGGCGCATGATATTGACGAGTTTGTTGCGGTTGTTTATATTGTTGTTGCACTGGGGCTGTTGTTGTTGAGGTTGAATGTGATATGTTTGATTGACCTGATGCGCAGGTTGGTAATATTGTTGATGTTGGCGATTGTGTTGAACTTTGTATCATCCTGTGTTTTAAACACACAGTCCTGCGCCATTTCGATCCTTAACCCTGCGGTCACTAATTGTGTGAAACTTGAGGCAACAACGCAAACAGTTTTGATCTTATCATCCAAGCAATTCAAAATCATAAACTCGTCGATTAGCTCCTTTTCAGTCATAGGAGGAACGATCTGAGCAGCTAGATTTCTCCATCTTTGCGCAAAAGTTTGGAATTTTTCATTCTTGTTCGGAGTCAAAACTCTGAGTATGGATTTATCGGGACCTAAATCCTTATTTTTACTGATAGTGGTTAAGGAATGCCACCGCCAGATCTTTCCAGCTTTTTATTTCATTCTTGGTTTAAGTTTAAGTTTACCATCAGATCGCCGGTCCCTTTAGACTTTCTTGAAAATAGTAGATCAGCATTTTCTCATTTCTGAGATAGGTCCCCATTTTGCTGCAGTACATTGATATGTGGACTTGCGGGTCATCAATTCCACCATACTTTTCAAAATCAGGAACCTTGAAGTCTTTTGGGATCTCTAAGTCTGTTACAATGCAGAACTGGGCGGGATCAATGGTACCTCGTCTACCTTCCAAATTATCCAAACGATTCAGAATGGTTTCAACCTTGTTTTCTATATGTTGGTTCTCAGATGGAATGAAATCGTATTGCAAATTGAGATTAACCGGAAGTTGTGTCGTCGGATGATTTGGCGGTGCACAGTTCGAACAGTCGAAACATACTGCGGAAGAACATAATGGGCTTGCTCAGGTTGCTGCGGTAAAGCATAAAGATCATATGGAACTTGTTGTGCTGGCTGTTGTTCTTGTGCAAAAGAAGAATTAGGATCTCCGATTTGTTGACTTGTTACATTGGTAGCTCTTTGAGTTACAAGTGTACACCTATAACTCATTTTATTAAAAAAAAAAGAAGAAAATATTCGTTTTTGGTGAGATTTTGGTTTAAAACGTTGCGTTAAGCTTAAAAGAATGCATGATAGGAAGTGTACACCTCCAAATATGCATTTGGATTACAAGTATACACCTATAATCCATCAAAATTGATTTAAAACGAATTTAAACGAATTTGGACCTTAAACGGCCTAGACCGGACCAAGTTGGTCCGGCCGAAACGGAAATGGCTCGCGGGCGAGTGGCGCCCGCGAGACCAGACTCGAGCCTGGGCTCGAGTCCGGACGTGTCAGTTTAAATGATGCGTGACCGGCTCAGCCGGTCGCGCTTTTTTTTTTTTACTAAAACGGGCGCGGGTTGCGGATGCGGGTTTCCTGCGCAGATCCGACCCGTTAAGTCGTCTTCAACCCGCTAGGTCTGTAATTTCTGCTTTTTTTCGTTTTTCTTCGTTTTTTAAATCCGCCGCCGGCGGCTGTCCAGGAGTCACCCCAGGGGTTTTCGGCCGTCCCCGACGCGTTGGAGACGTCAAAAATTAGATTAGAAGCTTCGTTTAATGAGTTTTCGGGAGTGTGAAGTTTCGGCCGATTTCGGCGGCGGTGATCATTCGCCGTCGGGAGAGTCGTTCCTAAGATTTTCAAGGATCCTGAATTCATTAGTGATGTCTAAATTTGATTTCGACGTGTTTTCGTGGAGATATACATGGGTGCAATTTCGGTTTAAAAAATTGTTTATATCGTTTCGCCACCGTGGCTCGCCGGTGGCGAAACCACGGCAGCGACGTGTGATCTAGAAGAGGTAGAGACGACTTTGAGAGGGTTACCTCCAATTTTGGACGTGGATTGAGTTGTTGATGGATTAGACGTTTTGGATGTGTTCGGCCGAAGCTCGGTGTGGCGGCGGTGGTTTCTATCGGCGGCGTCGTCGTCGTCTCAGGAGTCTGGAGATGTCGTTGTGGACGCTTGAGCCGGCGGAGATGTGGGCAGACGTGAATTCGCCGGTGATCCTCTCTCTCTCTTACCGGACTCTCTCTCTCTCTCTATTGCCTCTCTCTCTCTCAGTTTCTCTCTCTCACTCTCTCTCTACTGATCTCTCTTTTTTTTTTCCCTCCAAAAATCCTCCCACTAAAATACTCTCTTCTCCATATATATAGATGATCAGCAACCGTAACCTCCCCCTCAATTTTTGGATCTCAACTACACCCACTTGCATATATTATAAGAAAAATCCTCATGTTTGCTATTTTGCAACAATGATCACTCAATATTTTGCAAACTCAAGTTCACTATTTTGATCATTGGCATAATTAGATCCTCTACATCCAAGATTTTGATTTTTACGATTAAATGCTTTTTGCATATGACTTGTATAAATGCTTTTGATTTAAATGTGTCCGATTAAATTAATTGAATCGAATTAAGTTTTATTGAATTAAATGAGATTTTATTGGGCATAATTGGATTTAATCGAGTTGATTAAATTCGATCGGGCACAATTGGTCCTCAATTGGGCCAAATTGGTTTAATTGCGCCTTTTAAGCTTAATTGAGGCTAATTGGGCCTAATCGAGTCAGGTCGAATTTAATTATGCCATGCGGGTTCCAATTGGTGCGTTTCGATTAAATGTAAGTCAGCAGTCCGGACAAAATGGGTTGTCGACAGTTGCCCCTCTTTGTCCAATTCTTCGTAGAAGGGTTGGGCAAAGATAAAGAGATATTACATTTTGTCCGGCGAGTGGAAAACCAAAAAGCTTCAAGGAATAACTTTAGAGCAAGTCCCGTTGTTAACCGCTCATCATACCGCCATCGTAGTCGGTAAATCACTCGACCATTAGGTACTAGATGAACATACAACTCGCTAATCTTAACCCTCCCTACCTGGGGTAACTTTGGAGCAAGTCCGCTCACCTACTCAATCAGGTAGACTAAATCCTGTTAGGCACACAAGCGTATGTCACATCCCTGTTTACTAAAGTGCCGTTAGAGCTAAGGTCCGCTCTCACACCTATCCAAGTAAACATTTTCACATAGCTAATCGTCATGCCAACATAATAAACCCGTCCTACCACATGTATTATAATTCATACATCGCAAGGTAGAACTAAGCATATCAAGCATGTTAGACAATTCATTACAATCTACTAAAGTAGCTACCAAGCATAAACATATTCTAACACTATCCATAGTAGATTTAAAGAGTACCCACATACTAAAATATATCAATCATACTAATCAACCATGTAATAGCACATCAATTTAACCATGAGTATCCAAAATCAATGTTAAACCCTAACACGATTTCTACTCATCTACACATGCCATAACTACATACCAAGCATGATCATAAATGTAACGCACATAACAAAGGCATACACGTAGAAGCACCGCTCACCTCGAGACGAAACCCTAGAATCTCCTATGCTCCAAACCTCGGTCGAATCCGACAAGTTCGGTATCCCCGCGTAACTCTTGACTCCGGGAGCTCGAATCTGCGATCAATCCAACACCCCACGCACCAAACGGCCAAGGACGAGCAAGGGAACTCAAGGAGGGAGCTCTCCTCTCAACTGGTTCGGTGAAAATGAGGGAATGGACTCGCCCGCGCGCACCTAACCTGACTTATACCCGTTCACTCGCGCACTTTCGGTCGACCGGTAATAGGTTTCGGTCGACCGAAACCTCTCTGCACAGCACAAACACTATTTAAACTCTACGTGAAACAAAACCTCGCGTACCGACGCACGCAAACACGTATCTAGAAATCTCTAACCGAGAATTTCTATGCAACACGCAACCAAGCATGCATCAAACAAAATAAAAATCAAAGATACGGAAATCACGGACCTCACACTTTCTCTATGGAAACCTATCCGATAGGAGAGATCCGGCTAGAGAAAAGGATCTCAGCCTTAGCCGAGATCTCCGAATCAGAAGGTCCAGAAGTAGCCAACTACAAGAGCTACAATTGGTCAAGGATGATTATGTGAAAACACGTGGTGCAACGAGGATGCACTAATCGGTTATTCCAGATCCGCACCGAGTTTGGTAAGTCAATATACAGGCGGTAAAAAAGGAACAATCGCTAAACAGGGAAACCAACCAAAGTTTGTGGATCGCTGTTGGATTTGGAAACTCTCAATGTTCCTTACGATCACTTTCCATTCTGCCACTAGCTGCTTATAAATACTACACATACTGCCTACGTGGGGGATTTCCACTTGGGCAATTTGGAGAGAGGACTCTTAACTTTAAAGATTACTTGTAACAAAGATCGAGGTACCTAGTGTTAGAGATCTATAATTCCTTTTTCACTTAGTTTATTGCTTCTCCCACTCGTTACATACAACCCGTAGTTTTACCTCAGCCCAAATCGAAGATTTCTACGTAAAAACCATTTGTGTCTAATTGATTATTGTCATCGCTTCTCAGTCGACCTCCACATTCAAATATATATTGATAGACCGAGATCTAACTTGATCAATTGGCACCATCCGTGAGAAACACCATCACGGAGGCTATGACTTACAAGAAGACAATAAGTAGGACTATTCGCGCTACGATGATGGGCAATCAATGATCCGAAGCTCCCTTACGGTCCTCCGACACAGGAAAGGAACAAGGATGTCTAACTAGGATCTAGGGAAGATAGAGAACACAATACGTAACAAGTGTCTTTAGTGGAAAGTATGAGTCGGCCAAAAACAATGCATACTCCCGTGTCTTGCCTATGCATGCACTTACAAAACCAACAACACTTGAGTGACCGCCACAAGCCGGCGGCCTCCCCTTAAGATGCTCGGACAACTCCCAAGCCCCTTTGCCTACACGGTCAAAGGAATTCAATATCCCATTACATGAGCAATTAACATACATAAATGAGAGAAATAAACATGACATGGCAGCCCTTGCTCGGTACCCGCGCGCTCCCGCGCCCTACACCCGTGCCTGCCCGAGTCCTGCGCCCGTGCCCTTTGAAGTTCTCGCCTACGCGCGCCGCCCGCGTGCTCGTGCCTCTTAGTCTCCCACGCGCCCGTCCGCGCGCCCGCATTAGTCCGGTCCCCGCACTCATGCTCGGCTAAGACATGTCACGCACCCAAGTCAGATTGTATACGCCTCGACCCAAAAGCCTCCTGGATCAAGCCTCCTCACCGTACGTATCATTGCTCCGCAATGAGTCACCTAAAACTCCAGTTGAGGAAAAATCTTGCGGCCTTCCTCTAAGGTATACTACTTGGCCTTAGAAGGCAAAGTCCCTCGCCGGCCTACTCGGTATCTTTGCTGCTCTCCACTCCTTTTGGGGATGATCTTGCGCTCCACAATGCCATCCTCGGCTAAGGGTTCTTCCCGCCCCAACTCCAACTCATCCATCAACGGCAATGTCATAGGTGAATCATCATCCAACATAGAAGGCTCAAACAATTTAAGCTTCTCCGCGTTCACCACGGAATACATTTTTATCATTTGAAATTGTGGCACAATCCAATTGGATGCTCAAGTGTCCACCATGCTTCTTGAGTACTCGAAAAAGGGCCATAACGTATATAGCACTTAAGCTTACGTCAACATGTGTCGCATCCCTTGAACCTCTCCTTGCCAAGGTGTAACCACACCTTGTCTCCAATCTGGAATCTGCATGTAACCCGAGCTCGGTCATGACGTGCCTTGTAGTTCTCTTGCTCTCTTGGACTTTCTCTACCTCTCTCGCGGGGGTGCACCTTGCGGATATGCTCCAGAAACTTGCGTGCCTTGCTTGACTCGCTTGTCACTTTAGATGTGTTGGGCTCGGGTTGGCTAGCAAACGCTAAATCAAAAAGGCTCTTGATGATCCGTATGCCCTCCACGGTCCTAGACTGTGGCCGTGAGTGCCTCGAATGTAATTTAGGATCTAGGGAAGCCGAGAGTGAGAGAGAGTTCTTTTGTGGTATGAGTTGGCCAATACCGCCACTCCCTCGTGTTGCCTATACCAATGCTCGGTACAACACAATTCCACCCCCCCTTAGCCACAACCGGCCAAGTGGTCTATAAATAGGCTTGGACACACCCAAGCACCCCTTTGCCACAAACCAGTCAAAGGGCATTTAACTAATAGCAATGAATACAGGTAGTGGGAAGACAAAACCATGTTAATTGTGGGCCCCGTGGATTTCCCGTCTCCTGCTGGACATCCCTGCATTACCATGCGCCCCTCGGACTCTTTTTCCGCGTGCCCGTACCGCAGAACCGCCCGCTGGCCTTCCGCGCCCCGCTGAGAAGCCTCTCCGCGCGCCCGTCGCCCGCTGGACCTTACCGCCCCAACCGCGCCCGACGCTTCTGGATTCTCTCCCGTGCGATACCGCGGCCGCATCCCCTTGGCCTTCCACGTACCCGCGCCTAGGCCGTGCCTGTGATGCGCCAGTGCCGCGCCCATGCCGCACCCTTGCCGCGTCCATGCCGCGCCTTGGCAGAACCTTGTCCACACCTTTGCCGCGCCTATGCCGCGCCTTGGCAGCGCCTTGGCCACGCCTTGCCATGCCTTTGTCGCGCCTTGCCAGCACTTTGGCCACGCCTTGCCATGCACCCAAGTCATGTCCTCTATGTCTTCCTTGACCCAAGATCCTCCTGGATCACTTGAGACGTATACCCAAGGCATACCTCAAACGGAGCTTGCGAAGTGGAGCCATGTACTGCTCGGTTGAATGCAAACTCTATGTAAGGCAAGCTCTCGTCCCATGTCTTCGGATGCTTGGCATTGTAACCCCGCAACAAATGCACCAAGGTGCGGTTCACCACCTCAGTCTGGCCGTCCGTTTGCGGATGAAACGCCGTGCTTCGATTGAGCTTGGTGTCTATCAAGCTTCATAGTGTCTTCCAAAACTTCCCAAGGAACCGGCTATCCCTATCCGAGATAATGGATGAGGGCAGGCCGAAGTGACGCCAAACATGATCAAAGAACAACTTAGCCGTCTCTTCGCCCGTGACCGTCTTCTTGCATGGCACTAGACAAATCATCTTGCTAAACCTGTCCACAACAACAAAAATATAGTCATAGCCACATCTTGTGCTCGGCAAGCCTCCCACGAAGTCCATAGACACACTCTCCCAAGGGCGACTTGGAACGGGTAATGGCATGTATAACCCCGTCTTTCTATTCGCCGGCTTGGACATACAACATAGGGTGCATCCCCTAACAAACTTCTCCACATCCACGCGCATGCGTGGCCAATAGAGATATCTCTCCAAATTCTTCAACGTCTTCTCTACGCCGAAGTGTCCTGCCACCTTGGACGTGTGCGCCTCGCGGATCCACTTCACTCGGTCTGCGCCTTGAGGTACATATAACCGGTTGCCTCGGTATAGCAAGCCTTGATGCCACTCCAATGGATGCCCATATAGACCCTGGCATGCGCGCTGTCCCGTGTCCCGGAAGTCTCTGCCTACGTCCCCTGAATTCCCCTTTCGCCTGAGAGCCTTCTCGGGCTCACCCTGCACCCCGACAGATTACCGAAACGCTCGCGCCCTAGATGTCTCCCGCGCCGGAGGCCTTCTCCCCGCCCGCGACCGATGTCTTCTCCGCGCCCATCTCACCTTGGCTTGTCCAGCCCTTGAAATCTTCATCCCCGCTCATTTACATGGAGTGACTCCTCATGAGCCATAGGAAGCACCTGCATTACCGCCCCGCATTAAAGCGCCGACACACCCGTCGTCGGCGTTCGTGACAACATATCGGCCAACTTGTTCGTCACGCCCTTCTTGTACTTGATCACGAAGTTGAACTGTTGCAAGTATGCCTGATCCAGGTGGATCTTGGGTCAAAACCCAGGTGCGCGACCTAGTGTGGCATGGGCACTCGGCTCCAAAGGCCATGTCCCCAGCGGCGCTGGGCATGACATGGGCGACATAGGCGCGGCAAAGGTGCGGCCAAGGTTCTGCCGCGCCACGCACACCCGCTGGCATTCCGCGCGCGCGCCCGCTGGGTCTCACGGGAGCCGTTACATGGATCTAGCCCTTGCGCGGCGAACACGCCTGCCTACCGCGCAGCTGCCGCGCCCGCGGGTCCTTCCGCACGCCCCGCCGTTGCCCGCGGCCTTCCGGGGGCATGCCCCGGCCCGCGCCCTTGGCCTTCCGCTACCCGAGCCTAGGCCGTGCCTGTGGTGCGCAGTTGCCAGACTTACCGGCGCTAGCCGCGTCCATGGCCGCAGCCACTTTAGCCGCCATCCCATCCGCGCCTTAATGCCGGTCACGCCCAATATGTGCGCGTTTGGCCAGATATCCTTGCCGCATCCGTTTGCCGCGCTATGTCGCCCATGTTCATGCCCTTTACAAAACAAATGTGCATTAGATGCGCTCAAGACCCAATTCGCTCGTGCCCATGCCACACTGGTCGCCGCTCACCTGGGTTTTGACCAAGATCCACCTGGATTCAAGCTCCCGCCCTCTATAGATTCATTGCTCCGCAATGGAGCTTTTAGCATTCTTCTTTTTGGAACACCGGGTTCCTTTGGCCACTCATATCCCTTCCCCTAATGCCACACCGCACTCTGTGTCTTTGAGCAAAAAAAAAGATGCGCACTCACTCTCTTTTGCCCGGCATACTCTTTGCACCTGCTCCATTGCGTTGCCTTTCCTTTGTCCGTCCATGGGTTGAACGTCTTGCGCTTCCTTAACGAGAATGTATTGTTTAGCCCGCCCGAAGAATAGATCTGTCCCATCTCGAATCCCATAGGTTGGATTTTCCATCGAGGATTGACTATGGCCACACGTTCTAATGGAATTACCTCGCACCTTCACTTCATCTAGTGAATCGCGCCGAACACCCGGAATGCCGACATCTTAACGATCTTGCAATTACTCGGTGTTGACATTCCCATCTATCCCGCTCTGTATTGTTTAGCCACTCCAACTTGATGGGTGTCTCGGTAAGGGATAGTTCTCCAAATGCAATTGGTACTGTGCCTCCGAAACCAGATTTCTATTGACATCCAGGATCTACAATGTATTGCACTATGTCAGATTTTACCTGAAGTTCCATTGTAAAGAGCTCTTCTCGCTCCTTCATTATGAGGGTCCTTCAGCCCTCCTGGAATCACCTCCTCCTTGGCTCGGATTTCATGAGTGCAAAGTTGGTCGCCTCCTCATCTTGAGGGTTGATCGGCTCCTCTTTTCTTCTACCGTAAGGACTAGAGTTTGCCCTTGCCCACGGCTCCCTGTCTCTCTTTTGGCGCCATCTCTGGATGGAGAGTCCAAACACTCGGCTTGGGTGTGCCCTCTTGTTGCAATGCGTACAAGTCTTGGCTTGTCTCTCTTGAGTAGTTGCTTGAGCCGCCCCCTTCATTGCACCCGAGCCACCCTTTGGGCGTTCGGTTTGGCATTCCACGCCATCAATCTTCTCATAGACCATGGCTCTCTTTGCATGCATCATTGACATCCTTAAACCGATTCCAGAGATAATTTTCTGTGCAACAATTCAAATACACGACCAATTCCCGCCAAGTATTTGTCGAAGAACCTCCGGTCTTGTAGCGCGCACTTTACGACCCCATCAACCAAGGGCTTGCCTCCGAATTTCGTGTTGTGTATATTGCACACTTTTATGGGGCTTTCTCCTTGCTGCAAGACATATTGCCTCATGCCTTCCACCTCACTTCCTCGTTATCCGCACGGGATAGAATTGGTTCCCTTGAGTTCGTTTTCTATATGATGCCGCGCCCACTGTGCATGATTCACCATGGAACCACTAATTCATACAATCCCGTAGAATGCGGGCATATGCTCCACCCCAAATAAATGTCATGGGACGCCAACTTGCAGGCCTTGCGAACGCATGACGTTGCGAGTCTCCATAGTTGTAGAGAGCAAATATAACTCTCTTAGTTGACTCGCAATCCAAGCCATCTATCTTCTCTCCATTCACTTCCCATTGTATACGGGAAGCTCCACTTTTGATCTACCTTAAATGGGGCCCGATGCCTTGGACCGCACCGGCCTTGCATTGCTCCAAATGGTTGGCATCTGGCCTCCTCTTGCATTGCGGCTCCTTGCGAGGCGCCTTGGGGTAATTGAAAACATCCATCCGGCATGTGGGAAGGCTCCCCTCGCTCCATGCCCGTGGCTGGTTGGGTGGTAGACAACGCCTTGCTATAGGACCTCATGGCCATCTCCTTCATAAGTGGTAGACCAACCCAAACTTGAGATCGCTCATTTGTCGAGGTTTGCCAACTTCGTGAGAGTTCTCGTCCATTCATTGGTTGCCATGGTCTTGAATCGATAACCTTCGTAACCGCGGCCAAAACACTCCTCAATCCGAGGTGGATGCGTAGCATCTCCATAGTGTTCCTCTCATGTATAGTAGATGATATGTGGCTCCACTCGATGATGAATCACTCCCACTTCTTGCCCGCCTTACTCTTGTTCATCAGTTTGAGCTACCACGTACTTCGTGATAACGCTCCTAAGCACTCCTCACGTCTAGCTCTGTTACCAACTTGATCGAAATCCCAAGGATAGGTCTTAAGGAACTCGTTGTAATTTAGATCTAGAGGGCTAGAGGAAATGGCAACCGATATGAGAGAGAGAGTAAGAGCATATGAGTTTGGTGGAATGCCGAAAATCACCACTGTGATATTTCATTTAGAACTTGCCTATTAATAGAAACATTACAAAGTCTAACATCTATTACAGCAATTAAAAACATAAAAGTAAATACACATAACTAACATTAGTGGGATGCCCTTGAGCCACCCCTTAGCCTTCCTGCACGCCCTTGCTTATCTGCCGCGGCACACGCACACCCGCTGGCATTCCGCGGCCGCTGACGCCGTTGTGTTACTTCCGCGCATTGTCCCCTCAGCGCCCGCTGCGCCATTACCTAGCGTCAGCTGCCGCGGCCCGCGGGTCCTTCCGCTACGGCCCTCTGCGTTGCACAGCTTCCTCCTCCGCGCATGTCCAACCGCATTCCCGCGTCGCCTTGGCCCTTCCAGTCGTACCCGCGCCTTAGGCCGTGCCTGTGGTGCGCCAGTGCCGCGCCCTTGCCGCATCCATGCCGCGCCTATGCCACGCCCATGTCGCGCCTTGGCAGAACCTTGGCCGCACCTTTGCCGCGCCTATGTCGCCCATGTCATGCCCATGCGCGCCCATGCTGTGCCCATGCCACACTAGGTCGCGCCACTGGGTTTAGACCCAAAAGATCCACCCTGCGATTCATGCCACACTAGGATATACGCCCCGCGCCGGCCCGCATGAGAGGCTATTCGGGCCACGACAGATGGGCGCGCAGCATATCAGGTGCGCGCATTTGGCATGGGACCGGCATATTTAAGCACATGGGATCGCGCTCTATGGGCATGATCAACATCAATGGCAGAGCGACAATTAGGCGCCCAATTAGGGCGAAAGTGCGGCCAAGGTTCACTGCCAAGGCCGCGACAGGGCGGTGGCATAGGCACGCATGGATTGCTTGGCTAAGGGCCGCGGCGATGGACGCGCTGTAGGGCGCGCACTGGCGCAACACAGGCACGGCCTTAGGCGCGGGTACGCGGAAGGCCAAGGGCAGTACCCCCAGCCCTAAGGGCAGCGACGGGGCATGCGCTGGCAAGGCCATGCGGGTCCACGCGGGGGTAGCGGACAAGACCCGCAGCGGGCGCTATAGATGAGCTGCGCGGTAAGGTCGATAAGGCCACTGGCAGCGCGGGGCTTAATGCGCGGAAGAACACGCCAGTACGCTAAGGCTCTCGCCCGAACTGCCACGGGAGCTTGTGCGTGTGAGTCCGCCCCAAAAGGCAGAACAGCGCACGGCGGACGTGCGGGAAGACTAAAGGGTGGCTCAAGGCATCCCCACTAAGTAGTTATTGTATTTGCTTTTAATGTTTTAATTGCTGTAATAGATGTTAGACTTTGTAATGTTTTCTATTAATACAAGTAAAGAAAAACAAAGTGGTGATTCGGCCACACCAAATCTCTCTCTCTCTCTCTCATTCGGCCATTTCCTCCTAGCCCCTCTAGATCTAATTACACCGAGTTCCTTAGACATCCCTTGGGGATTCGGATCAATGCCATCCATTTCATATGCCGAGCTTGTTGTAATTTTGATTACATTTGAAGATATTGCAACGGCCGATGATCCGTATGCAATACCGTCTCCTTCCCCACGATATAGTGCCTCCAATGCTTGACCGCTTGATGTAAGGCATAATAGGCTCCCTAAATATCTGCAGGGTAAAGTAGGAGTAAAGGTCATGCGATGTGAGTGCTAGTGAACTTCTCACTGTGATAAGCCACTGGTCTCCCATCTTGGAACAACACCGCGCCCATGGCGTGGCCCGAGGCATCACACTCTAACTCAAATGGTCGTTGAAGGTTCGGTAAAGCGAGCACCAGGGCCGTGGTGATCTTTCTCTTCAATAACTTGAACGCCACCTCATGCTCGTCCGTCCATACGAACTTGGCGCTCCCCTTGGTCAAGCCATGCACTGGTGCCGCAACTTGTGAAAAATGTCGGATGAACTTGCTGACGTATTGGCATGCTCCAAGGAAACTCCGCACCACCTCCGTCACGTTCTTCGGCCTTGGCCACTCTAGGATGACCCACACCTTGCTCGGGTCTATCTTGAGCTCGCCTTCTCCCACTACAAATCCCAAGTACACGAGGTTGAGTCCCCAACCTCACACTTCTTCATGTTAAGATTGAGGTCGTGCTCCGCAAGAATTGCGAAGACTTTGCCAAAGTGCTCCACATGTATAGTCCAATCCTGGCTAAACACAAGAATATCATCTAGATACACAATAATAAAGTCATCTATAAATGGTCTAAGAACCTAGTTCATTAGCCGCATGAGTGTGGCCGGGGCGTAGCATAACCCGAATGGCATTACCAACCACTCGAACAGTCCCTGCTTGGTCTTGAATGCCGTCTTCTACGTATCCTCCTCGGTCACCGAACTTGGTGGTACCCTAATTTGAGGTCCAACTTAGTGAAGAACTTCGCGGGCTGAAGTTGATCGATCAAGTCATCTATTCTTGGTAGTAGATACCTATTCTTCACCGTGATTTTGTTCACGGCACGATAGTCCACACCCATCCTCCAACCCCCATCCTTCTTTTGCACCATGACGATGGGTGAGCCGCATGGCGAACTGCTTGGCTTCATCACCCCTTGCTCCATAAGCTCCCTTACGGTCCTCCGACACCGAAAAGAAATAAGGATGTCTAACTAGGATATAGGGAAGATAGAGAACACAATACACAACAAGTGTCTTTAGTGGAAAGTATGAGTGGGCTAAAAATAATGCCTACTCCCATGTCTTACCTATGCATGCACTTACAAAACCACCAACACTTGAGTGACCGCCACAAGCCGGCGGCTTCCCCTTAAGATGCTCGGACAACTCCCAAGCCCCTTTGCCTACCCGGTCAATGGAATTCAATACCCTATTACATGAGCAATTAACATACATAAATGAGAGAAATAAACATAACATGGATGTGCATCCACTTGCAATTGCTGGCGTCCCTTTAGCTAACCACGCGCGTGCCTAATCGTGCGCGCGCCTGTCCAGCTTCCACTCCCGCAGCCCTTGCTCGGTGCCCCGCGCTCGCGCGCCCTGTGCCCGTCCGTGCCCGGAGTCCTGCGCCCGTGCCCTTTGAGGTTCTCGCCTACGCGCGCCGCCCGCGCCCGCGCCTCTTCGTCTCCCACGCTGCCCGTCCGCGCGCCCGCATTAGTCCGGTCCCCGCACTCATGCTCGGCTAAGACATGTCACGCACCCAAGTCAGCTTGTATACGCCTCGACCCAAGAGCCTCCTGGATCAATCAATGATTGCTGGAAGAAACTGAAGGTTGGCTCAGAATGAAGAGTTAGTCGGACTTGCTCACAAAGTCCTCGAATGTTCATAGGCTGTCGCACAACATTTGCGAGGAGTGGTAGCTAAACATATATGTGTTGTTCCTATCACACTAAACAACATTAATGCGCTTGTGAAGAAACGACATGCGTAACTTGATGCACAACAAGACCCTGCACCATCATGGACTCCACCGAGAGCAGCTCGATCTATGCAAACCGGAGTGTCGGCTGAATGACCCACGGCTAAGCTAAAGCCCAAAGACAAAGCATTGGGCCCTAAGGGCCCAAGTTCAAGGTAATATGAGTCAAGATAATCCCACACCACCAAGTTAAAGCAAGAAGTTGCCTTGATATACTTGGGATGCCCCCAAGCTATCACCTTCAAGTGGATCTACTATTTTCAAATTACCCGTTCGTATGGTGCAGCCGGGGCTTGGGTGATATGACTGGACGTGGTTCGGAGCGAGTCGGGGCGTGACATAGGCTTGGCATAGAGGAGCAGATTCCCCTAATCGAGGCCATAATTCGGCATTCGACATACCGGGTAGTTCCACCAAAAGAGCACGTTTGTTATGGAGGAACAATAAAAAAGTCGATGAGTCAACAAGAGAGAAAAAAAAAAAGAGCCAGGTGATATCCAAACACAAAGCAAAGCGAGAGAAGGCGAATGAGCCGATCTTGCTCAATCTGCGAAAAATAGACAAACTTCGGTACCCAAAACTGCTTTTGACCAAGACCGGAACTCGCCATTCTCTTATGCAATACTGGAGGCATCAGCGCCTCCAAGTTATAAACCACAAAAATTCAAAGTGCAATAGCAAGTCGGAACCGAAGCACCACGTATTGTACTTGATGATGGCCATTAAGTTCACTGAATACGACGAAGCGGCGTATTGCTAAGCATTTTCGATGACGTTGAAGAACCCCTCTCGCACATTGTTTATTGGGTTAAGGACAGGGTCTATTAAATCATCGATGCATTCAAAACGAGATTATTTGCAAGCTCATATGTCTTTTTTTTCTAAAGGGAGCATATAGCCTTCTGATGCAGAAGGAAGGGGACAGCTTGAAGTCGTTCTTTAGGATGTTCTGCAAAGAATAGAAGGCCATACAAGATGTGGACCCTAAGTTCACGTTATAGCTGTAGACACCCCATTTTGTCTGGGATATCATCCCGATTTTATTCGATAAACTCGATTAAGCTTAAAATCTTGATTTACATGATTAAATTTATTTTAGCTTAATTTGAAGAATTTTTAGACGTATATAATTGTTTAGAATTCTAACGGGACCGCGCATGAACGAGAAATTTTCGCGAAAATTGATATTTATACGTGAAGGGCTATTTTTGCCAACATCTAAAACCCACGCTTGTGCAAAAACTGTAGCAGCTGAATTTGCAAATTTTATAATTGTATCTGGATTTGTTTTGTAATTTCTGTAAAAAGCTGAAAAATAACTGAAGAAGGAGAAGAAGCGCCGGAAGAAACCGTCGCCGCGGCCGCCCGCTTCGCCTCCCCGTGCAGTCGACGCTCGTGCTCCCCACATCTCCGACTCATCGCCTTCGTAACCGTCACCCGCGACACCTATAAAGGACGGAGAGAGAGATGCCGAAAAAACAAACTTCGGCCGAAAACCATCGATAAGTAGAGAGAGAGAGAGAGAGATTACGAGAGAGATAGAGAGGAAGAAAATCTCACACCAGCTCCGCCACCTCCTATTTGATACGACGACGTTGTCGTCGCCGCTCTGCTGCACCGTCGCCGCCACTAGAAACGCTGAAAACGTAAACTCGGTTAATCTAGGTTTGCGTCCAAACTTCATCAAAATCATCGCATTAAGATCTCTGTAACATAGTATAGACAACGGGACACCGCCGTGGCTTCACCGGCGACGAGCCACGGTGGCAAAATAATAAAAAAATAATTTTTATCCTGAAAATACTCCCTTAAATATCTCGGCGTACAAGCGTCGAAATCAATTTTTGACATCGCCAATGAATCCGGAACCATCGAGAACCATAGAAAACATATACAGGTCGAGGCGGCGCCGGACATCAGCGTTCGGCCGTGAGCTCGCGGCTGAATGAAGAAGATGGTGACGACCGGCTGAGCCAGTCGTCACTTAAGTTGGAATAACGCGCGGGGGGTTTAGCCCCACGCCCGGCTCTGGCTCGGTCGGTTTCAATCCGACCGAACCAAATTCAATATGATCCAAGCCATTTTGCATTCGGTCGAGCCCAAATCAAATCCGGCCGAGCCATTTTCAATTCTGACCGAGCCATTTTGACCCTAAGAACACATTTAGTGACCCAAATCTAATTTTAATCACTTTTAATTGGGTTTTAGGCCATAATTTGAATAGTTAATAAATTTTAAACAACATTTTTGTTAATAAAAGAAGGCTCAAAATATTAAAATGTCATAAATTTAAGGTTAGAGCGAGGCGGTTTAACCGATCTCTACACCTTATATAAATTTTTAATATATAAAAATAATAAAATTGATAAATCTCAAAACACTTTAAAAATAACGTTAGAGTGAGGCGGTTTAACCGATCTCTATACCTTAGAGTGAGGCGGATTAACCGATCTTTAAGCTCTAACTAAAATTTTTCTAAAAAGTAAAATAGAGCAAGGTGGTTAACTAAACTGGAGATTAAAGAGAGATGGTTTATCCGAACTTTACATCTATAAATATTTTAAAGATGGACGATGAAGAGGAAACGGAAACGCGCTGAGCCCAACCTAATAAAAAATAATATTTTTTACATATAAAAATCAAACAAATAATAAACTAAAACACACGGAGTCAATTACAAATTTCTAGCATGCATACATGCATTACTTGTAGTCAAATCATTTCATGCATAAAATGATAAATCTCAAATTTTGAAATATAAACCATTTAATTGAGAGTACCCTCATCGGAGGGACGCTATGGGGGTGTATCGTCTTCCCCATACGTAACTGACAACGAACCCAATACAACGTGCCTTATCCCGATTTTCTACTTTTCTCATAAAAATTAGGTGGCGACTCCTAAATTTTTAATTCGTTCCCCGCCTCGCCGCGAGGGAGGTTGTCAACAGATGACAACTCCGCTGGGGACCTGTCAGGCGCGTTACATTTAAATGGCTTAAATTTTTTTAATTTCGGATTATCATGAAATATCACTTATCATTGCAGCATATTTATATTTGTCTTGATCATTTTTTTTATTATTGTATATATATTTATTTTTAGCAATAAATTTGCATATACAACACTGCATATATATAATCTCAGTCCCCGACCCGGCCTTAAGATCTGGAATAATATGGAAGCTCGTGTACAATGCATACGCGTAGTCGTAAAAACCAGCCATAGCCTAGCCTATATGTTATATGGGTAGTACCGGGACTGACATACTATGTGTGTAAGTATCCTGTAGAACCTCAGCAATGACAAGCTATTAGAAACCAATCCTTTTAAGATACCCAATAGTTGCATACCCTCATGTAGCAACATTCAGGACACGTAAAAAAAAAGTATAATTCTCTCTCTTTTTTCAAAGCAAACAAAAAATAAAATTCTTTTCAGATCTTCTTATTATCTTTTCATTAAAAAAAAACAGTTTCAAAGAAATTCTATTCTTCCCATAAAAAAATCATTTTCAAACAAAAAAAAATATTTTCAAAAAAACAATTCATTTTACAAAAAAAAATTTTATTTTCTTTTAAAACCATTTCGAACATAAAAAAAAAATCTTTTAAGAATTTCTTTTCACAAAATCATTTTCAAATCAAAGTTTGTCAAAAATTCTTTTCACAAATTTTCTTTTTTCTCACAATAAACATTTCTATATATCACTGACACACATTTTATTTACACAAGGACGGTCAAGACGACTATTTAAAAAAGAAGCCCTTATCTACTTCGATCCCGACGACACACTACAGCAATGGCAGATAATGAAATGAATGAGCAACTGAAGAAAGAAAACGAAGAATTTCGCAGACAACTCAATGACATGGATAAACAGCTGGAACGTTTGATTACAAAGATGACACAACTTGTTGAATAAAATAGCAACCTTACAAAATTTCAACAAATAAGGGATCCAAGTTCATCATCTGTACAATCTCAGGAGCAACAATCTGCATAACATATACCATTTGATCCTTATGGCCTACCTCAACAACCAGAACAGACTCATTGCACTTTGCCACAATCTGTTACGCTGACTCAAAAGGTGCAACCCTCTAATCCAGTGACAATAACAATTCCTGCCAATTTAGTTGAACAACAAGAATTCATATCCCGTTTGAAAATCAGCAAATTAAAGATAAGGTTAAAACCATCATGAATCATCTGAATACCCTAGAATGCGCCAGAGGAACAATGGATCCTGCTTATCTTTGCATTATCACTGATTTGGAGATTCCAAAATATTTCAAAGTCCCGGATTTCGAGAACTATGATGGAACTGATGATCTCCATGTGCATATCTCAATATACTGTAGCAAGATTGAGGGCATATCTCAAGAACGAGAAGATGCTGATCTATTACTTTCAAGAGAGTCTTAAAGGACCAGCAATCCATTGATACTTAAATTTAAATAAGAATGAAATCAAAAGTTGGAAAGATCTCGCGAACGCCTTTCTCAACCACTATCAGCACAACAAGAATTTGCCACCTGACAAATCCTCACTGAAGCTTCTAACTCCTAAGATGGATGAAAAATTTCGTGCATTTGCTCAAAGATGGAGGAATTTAGCTGCCCAAATCACTCCACCCATGATAGAAAAAGAACTGATCGACAAATTTATGACTCTGAGTTGTCTGTATGATAAGATTAAAACCGTTTGTGTTGTTACATCGACCTTTGCTCAATTAGTTACTGCAGGATTAAGGATTGAACTAACACAAGACAATATTTTAAAATCACCCGAAGAACATGCAAAGACCAAAAAGAAGGATAAAGAGGTAAATAATATTAGCGGAGCCGGTAATTTTAAGCAGTCTCCTTATCGTGTTCCTATGCAATACCAAGCGGCAGTACATTATCCAATACACTACAAAACAACCAGTACCAGCAGAACTATCAACTCCACCCACACCAGCAATTTCAGCAACATGCATACCAACCTCAGCAAGTCAATCAAGCATATCAAGTTCAGCATCAACAGGCCCCAACGCAACAACAAATCCAGCAGCAACAAGTTTCGGCACCACGACAAATTAATCAGCCTCATCAACCTTGGGATCCTCGTGAACCATTGCCTGTTCTACAAAGCAAAATATTTACAGAGTGTGCTAAGCTAGGTCTGCTAGCTCTAATTCCCGCTCGACAGATCACACCTCCATATCCGTTGTGGTATGATGTAAATGCATATTGTGAGTTTCATAGCGGCGTCCAAGGACACTCTACTAACAATTGTCATTTCCTACGTGACAAGATATATAAACAGATAAATACGGGAAAGCTAAAAATTAATCCTGTGGACACGACTCCTACAGCTGCTGCAACTACTACGAATAACATTGCCTCTGACTCGGTCGGTTTCAATCCGACCGAGCCAAATTCAATATGATCCGAGCCATTTTGCATTCGGTTGAGCCCAAATCAAATCCGACCGAGTCATTTTCAATTCTAACCGAGCCATTTCAATTCTGAGTGAGCCATTTTGACCGTAAGAACTCATTTAGTGACCCAAATCTAATTTTAATCAATTCTAATAACTTTTAACTGGATTTTAGGCCATAATTTGAATAGTTAATAAATTTTAAACAACATTTAAGTTAATAATAGAAGGCTCAAAATATTAAAATGTTATAAATTTAAGGTTGGAGCTAGCCTCAAAGCTCTCTCAACGCTCGGCTCACTCCGGAGGAGGGGAGATTGGTTTAGAGGTTGGTGGTGTTCTTGGTGGTGACCGAAGAGGTCGATAACTCTAAGGCTCGGCCAGGGGGGCTGTAGGGAAGCTAGTGGGCTGTAGAAACTCCAGTGATCGGAGTTAGGGAAGGGTCGCCGGAGCTAAGACTGAAATGGGCTCGGGTGAGAGCTTGTTTTGAGCTCGGGTGAGCTAGTTTGCCCGAGTTGAGCTTGGAACTTGGATTTTACTTGCAAGCTAGTATGGAGACGTTAAGTCTAACCTTCAAATGCCAGCCCGCAAAGGGGTAAATACAGAAGTTGTGACTCACTAACTCTAGAGTCTGAGCGTGAGCTAATTACATCATTAAAAGATAAAAAAGATTTACCTTCTAATGACACTTGTTTGCGAAGCTCTCGAATCTTTGTTTGACACCTTATGGGGACACTTAGACACTTACGGGACACATGTTATTAAGCTAATTACAAAAACGTAACTTTAATTACAACAAGATTGAACTTTTCTCAGCGCTTAGGCGCTGTGCCGCGCGCCGCGCCCGCGCAGCGCGCCGAGCGCGCCCGGGTGAGCACGGCGCGCACGGCGCCCTGGGCATTTTTGATTTCTCTTCGCGTCTATTGACGCATGACTTGGTACCGCCATTTTGAGGTGGCACGGACTTCGAGAAGACCTTGGACTTGCTCGAACTTTTTTGGATTGATCTTGAACTTGCTTGAACTTGCACTTGAACTTCTTGATGTGCTATGTGCGCGGCATGCGCGTCCTTGCGTGAGAGCCTTGATGTGCCTAGGCTTGGCCGCGTTTCTTCGACTTGGGCGTCGACTAAGATCCTCCTGGATCATAAGAGAACTTTGTGAACTCCTCCGCATCAAACACCGGTTCATATATGTTTACCACCATAAGGCCAGTGGCCAGGTGGAGAATGCAAACTTATCCTCGAGATAAAAGGATGGAAGGCACAACGGAGAATTAGCATGAGGCCTTGCATAGCGTCCTTTGGACATATCAGTCCACTCACCATCTATCAACGAGAGAGACACCCTTCAACTTGATGATGAGATTGAGGCAGTAATCCCGGTCGAGATAGACAAGCATATCTCGGCATGGAGTTTTGCGATGAAGACACCAACGGGGAAAAGCTGAGAAACAACTTGGAGCTGTTGGATAAACATCGATAGGTTGCCATAGTCCGAGTTAAAGAGTACAAATGATAAGTCTCCTAATACTACAACAATAGGGAGAAACCGAGGTTTTAAAATGGGCGATCTAATGCTGCACCATATAAGATCGATGACGTGATCGGAAAATGTGCATATACATCCATCCAAGCGATAACCCAAGCATTGGACATCAGCAATCTCAGACGTTACTACCAGTAGGCCACAAATCAACCTTTGTCGCATTTTTCATTTTTCATCTTCTAATGCTCAGATTTTTCCAATCAATTAAGAGCTTTCATTCCTCCCAATGTCCGAGCAAATAAAAAAAGGTCATCATCCTATACTCGTAAGTTGATCTTGGCGTGGGGATGTAAGCAGGTAATTTTTCTAAGGTCAGGCGATCGCCCTCCTATACTCCGAAGTCAACCTGGAGTGGGGGTACAGTAAGTATAGGCAGTTACCCTCCTATACTTCGGGGTCGATTTCAAAGCTAGGGTTTACGCCGAGCGCGCCCGGGTGAGCACAGTTAGTCATCCTCGTATACTCAAGTGTCAACCTCAGGGTGGTGGGTACAAGTCAGTAAATTTTTATATATATAGGCGATTACCCTCCTACACTCCAGGATTGACCTTGGAGTGGGGGGTGCAGCCAATTAACTTTTTCTAAGTACAAGAGGTTGTGCTCGTATACTCAAGGCCGACCTCGAAGTACGGCGTGCAAGCCATTAAATTTTTTTCTATGTATAGGTGGTCGCCTTTCGATACTCCGGAGTTGACCACGGAATGAGTGATCAAATACCGAAATTTTTGCCAAATGCGTGCGGTCACCCTGCTTCACTCCGAGGTCAAGCTCGGAGGGGAAACTGTGGCAAGCTCCTCAGGCACTCTGACGCAGGTCTAGGTAACATAGCCTCGGAGTGTGGGGCTCAGGGAGTACAAGACACCGAAGGTAATGAACAACACAATAAGATGCAACAAAATTTTCCTAAGTATGTAAACAAAAGAAAAGCGGTTATGTTGAATGAAAGTTAAGTTCTTTAGGCAATTGCGAGGTGGCCACAAAGTAGAAGACATTGGGATAGACCCTAAAGACTTCGGACAAAAAGGAAAGATAGAAAAATTGGGAAAATACAAAAGTTCAAAAGAGAAGAAGCGGGCTTAATTTTCTTCAGACTAGCAATAGGAACTTCCGCAAATTCAACAGTGGTAGATGGATCACTGCCATGCAAGATGACTGCTAGAACCTCTATGTTGGGAGTTTTATCCATAGCTGGAGCATCCTTCGCTAAAAGTCAGCGTCATCGTTGTCGTTGTCTTCATCGTCTGAATCCTCAACCTTGGCAGCCCGACATTCTTTCACAGCTCTGGTAGTCTCTACCTCGTCGAGGAAATGATAATTCCTCCTGCAGAGTTTCTGATGGCAAAGATGGCGACATTGAATCACAGTGCCTTCTATCCAGTATGAGGTGTATAAATTTAGCTCATATATACGGCATCAGACTTCATAAATTCCTTCCCTGCTCCTAGCTTTGTCGCCTCCACCTCGTTCATCCTTACCTCAAGGGCTTTGGCCAATTATTCCTCCGTTGCCATATCATTTTTCTTCTCTTCCACCTTAGCCACTCGGCTGGTGAACTTGGCATCCTTCTCACTCAGTGTAGTAACTTTCTCGTGCAACGACTTCTCTGCCTCCTCCCCCTTCCTGTTGGCGGCTTCGAGCTCATTCCTGAGTTTACTAAGGCGAGCGCGATCCTTACCGCGAGCCTCTTCAGCTTCGGAGGCCGTCAGGTCTAGATTTGGCTTAAGTTTGGCATTCTTCTCTTTAAGATCCCTAACCTCTGCCTCAAAAACCGAGGCCCTAGTGCTAGAGTGGATGTATTTGTTGACAAAATGATAGTGGAACTCAACCACAATCAATATATACTAAGATACAATGACCTACATCGGAATTCAAGAAAGAACGGACTTAAAATGATGAAGCAAATAGAGACAAATAGAATTTCAAAGTGCGCTCCATGTCTCCAACAGAGACAAATAGAGAGACGTCAGGGCTACCATCTTCTAACGCAGCCTAATCCTCCCAATCTTCAGCAACGGAGACAAATAAAAGAATTTCAAAGTGCGCTTCATGTTTCCAACACAGGAATCCCCCCCACTTCAAGTCCCTTAAGGGATGCTAGAGATTATCTGACATTAGGGGGTCAGCCTCAGAAGGTCCTCCAATCTCAGGAAGGACAGTCAACACCACCCATTTTGAGCTTGGCCCGGCGCTCAAGTCCTCCGTTGGGCATTTATGACGAGAAGAGAGGTCTAGAGGGAAAGTATTGTCCATGATCTTCGGGACAATGTCGGCAGGAGGAGCCACCTCAGACGCTGGAAGAGAGACTTCAACAACAACAACAGTTCTCCCCATAGTCTCCAGGTCAGGAACTGAGATGGCCCCAGAGGTAGTCTAACTAGTGCCTCAACATAGTACAACCTTTTCCCTCTTCTTCCCCACAGCTTTGACTACGCTGTTACCTTACTTGTTTTTGATCTTGTCAATATCCATATCCATTGCTTGGCTTTAGGCTGAGGCTACCTGGACTGGATTTGAGATGGCTCTGGTTGAGATCATGGTGCCAGAGTCTTTGACTTCTTGGATTTGGGATTGGCATGAGATGACTTTCGCCGAGATTGAGTTGGAGAGCGCAGAGGTATATAATCTAAAAAAGGAGGAAAAGATATTAGCATCGCAAGATTTCCTAAGTACGAAAGATCAAGCTGAGGTAATATCGAACCATTAGGCTCGTCGAGAGATACTACGATTTGTGCGAACATTTCTTCAGTAGGTTTACCAACATCAAATTGCTCCTCGTACTTCGTGTACCTTGGCCGATACTCTTCCAACTCGTTGTTGGAGGGAACATTTAGCATTTTGGGGTTCAAGTACGAAGGGAAAACACGGATGAAAAAGAATTTGTTTTCACAACCTTTCATAGAGGTAGGTCGGCCGGTCAGAAGGTTAGAATAGTCAAACCCTCGGCAACGAATAGAATACCACCCTTCACATGATTCCATCGACTCAAAGTTACAATGCCAAAAATCCTTGGAGAGAGGAATATTTTGCTCCAAAGAGATGTAAAGAAAACCTAAGGCACAACTATAGGAGTTGGGTACTAATTGACATGGAAACAGCCCATACGTACTGGTGAAAATCCTATTGATGTGGAACATAAGGTCAAGCCAGATATGGTCATATAGAATGGTAATCTTATTGGAATGGTAATGACTCATACGTTCGTCTGGTGGTGGCCCACAGACACCAAGGTCATTGCTCAAACCGAATTGGACAGTCCATGTGGACAAATGCCAGTCTTCCGTCTTAGATTGAATTTCATGGTGTGCGAGAAGGCGCTTAGAAGGTGAAACACCCTCGGAGTGGTTAAGGTGAACCACCCTGAAATCCCTAGACGAATAAGCTACCGGAGAACTAACTTGAAATCGGTTAAAAGACGAGTGAGATGAAGCGAGGGTGTAGACCAAAGCACTGGAGAAGACCACGGCCGCGAAAAAACCAGAGAATCAAGGTCTGCCAAAAAAATATTTTGAGGATGAAAAGGGTTTTAGGATTTAAACGGTGGGAGACAAATTGTGCGCACCTTTAAACTGCATTTTCAAGCAATGGCTAGATTGAGGTAACACGTGGCACCATATGATTCAACGGTCAGCCTCATCAGACTGCACGTTGTGCCAAGATGGCCAAAGTGAGCAAGAAGGTTAAGCCTCAACCAAACGAAGCACATGAAAGCATGACCGAGCCAGTTACAATGTGCCATAGCATGTTTGATTGCAACTCGATCGGCACGACTTGATCAGGTGAGACATGGTGCAGTCGAGGCTGGGATGCTAAGCTTCTAACAGATGTGCTGACATACATCGCCACACCCGCCAAGGGGACATCTGATAAAGGGTATAATTTGATCTACCATATGGTGCAAGAAGAGATCCGGGTAGCTCAAAGGAGCCGAGGTCCTCGAATCAACCAAGGTCTAAGAGCAGCCAACTCCATGAGCCAGAATTAGTGAACAACGATTATGAGAAAACATGTGGCGCAATGAAAATGCGCTGACCGATTATTCCGGATCCACACCGAGTATGGTAAGGCAATATAAGGACGCGGTAAAAAGGGGACGATCGCTAAACATGGGAACCAACCGAAGATTGGGAATCACCACTGGGTTTGAAAACTTTCAATTTCCTTACAATCACTTTCCATGCCACACAAGGTGCCTATAAATACTATAATCCACCGCCTATGCGATTTGGAGAGAGAACTCTAGCCTTAGAGATGACTTGTAACAAAAGCAAGGTACCTTGATCTCGATCCATAGGAGAGAGTATGAGATATTTTCAATTCTTTTCACTTAAGGGCCGTTTACTTGGCAAAAGAAGTGGGAAGTGAGCAGTGAAAAGTGAGTGAGAAGTGAAAACTAGATAAAGAAGTGAGAGTTGAAAAGTGAGAAGTGAGAACTGGAAGAGAAGTGGGTGAATAGTAGATGGAAATAAAAAAGTGAGAAGTTGACGAAATTGAGAAGTGATAAATCGAAGTAAGAAATAAAAAATTAAATAAAAATATATAAAAAATATTATTTATTATTATATTAATTAAATAATATAATATTTATAAATATTACTAAATAATAAATATTGTAAAAACTAAATATATAATAAAAACTATTATAATATGAAAACATAACATTTTTAAGTAATATTAAATATATATTAGTATTATTCAAATTTATTAAATTAATTAATTTATAAATATATCACGCATACTGAATAACTATTAATTATTTAATTATTATATTAATTAATAATATAATAATGTTTATTATATTATTATATTAAGTAATAATATTTATAGTTATTATAACAATATTATTATAATAAAATTAATATTAAATATGTACAATAAATTATATATATATATAATATATATATATTTTTTTAATAATATATTAAATTATTTTATTATCCCAATATTATTATTATATTAATTAATAATATAATATTAATAAAAATAATACTAAATGAATAAATATTGTACAATCTAAATATATAATAAAAAACTATTATAATACAAAAACATAATATTTTTATAACAAATAATATTTATTATATTTTAGTATTATCTAAATTTACTAAATTAATTAATTTATAAATATATTATGCATATTAAATAAGTATTAATTATTCTTATATTAATTAATAATATAATAATGTTTATTATATTATTATATTAAATAATATTAACAACATTATTTTAATAAAATAATATTTAATAAGTACAATAAATTTTTTTTATTATCTAATAAATTATTTTTTAATAAATTATGTAAATGCTATTCATTATTATATTTATTAATAATATAATAAATACATTAATAATAATTTAATTTAATTTAATTTATTATTTGATTATTATATATCTATATATATATTTATAGTTATTAATTATTATACAAATTTTTTTTCTAAGTATATATTATATTATAATTAATTAATTATTTATTTTATTTGTATATGTAAAATTATAAATAATTTTTATTATAATGATCTGCATTATAAAATCTCAATGGTTATTATTCATTAATACTGATTAATTATCACTACTTCACCCACTTTCTACCAAAAAGTCATGAAGTCAAAAAAAATAAATTTTGAACTAAAACATAGAACTGGAGGAAATTGTAGGACTGAGTTTTTATCTATTTTCATACCAAGTAAATAGCAAAAGTGAGAAATAAGACTTTTCAGTTCTCTCTTTCACGAGTTCAAAATGAAATAAATAGCGAAAGGCAGTTCTGCCACTTCTTACAACGAAGTAAACAGATAAGTGAGATCTCACTTCCCAATTCTGTCAGTTCCACCAGTTCTGCGCGAAGTAAACAGCCCCTTAGTGCATTGCTTCTCCAGCTAGTTACTTACAATCTGTAGTTTTATTTCGGCTCAAATCGAGGATTTTTACGTAAAAACAATTGTGTTTAAGTGATTATTAGTCATCGCTCCTTAGCCAATCTCTTTTTCCGAACACATATTGATAGACTCGATCACTATATTCTTCTCTCGTAAATAAATTGGAGACATCAAAGAAAATGTAGGAAATCCGATATCTAGCTTGCATGGATTGAGAGGTAAAAATGGAAACATCAACGGCTACCAACTATAAAATTTAGGCAGCACTGTACAGTCTATACTTGATCATTTCAAGGCGAATGCAAACCGTGAATACAAAAAATGTTGGGTGTCAATGTCAAAATTTCTACAACTCATTTGGTCTTGTTTCTCATTTACTTTGCAATTTGTTAACTGTACAGCTCTTAATCTGTCCGTCGATTAGTAGATTGTGCTCGATTTTTTTTTTTTCTCTATTTTATTTTATTTTATTTTATTTTGTGTGGGGGGGGGCAGGGGTGGTCTGGAGAGAAACCTTCTTGCTTTGTTTGAAAGGTTAAAAGAAAAGGAAGATTTCAAGTACAAATTTAGGCCCTGCTTTTTTGAATTTTCTTTTTAATGCTGATGTTCATTATTATGGCCCAATTCAGTTCGAAAGGTGAGATGTTCATTCTCATCTTAACTTTATCAACTTGTTAATTGTACAAGTGTAAATCCGACCGTCCATTTCATTCGGCTCTGATTTAAAACCCACAAAGATTGTTAGAAGACTAGTTTTGAACCCGTACGATGCACGGTTGTTAGTCACTAATATAAAATAATAATAACTAAAATATTTAATATTTAAATATATAAATTAAAATTATTTTTATTGAAATATTATATTTTATTTGTCATATTATTAGAGCAAAATAATTAACATGTGCTATATATAAAATAATAAAGTTATTTAAGTGACGTGAAATGGTGGTGATATATATATATATATATATATAGCATATATATATATATATATATAAAGATTATTCGAAGGTTATTTTATTATAAATATATTAATTTTATATAAATTAATATTTATTTTTATCAAAATATTATACTACATTTATCATATGTAATTAGTGAAAAAAAAAATCAAATTACATACCTAAAGTTATAATTTTGATCACCCATTTGTATATATTGTATATATTATATATAGATTATTAAGAATTTGATAATGACTTTTAAAATTCTTCATTAGATAACAAAAGTTACGATTTTGATCACCCATTTGTATATATTGTATATAATTATCTAAAGTTACGACTTTGATCACCCATTTGTATATATTCTATATAAGTATATATAAAACAATTTGATAATGACTTTTAAAATTCTTTATACATATCAAAATTTACGACTTTGATCAACCATTTCTATATATTGTATATAATTATATATAGATTATTAAGAATTTGATAATGACCTTTTAAATTCTTCTAAATTATTATAATTTATCTTTAATATATAAAAATAAAATATTATAAATTATACTTAATTTTTATATTTAATAAAATTATTAATAATATATTAAGTATGCATAGAATTCAAACTCTCATTAAATATGTGATTAATTACATATTTATTATATTTAAGCGACAATATTAATTGGTAAGATAATAGAAACGGCATGTGGTATATTGTGAGTTATAAGAAGTCCATATGGCGCTCAACTATTTTAATACCAAATTATATATATATATATATATATATATATATATATATATATATATGTATATATATATATATATATATATATGTATATATATAGTATTAGTATATACATAATAGTATATATATGGTATACAATATATTATGTATGTATATATATATATATATATATATATATATATGTATGTATATTATTAGTGTGATCTTAGGCATTAAATGGTCAATGTTTTAGAAACGAGACAGAAATTTTACTATAACATTATATTATACTACTTAACTTAGTATAATTCTGTAATCGCAGCACCAAATCTATTTCAAAAAAATAAAATTTCAGACATGCACATTCGATTAATTTCATTATAATAACAGTTTACGCATAGCCAAAAAGTAAGATTCTTTTCTTCAATTTGGACCATCTTTTATACAAAAAAGTGAAAACTCTCAAGATGTCTTGGGAACCTACGTTCGTTGTCATAATTAAATTATAGTTTCAATAGCACATGGTCTCCACCGGAAATAAACATACATGTAGCCCTTCGCACCCCCCCCCCCCCCCCCCCCAAATCAAAATCAAAAAAAATAAAAAATAAAAAAGGAAAAAAATAAAAAATAAAAAATAATGGCCAACAACCTAATGTTCTTCATAGTAGAATATATGTTGTACCTAAAATTATTTGTTTCCTTGTCTTTTGATTATATAACAAAAAAACCTCTACTGCCATAGCCACAATTTAATAAAAAATAAGTTGCCTCTACCTCAAATACAACCTCTCTCTCTCTCTCTCTCTCTCTCTTCTCTCTCTCTCTCTCACTGTGTGTGTATATATATATATATATATATATATATATATATATATGCGCATTTTATGATTTGCCCTTATAATCAGATTTAGCTTTTTTTCTGCCCAACTATGTTTTAGCTGATAACATTTTGCCGTGTGAAATAACCGAAATGTCCTTGATTTTTTATTCCGAAAAAACTATAGCTGTTTTTTTTTTAACAACGTAATTTTCTCTCTCTTTTTCTCTCCTGCATATCTTTTCCTCTCTCATATATTTTCTCCTATACAGTCAGGGGAGGCGGCTTATCATCTTTGTTGTTAATATGAAATTGGTGATAGTACGGCGCTGCTCCTCCTAAAGAAAGTCTATGAGGAGCTTGCCAGGGGTTTTAGGATGAAGAACGCCAACGCCGCTGCATACCACATACCTTAAAATCAGGACTTTCTGAAAGAATAAAAATTTTTTGAATATAACAAATTTTTGTCTACCAAGTGTGTTATATTGCCTATAGTGTTTATAATGGGTTTTCCTTCTTAAATAATCAAAAGAAGACCACATAAGTTAGTCTAATTACATAAAGACTAATTCAATATGCATAGAAACACTTATGAACATACATGAGCACATAGAAACAACGGAGAAAAGTCCAAGTATAACAAATTTGTCCACCAAGTGTTGGTTATACTGCCTAAGAGAGTTCCAAGGGGTTTTCCTTCTTGAATAATTAAGGGAACACCGTATGACTTAGTTCAATTACATAAAAACTTCTCCAATAAGCATATGAATACTTAGAAACATGTACGAACACATGGAAAAGCAGGGAAGATATTCCTATATGTACTCCGGTGTTTCTATGTGTTCGTGCATGTTCTTAAGTGTTCCAATGCATATTGAAGGAGTTTTTATGTAATTGGACTAAGTTATATAGTGTTTCCTTAATTATTCAAGAAGGAAATCCTTTAGGAATGCACGGGAACACCAAATAACTTATCCCAAACATATGAAGTTCCTAAGTATTCATATGCATATTGAAGAAGTTTTTATGTAAATGAACTAAATTATATGATGTTCTTTAAATTATTCAAGAAGAAAACCTTAGAAATGGATGGAAACATCATATAACTTACCCCAAACATATGTGAAATCTTTTAACATGCATGCATCAGAAAACGTAAGAACGTCTGGAGACACAAATGAGCACATAAGAACACCGAGAGCACCTACTTGGAGCTCCCAGTATTCTTATGTGTACTCTGATGTTCTTACGTGTTCATGTGTGCCACTAGACTTTCTTAGGTATTGCAATGCATATTCAAAGAATTCACATTTGTTTGGGATAACTTTCATTGTGTTCCCATGCGATACTAAAGGATTTCCTTTCTTGAATAATTAACGAAATACCATACAACTTAGTTCAAATACATGAAAACCCTTTTAATATGCATAGGAAGTCCTGAGAACATGAAGGAAACGTAGGAACAGCGAGAGTACATAGGAACACCAAAAGCACCTTTATGGAGCTGTCAATCTTACTATATGTTCGATTGTGTTCTTATATGTTCATATGTATCCCTAGATGTTCCGATGCATATTGAATAAGTTTTCATGTGTTTAAACTAAATTAATGATGTTCCTTTAATTATTCAAGTAGGAAACACGTTGTAACTCTTTTAGGCAATATAACAAACAATTGGTATACAAAAAATCGTTATTTTGGAGTTTACTGATTTTTTTGTATGCGGCATGCGGTGGCGGCGTTCTCCATCACAAACTCGCGAGCAAGCTCCTGCTCATGGACTATCTTAAGGAGCAGTGCCGCGCGATTACCAATTTTACCTCAACAATAAAGATAATATACCACTCCTCTAGTTGCCTTGGAGAGAGTGAGATAAGAGGGAGAAAGAGATTGACATGAGAGATGCGAGAGTGAAAAAGAGAAAATGTTGCGTTGTTAAAAAAGAAGTTACTATAGTAAAATCGGTTTTACTTTCTTTCGGAATAAAAAAATCGAAAACATTTGGTTGTTTCACACGGGAAAGGAGCCCATTTTGGATGAAATATATTTGGGGCATAAAAACGCCAAATCTAATTTTAGAGGGACGCAAAACATAAAATGCCAAAAAGAGCACCATGTGTTAAGCTTTTAGTTTGTAGTATGAAGTACATAGAGATGAAAAAATTACGGCCGGACTGGACAGCCCACGACAATTGGCCGTGGGCTGGTCCGCGCTGTTTGCACGGCCGAGCAACTCAGCCCGTGCAAGACTAAGCTCGGGTTCGGCTTGGCCGGCAGCTCGCCAAGCTAAAAAAAAGGATTAGGAGCTCTACACTTGGAGCTCCCTGGGAGCTTGTTGTGCAGTGCTCCATGTCGTTGAGCATGGTATGCAGGAAAAAATTTTTCCATGTGTGCTGGCTAGAAAAAAGATTAGGAGCTCTACCCATGGAGCTCCCTGAGAGCTCTACCCATGGAGCTTCCTGAAAGCTCGTTGCGTAGTACTCCGTTATGTTGAGCACCGTAAGAGAAAAAGTAATTTCACCCTTTAGGCCGCCTGCGGACTAGTCCACTGGCCAGTACTGTGAAGACCGCAAACTATATTTACCTATTTCTGAGATATTTACACTGAAATTTAAAAGACCTAAATATATTATACTTAGTTCTATTTGTCAAAATTTTTTGCATTTACGTTCAAACGTTTTGCACATAAGTTTTTTAAAAAAGGGTGTTAAAAGTTATCAAGGATATCATAAGCCATCAAAAAAGTGTTATAGTGTTATTTTTCTATAAAAAAGTGTCTAAAGTTCACACAAAGTGTCAAAAGTTAATGCCGGAGTTGTGATATTAATGTGTCAGAAATTCATTAAAAAATATTATAAATGTATTAAATGGTGTCAAATGATAAAAAAAAAAAGAGATCATAAGTGATATTAAATTAATATAAAAAAATTACAGTGCAAATATTCATATAAATACACTATAGTTGTAAATTATAGTAAATAACGAGGGTTTGTCAGTATGTATGTATAGTGTGAGATGGGATCGCCTGTGCTTTTTAGCACAGGCGATCCCCTGTGGTTGCGATATGGGCAGTTAATCGGTCCAGTACGTATCACGAGATTTTTTATTTAAATTTTCGTCGACTTATTTGACTTAATTCTATATATTTTTATAAAAAATTATGAACTACAAAGTTGTAGATTTTGATGTGATTTACAATTTTGTAGTTTAAAGTTTTTAAAAAAATGTCAAACAATATGTCAAAACTGTGAACTACAACATTGTAGATCACATCAAAATATACAACTTTGTAGTTCATAACTTTTCCTAAAAATATATAAAATTAGGTCAAATAAATTGACGAAAGTTTAAATAAAAAATTTCGTGATACGTGCTGGACCGATTAACGGTCCAGATCACAACCACAGGGGGAGACGATCCCATCTCGTATAGTGTGGAGCAGGGGAAAGGTTGACATCTGTCGGAGTGTAGAACATTTAAGAAAAATGAGGCACAACATGAATGAATCAGCTGCTGCTTTGGCGGGCACCATCGTGGACCCCGGGCCCTGCACGAACGTGGCACCATCACATGGAACGGACGAGACTCCCCCCTCCTCAGGTCAGATCCACAAGAAACGCTCTCCAAACGAAGCGATCACGTGAGCCCTCCTGCTTCCTGTCCGTGTGGTGTGGCTGCCGACTCGCACGGTAACCAACTACATCACTTCTTCTATGGATCAGAATTTTTCCACGCCTTCCATTCCGCATCCATTTTATTTAATTTAAGTTTAATATAAATTACAGCTATTTGTACCGCTATAATACGTAAATATTTTACTTGTTATATTTCTTACCGATTATTTTCCGCTTTTAAGATCAGTTTTGGGTATTTGGCCAATATTATTTCTGTTTTTAAGAATAATCAAATTGAAATGTTATTTTAGAGATATTTTTGGGCGGCGATATTATAAGGGAGCTTCTCTTTTCCCCGATGGAACCAGAAGCTGATGCTATAACGATAAATCCTGTCCAGTGCTTCGATCTCTCTACACCGGCGCACTGACGATCCATTCTTTCCCTATCTCACTTTCTTGTTTCAATTTCCTTTTACTATTATATATAAATTAGACCAACTGATCGAGTATCAGTTCTACGATCCTATAAAGTTTGGAATTTGCATCAAAATGTTCTTCTCTTTTACGTATCAGTTCTAGGATTTCCGTGTTTAAGATCCTCGGATCTATCAACTTTTTTCCACCTAAAATCACGAGATCCTCGGGCAGTTCTCAGCTGGCTCACTTCTGAATTTCTTCGTCACTGTTGTATAGCGACCGTCGAGTTCCGTTGAGGTGGCCGGCGAGAGAGAGAATGGGCGTGCAGCTGGCACAGCTACGCCTCTCTCCTCACTCCGCCGCCGCCGCTCCTCAGCCAGCCTCCGCTGCTTACTGCATCCCATCGTCTCCGTCGTCTTGTCCCTCTTCCCATTTTACAAGATCCCTTATTTTCTCTGCCAGCTACAGGTCGCCGTTCATCTCTGTCTCCGGTTACTATTGTCCGAGTCTACGGAGGACTCGGTACTCCGAACATCTCAAAAGCAAACGAAACGACGGTAGGATCTGGACGACGAGGGGACAGCCGAGAAGGGATATAACATGCGCGAGATTAGACGACGACTGCGACAGTGGGTGCTCGGAGAACTACGACGACGACGAAGCATTCCTCCGGAGTCTCAAGGAGAGAGCCACCAGCTGCGGCCGCGAGCAAGAATTTACCGAATTAAGAAGGAAGACGGACGAAAATGACGCCGCTGCACTGTCCTTCACGAGTGCTAGACCGTTGTCGGAGAAGGAACCTCCGTTGTCGGGGTTAGTACCGCCGGAACCTTCCTGGCGCGATGAGGTCGTGCCGGTGAGCGTGGAGATACGCGCCAACAGCGTCGAGCTCCCTCTGTCTCTGCGTATTATCAAGCGAAAGAAGCGATGGGAAGAACAGTTGATCGCCTCAATTGCAGAGGCGGCGAGCGAGTCAAGTTCGAGCTCGGTGAAGAAGGCCTTCTCTACCATGGTGTTCATGATCCGCGAGCTGCAGAGCTGCACGGTACAAATGAGGGAGTCTCTGGTGCAGAGATTATACAACCAAGACTTGCAGAGCATCCTCGACCGCGTCCACCACGAGCTCCATGCTTCCTTCGTCTGGCTCTTCCAGCACATCTTCTCCTCCACTCCCGCATTGATGCTCTCTGTTATGCTGCTCTTAGCTAACTTCACCGTCCACTCCATGGCCAACGCCCCCGCCATTGCCGCTTCCATAGCCCCATCTTCCGCATCATCCACCTCCCAAGTAGCTCAAATCCAAGTGCAGCAGAGTAATAAGTTAGACTTCAATACAGTGAAAACATTTTCTTTCGGCAAAACTGCTTCAGTTAACGGCGGCAGCGGGGGTGGGGGTAAGGTAAAACCAGTAGCCGGAGCAACCGACGACGGGCGGTCCAGCGAGTCTCCTTATTCAACGGTAATTCCCGATGGGCCTTCTATTTTTCCGACGAGCAGGCAAACAGAGATAGTCAATGATCAGGAGGAAGAAGTAGAGGTGGTGTGGAAGGCAGTGGTGGATGAGGCGAAGAGTATGCAGGCGAGGTCTAGACCGGAGCGGCTGATGGACTCGGAAACATTGAAGCGGCTGGTGGCGCCGGTGCACGCTGACGTCGAGCCCGACAATCCGGTGGACTACTTGAACACCGAGTTATGGTACCAGCACGCATTGTCACAAGATCCAAATAATACACTGATCCTCGTCAACTTCGCCCAGTTCATCTACACCGTCCTCCGTGACATCGAGAGGTAAACTGCTTGTTTAAGTGAGTGAATGCGTCGACGTTAAGGTTTAGTTTGTCAATTACGTACGTGTTGATTAATTAAGACAAGATTTCAGGGCCGAGGAGTACTTCAAGAGGGCAGTGGGGATAGAGCCGCGAGACGCGGAGGCGCTGAGCAAGTATGCGAGCTTCCTGTGGATGGCCAAGAAAGACATGGCGGCGGCGGAGGAGACGTATCTAGAGGCCATCGCCGCGGACCCCGGCAACGCGTACTACTCGGCGAGCTACGCCAACTTCCTGTGGAACACCGGCGGGGAAGACACGTGCTTCCCGATCTATTAGTTTGACATTGTTGTTAATCACGATGAAAGAATAGGTGGCGCTGACACGACAAGCGAAGAATTATATTAAAGGCAGTGACATAATATTTTTAACTAATGTACATGTAGGTTAGTATTTATATTTAATATAATTTCCTTTGCCAAATTTTGATGTGTATTAGTCACGGAAAAATACTACAGAGTACGGAGAGATGCACGAAAATTATCACGAAATTTTATCAAAAATATTTTTTTTTATGTGAAATATATTTTCTGTATGTGAAGCATATTTTAGATACGGAAAAATATAATTTTATAAAATTTTGTAATAATTTCTGTACGTCCTTCCACACAGTCAAAAACGATTCTTAAGTTATGAGTATCACATAATATATTGTGAGAAGAGACATATGTAATGTAGTATGAGATAATCATAAATCAGTCCTTAATTTTAAATATTTTATAAATTATTCTATTATTTAAATTATTTAAATTGTTATATTTTTAAAAATTATTTTTTATGGAGCATTTTTTTCAGCCCCTATAATATCAAAAGTATACCGGATCAGCCACTATAAAATTCAACTTTCTCTTTTGCTCCTCCTTCAATTTTTGTGTCATTTTATTTTGATCACTGTATTAGTATTTTTTTTTAAAACAATTTTAACATAAAGTTGTAGATCCCATCAAAATTTATAATTTTTATATTAAATTTTTTAAAATATTTTTAAATAGGTGTTTTGAGGCTTCGAAATTTCAGCGAATTAACGGGTCGGATCTAAAATTCATTAACACTTTGGAGCCTCAAGACATCTTCGTAAATTTTTTTTTTAAAAAAAAATATTAAACATAAAAATTGTAAATCTATAATTTCTATACTAAAAATTATTTTAAAAAATACTGATACACGGTTGAAATCGTGTTGCACAGGAATCGAGAGAGGCGGTAAAATGAAATACATTAAAGTGGAGGGGCTGAATAGGGAAAACTTTAAAAAAATGGGGCAGAATGATCAATATCCTTGTTTTTAAGAGTATTTGTGACTATACTATTAATATATATTTATAAAAAAGTTGAATATAAAAAAATTTTATATGATTTATAATTTTTATATTCAAATTTTTTTTTAATAGATATTTTGAAATTTTAAAATTTTGAAAAAAATATTATTAAATAGATATTTTGAAACTTTAAAATTTTAGTAGGTTAAAAGATTAATTTGCTAATCGATTAATATTTATAGTCTTAAATATTATTTTTTAAATATAAATATAAACAAAATAAATTATATATATATATATATATATATATATATATTAGGGCGTAAAATATAACGTCTCAAAAATATGCAAGGGGTTGATATGTATCTCCCTCATGTAACATTCCTGCCATTTTTGAGAGTCCTTCGTTATTAAAATTGAAAGTAGTGTACAGTTCTGATTATATAAAAAGTTCAATGATTTTGATACTAGTCGAAATTTAATGTAACAATAGGGAGGGGAGCTGGAATAAAAATGTAGGGATCATCAATTATATAAAGTTGACTGACACTTGGTGCTGAATAAATAATAATAGCTTTTAGTTGGCCATTATATCTTATACACATATGAAACTATCCTATCGAAATCGTTGCATCATGTGACAGTCCAATTAGTTTTTATATGTTATGTGGTATTTGATCTTATTCTAAAAGTGTCATGTGGTATTTGTACTGATTGATTGAAATTTATAAAATTATGTTACTTATTTAAAAAATTAAAAAAAAAATAATATTAATATTTAATAAAAATAATAATTTATAAACATAATCTAAATATATATATATAAATATTATTAAAAAAATTATATCATATACTATGTAATATTTATTTTATAAAAAAAAATTATTTATATTATAAAAAAATAGATTATATATATATATATATATATAATAAAAAATATATAATCATATATTATAAAAAAATAATATTAATATTTAATGAAAATAATAATTTATAAACATAATCTAAATAGATATATAAATATTATTAAAAAAATTATATCATATATTATGTAATATTTATTTTATAAAAAAAATTTATTTATATTATAAAAAAATATGATTTTATATATATATATATTGCTTCTGTCTCCTTTCTTCCTCGACCTTTTAGATATATTATATAGATATTACCACCATTTCACGCCACTTTTTAAATAATTTTTTTGACATGTAGTATTGTTTGTTACTCTAATAACATATAACGAATAAACTAAGTATAGTATGTTAATAAAAATAAATATCAATTTATATATAATAAATATCCGGAACGGGAGCAAAAACTAGTTTGAGATCAAAATTGGTGTAATTAGTATGACTAGGTGCATATGGATTATGAAAATTTGAGCATTGTGTGTACGCACAAAGATGCCTTGGAGGGGCATCTAAAACAAGAAAAGTGCTTGTAATATCGACTAAATCATCAACAAAAAATTATTTTTAGAAAAATTTTGTAATATTAAAATTATAAATTTTGATGATGTATATAATTTTAATATTAAATTATTTTTAAATATTTTTAAATAAATATTTTGAGATTCTAAAATATTAAAGGATTTTAAATATAATTTTAAAACAATTAAACTTTGAAGTTCTAAAACCTGTTTTTAGAAATATTATTTTTAAAAAAAATTTACTCATCAAAATATATAATTTTTATATTAAAAAAATCTCAAAATTTTATTTTTTATTTTAATTAAAATGGATAGCTTGTTTGATGACGGTGGTATCGGCACCACTCTAAAAGCAAACCTTAGCTTATATGTCGCAGTCGTCTTTTTATTTTTTTATTTTTTATTTTAAATGAGCACCCCGCTATTACATTGGAAATGAGATTCAAGATTTACAATATGTTTAACCAAAACTTTATTATTTTAGTAATATTTGTATAATTTTTATTTATTTTTGACATTAACTTGGGTACGATAATAAGCTACTCCCATCTTCCCTCTCACATGGGTTCAACGCGACCCCGACGCATGGGCGGATCTAGAGTATTACAAGTGGGGTCAAATGACCCCACTTGATTATATATATATATATATATATATATATATATATATATATATATATATATATATATATATTATTTTAAATATTGTGTGTGGGTGTGTGTGTGTGTGTGTGTGTCATACGGTAATTATTTTTTTATTTAAAAATTAAAAATGTTAAAATTTTTTAGAATTTGTATATGAAATACTCCAGAATATTTATGAACACTTCAGAATATTTCGTAACACATACAAATACTTACGAAAATCTCAGAACACCTACAAATATCTTAAAGTTTGATTTTACTGTTGAATAAAATTTGATTTTTTTTTTTTATAATTTTTTACTTCTTTTTTTTTGTATTTATTACGATTAAATGTAAAGTTTGAATTTATATTTTGGGGTGTTCTTAAATATTCGTAGATATTTTGAACTATTTTATATTGTAGTTCAGAATTAAAATATTTATGAATTTTTTTAAATTAATATGATATTCAAATAGGGTTTAGAGTTTAGGATTTATCATAAAATATGATATGCATATCAATTGATGTGATATTCAAATTGATATGATATTCATATCAATTTAAAAAAATTGATATGATATTAGCATTTTTATTATTGTATTATTATAAAATATTGTTTATTTTTTCTGATCTCACTTAACATAATTTTTGGATTCGTCGCTGCCCGATGTTGTATTATCGCTTCTGTTCTGTTGTACTGTGAGCGAACGTGAAGCACAGAGCTGATTGCTGGTTAGCTTGTAATATTCGCAAAGATTCCGAATTACACTTGAAGAAACTAAGAAAGATTCTATCTTTTCTGATACCCCTTTCTTGATACCCCTGCATCTGTCTTGCTCATACGGCAACTGCTTTATCAATAATTACTCTTGCCTCCTGTCTCCATTTCTACCCAAGAAGATGAAAGAAAAAGAAATGTCATATCGATCCTGCTTTAAAAAAATTATATAAAGTAACTTCTTTTTATAAAATTGCACCTTTTACAAAATTTATATTAAAATAATTTTAATTATTTATATAAATATTTTTTAAAATTTTTTAAATATAAATAAAATAGATATTGATATAATTTATAATTTTATTATTTAAACTGTTTAAAAAATATTTTTCTAAATAGATAATTTGATACTCTAAACTTTTAAAGAATTAGTAGATAAACGTTAAAATTGGAGTATAAAAAATATCTAGATTGTGTCAAGCTGCTAGAGTATTTAACAGCGTCTCGGTATTTTTTGCATAATTTATCATAGAGAGTTTCAAATTAGATGAAATCAATCGCATATGAAAGAGAACTCAAAGAGCTTTCCAACAAATATATGGTAAACACCTATGAACGCAAGTGAACACATGTGAATACCTGATATTTTAGCGGCATCTTTATAGTTTTGGCATAACTTTTCGTAGAGAAATCCAAAAGAGACGAAACTAAGTCTATATGAAAGATCTTTGAGTCACTTTCAAGTGGAACTAGTCCCATCTAATTTGGAGCACGCTACAAAACGTTATGTAAAAATACCGAAATGCTATTAAGCTGCTGTCGTGTTCGATAACGTTTTCATATTTTTGGCGTAACTTTTTGCAGAGAGTTACAAATGAGATGAAACCAGTCTCATATGAAAGATAACTCAAAGACTTTCCAACAATTATATGGCAAACACCTATAAACACCTAAAAATGTCTGCGAACACCTGCGAACTCCTGTGAACACTTGATATTTTGACGGCATCTTCATAGTTTTAGCATAGCTTTTGGTAAAGAGAGCTAAATGAAATGAAACTAAGTCTATGTGAAGAATCTTCGAGTCTACTTTTATATACGATTAGTTTCATCTCATTTGATACTCAATAGAAAAGGTTATGCTAAAATTACGGAGAGTAATGTTGGACAACATCTTCGTATTTTTTGTATAACTTTCTATAGAGAGCTCCAAATAAGATCAAATCAGTCCTATATGAAAGCTGATTGAAAGAACATTCCAACAAATATATGGGAAACACCTATGTATGCATGTGAATATATGCGAACATCTGTAAGCACCTGTGAACAGTTGATATTTAAATAGTATATTCGTAGTTTTTGCATAACATTTATAGAGAGATCTAACTGAGACAAAAATAAGTCCATATGAAAGGACTTCAAGTCTAATTTCTTACGAATCTAGTTTCATCTAAGTTGGAGCTCGCTACAAGATATTATGCTAAAAATACCGAGATGCTGTCAAATTTGTATAATGTTTGACAGCGTCTTTTTTTTTTTTTAGCATAACTTTTTGTAGAAGCTCCAACTAAAATGAAACCAATCTCATATGCAAGAGGACTCAAAAGCGTTTTCTTATAGTATATTTCAAACACTTATGTATGCCTGCAAACGTCTGCGAATCCTTTTGAACACCTCCAAACACCTGCAAACATTTGATATCTTTACGGCATTTAGTATAACTTTTAGTAGCAAGCTTCAAATAAGCTAAATCTAGTTTCGTATAAAAGTAGACTCAAACATCTTTCATATATATATATTTAGTTTTATTATATTTGGATCTCTTTACGAAAAGTTATGCCAAAACTACAAATATACTATCAAGATATCAAGTGTTCACAGGTTTTCACAGGTGTTCACAAGTTTTCGTAGGTGTTTACAGGCGCTCATTAGTGTTCGCCATATATTTGTTAGAAATCTCTTTGCGTCTTCTTTCATATAGAACTCGTTTCATCTTATTTGGAAGTCTCTACGAAAAGTTATGCAAAAAATACGAAGACGCTGCCAAACACTACATCAGCTTGATAGTGTTTTGATATTTTTAGCATAATTTTTTGCAGTATGCTCCAAATTAGATTCCATATGAATATAGACTCAAAGCCTGGACTTAGTATTGTCTCATTTGAATCTCTCTATGAAAACCTATGCTAAAACAACAAAATTGCCATCAAGATATTAGGTGTTCGCATGCAGGTGTTTGCAGGCATTCATAGGTGTTAGCTGTATACTTGTTGGAAAGTTTCTTGAGTCTCTTTCAAATGGAAATAATTTATCTTATTTAGAGCTTTCTACAAAAAATTATACAAAAAATACAAAAACGCTGTCAAACATTATAACAGCTTGACAGGGTCTCGGAATTTTTAGCAGAACATTTTGTAACGAGCTCTACATGAGATGAAACCAGTTTTATATGAAAGTAGAGTCTAAAATATTTCATATGAACTTCGTTTTGTCTCATTTTGATCTCTCAACCAAAAGTATGCCAAAACTATGAAGATACCATCAAGATATCAAGTGTTCACATGTGTTTGTAAGTGTTCGCAAGTATTCGTAAGTATTCATAGATGTTCGCCATATACTTGTTATTGTTAGAAAACTCTTTGAGTCCTTTTTTATATTGGACATGTTTAATCTTATTTGGAGCTCTTTATACAAAGTTATGTAAAAAATACGAAGACGCTGTGAAATACTACAACAGCTTAATAGCATTTCGGTATTTTTCTGAGCACACTCCAAGTTAGATTGAACCAGTTTCATATGAAAGTAGACTCAAAGATCTTTCATATGAACTTAGTTTCGTCTTATTTGTATCTCTCTATAAAAAATATGCCAAAACTACGAATATGCGTCAAAATATCAAGTGTTCGTAGGTATTCACCATATACTTGATAGAAAGCTTTTTGAGTTCTCTTTCATATGTGATTAGTTTTATTTAATTTGGAGCTCTCAACGAAAAATTATGTAAAAAATACAGAGACGCTGTCAAATACTCTACCACCTTGAACGGTCTCGGTAGTTTTAGAATAATTTTCATAGATAATTCCAAACAAATGAAACCGGTTCCTTAAAAAAGTAGACTCAAATACCTTTCATATGGACTTAGTTTCATCATATTTAGAGCTCTCTAAAAAAATGGTGACTGAATAATTCAGACGTTGAGATTTTTATTATTTCACTTCGTAAAGAGGAACTTTTCTGCCAAAAGTAACTAGGGAGGTGATGTTTGCTTAATATTTATTAAGAAGGTGCGATTTGTCAAAATTCCTTAATATGATGTATAATTTTATATTTATTTTTTTTTTAAAAGTAATGTTTTTAATATATTTTTTAGAACATATAAAATTAATTAAATTTAAAATAAAATATTTATTTGTAAATGGGTGGAGGGACTGATGTGCAACTCATCACTTGTATTATAAGTCATTCATGTCATGATCATCGAGCTTGTGGCTGTGTTCGAGTTCAGACAGTTCTTGTAAGAAGTAGCATTTTTCAATGAATAGTAAAATGCGACGTGTTATTATCTGACAGCGCAGTTCCTTTGATTGTCAAAAGTGGGGCACTTTGCTTTTCAGCCACAGTGAAACATACAAATGCCACGTTTTCACTCTCTGTTTTATGTGATCCAGTCATGTTCCCACGATGTGATCTGCTTCACAACTAATACTTTGACTTTTTCTCAACTTTTCAGAATAAAAAAGATTAATTCCGGATAATTCGCTTGTAAGAGAAGATTAATTACTTATTAATAGTGTTTGTTTAAGCTGATTAGATTAGATACATGATGTTTATCCTAATTACTGCTGGAAATTAGATGCATAATCAAATCTCAGTCAGGTTCTTCACAAAGTGCTGGGATATTATTTATCAAACAAGGTAGCTCCTTTTTTCAAACTTATGCAAGCAGCAAATCTTATCCATTGAAAAAAGTGAGTTACTCAGAGTTCCAGTGAAGTCGGTCACTGGACTTTTAGAACAGAGCAGCAAATGGAATTGATCCACCGCAATGTTGAATGTACCATCTCGTCTCATGACTCTGTTTTATTCTAGCAGTGTCTGCTGCATCCTTCCAACTAATATCTTATCTTTATGAAAAGTAGTACTCCCCTGAAAGCGAAGCGAAACAGACAACCTCCCATTCGATTTTTAGAAGAAGACATTCTCTAAATGACCCTATTTTTAGCCTTAGGGTCTCGGCTAATGCAGGGAAAATGATACAGTAGCAAGGTTACATAAAAAAAGTGCAATGGAAGGGCCGCCGGAGGAACATGGTCTAGAAAGAAACCCTAATACATCAAAAGCTAATACATAAGACAGTGTAGAACAGAAAGATAGGTCATCGATGTCATGCTCCTCGCCCATGAAGTTGTAGCAAAACTTGAGCTACCTTCTGAACTCGCCGTCCTGAGTAAAGACGTACCCATTCCTACAAGAGTGATTTAATATTACAGAATAGTGACGAAGAAGTTTGTGATCTTCTGTTGAAAACTCTGACCATTATGCTCTAGCCAAATATACAGAAAACCAGCTATAAAAATAGAACAACAGACAATTCCGAAGAGACGTTTCACAACGATACGAGGCAGACCTTCAAAAGAACTACAGCTACCTTCTGGATAATATAGTGGAACCAATAGTGCCTTGAGATTGGTATTTTGGATTGAATTGGTGACATATTTCTCTTATAAGGTATTACCTTGATTTCTAAAAAAATTATAAAAGTATATATTGTTTGATGTGGTCAATTGTCTATCTGTATATAAAGATCAAATATCATGACCATGTCAAGTTTAGTTAATGGACGATAAAAATAAAGTTAGCTTTTATATGCGTGACTCATAGTTCAACAATGCCTTGAATTTGCCGAGCAGGCTAGCTCGACCGGTTGGGAGACACCTCAGGAAGCGTCACCATCAGGATTCGAAGCCGCGTGGGATGAAATCCCCCACAGAATTTTTCAAAGAAAATTTTTTGTATCCCGTGGCAGGAGCTCTCGTTCATGGAAAGCCTGTGCTCGGATCCCAGAGCGTCGGTTAGAACTAGGCGTGGGAATTTTTCGCGAATTTGATATTCCTACGGGGGCGTACACTCGTATTACGTATTCCACCACGATAGTAAACAAAAAAAAAAGCCTTGAATTTTTGGGAGAGTTACTAAATGAAGCGATTATTCAAAGAAAATCATTTGCAGATTTGAGGATTGAAACTTTTAAATCATATAATTTTGTCTTCGTTCCAAAAACCTACTTGTAAATATGAACAATTATATGTCATATTTAATGTATAGCATATTTTATAGTATGTGTTATTGCTATAATATCCCATGTCTACTTTATTTATATATAACATGTTTTGACAGTAAATTTCAAATATTAATAAAAAAAATGTATTCGAGTCATTTAATGGGAAAATAATGCTAAAAACAAAATAGAGGTTGGAAAAATGTAATTGGGATTCTATATAGAAAAGCTGTGTTTTGTCATAGATTCGTCTTTATGATAATCTTTGTAAATTTGATAACTCTTGCTTTGGTTGTTTAAATTAACATTTTTACCAAATAAGCAAAACTATTTTATTTGTAATATTTTTAAGCAGATCAAGCTCAATTAGATCTGTGACGTCCCGTTTCCGGAGGTCAGAGATTTAGGTGGAAATATACAAATGATATTGGGTGTTATGAGCTAGTACTTCCGAAATACAATACGTTAGCTATAAATTATTTAAATAAACAATAAAAACTAAAAATAAAAAATACTTTTTACATTTTCTTTATTTTCCCAACTAACTTCTGAACCCCGAATCTCGCTCAACGATCGTCGGCGGTCATCGCAACAACCTGCGGGAAAAGTAGTACCATGAATATATAAAATATACTCAGTGGTGACCCACCCCGGCAACCCCGCAAGACAATGGCCAGGGCTGCAGTCACACATCAAACAAACAACACAAAAACAAGCACACGTGCAATACCAACTCGTAAGCGTACATAAATACCACACACCAAGGCATATATTTCATGCAAATAAAAGTCTGCACTAAAGCATAACTTACATGCCAACATTCCTCAACGCATACATCATTCATGCTTGCCAAATCCGAATAAAACCAACTATAAGGGATAAAACATAACTAATAAAATATATCCACAAATCAACTAGCAAATTTAACAACTATAAGCTACCGGCTACAAACGAGTCATCAAAACAACCAGAAAACCATTTCTTGGCATTATATAACATAACAACATCATTAAAAGCATAAGGTAATCGATCACCAAAAACCTAATCCAGTTATACTTTTATCTTTCTTAAGTTAGCATGAACTAAACTACCAAATTGGTTAGTCCTCTCATGTTTTATAATGCAACACAAACCCTATGGTACCGCAGCCACCAAAAATTCAGTAGGTTCATACACGGGCACATTCGCGTCCCCAGTACCTACAGCGAGACGATCATTTTGGCCTTAAGGGAGTTACTTGATCTACCGGCCTTTCCGGAATTGCCGATTCAAGCCTCGCCTGGTCTCATAGCCGCCACCCTGACCTCGGGCTGGCCTTAATTACGCCTACCGGTCTCTCTTCTCTCGAGACAACAAATCTGGGACTCCGGCACCCACATCGTCCCATTTCGATCCCGGTCGATATCCTCACGACTCGCGAGAGAACGAACCTAGGCGATGCAGTCCAACGAAAGAGCCCCATCACATAAAATATTCACTTTTCAAATCTCATTAGTGCTCACGTTGTCGATGTCCCAAATCACAAACAAGTAAAAGACATACAACGGTTTCCACGCTAAAAACATATTTTCAAAATCTGATATCATCACATAAATGAAGAGAGAGTATTTTCCGAAGCATGCCAAAGCCAAATAACATCTCCACATAAATTTCATTAGTACTCACGTTAACGATGTCTCAAATCACAAACAAGTGAAAGACATACAACGGTTTCCACGCTACAAACATATAATAGGCACCACATCAAACTAGTATGTATTCATTCTCATATAAACGTCATGCTAACCATATAAGCATGCTCCAAATCATGTTTAACATAATATAGGGTCAACCACCCCACATGAACCTCACAACATAATACATGCTAGGAATCACATAATCCACCACAATCCGTATGCTTTACATCACAAATATTTCAAACAACCGAAAGGTAAAACCCTCTCACGAGTACATACCAAAAACATCAAAACAAAGATCAAGCTCGCACCCTTTAACATGTTCAACTTACGCTTATCTTTAGTCGGCAACTCCGAACTCACAAGGGAAAGTGAAAGAACACACGAGGGAAACAACGCACATCACAACAATTTGCTCTACTAATGGTATTGCTAGAGCAATCGGCTCGCATACCGTCTAAATAGGTCAGTCACGCGGACAATACAAGTCAAAAGTCACATCGCACCTCTACCACATAATAACGAGTGCAGGCGGCACACGCACACACGCTGGAGGGACAAGCACACATAGGTGATACAACGAACATGTCACACACACACACATATTCTACTAAGAGTATTAATCCAATAGTCGTGCTTTAATACTCTTCTAAGTAATGACCAAGTCAAAGACCCTACAACAGGTATAACTAGAACGCAGGCGACGCTCAACATCACTATGTACAGTCCCACGCATTCAACATGTCACAATACAAACTTTTCTATGTAAATATAAATCTGGCAGTCATGCCCTAATACTCACTCAAACCACAGAAAAGTCGGTAAGTCGATAATATGATAAACATAACATGTGTGTCAAGCCGACAAGCTAATAGATGCCACATCTATCTAGATGTCCGAACAAATCATAATAAAGCCGAATGTCACTACTACTAGAGTACTGGTTCAACCAGAAGCTAAGATATTCAACCCGAATAATTATTACATGTACACGTACTGCATACACATAAGATATATCAACAGAACATGCTTATCAACAAATTCAACATACAAGTGAGACTGCGGGATCAATCACCTACGTCCCGGTCTTACCAAACCGGGACCCGACGGACGGCGTGAATCCCCAAGTGCTCAACCAAAAACAACTCCACCAACGCATTTACGAAGCCGAGGCGAAGCGACGAAGCAACCAAAATCGCCGGAGAAGTTCGCCGGCGGCTACAGAGGCGGCGGCAGCGGCCGGAGCGAATAGATGACGAAGGAGGCAGCGACGACCATGGGTGACGACGGCGGAAGCAACAGCGGCGGAGCGAAGGCGGCGCGACTGAACAAAACAGAGGCGTAGAGATGGAGATCCGGCTCAACGGCGTCCAATCGGATTGGGTGATGGTCATCAGTGACCCAAGCGACGGAGAGAAGCCACGACGAGTGTGCCCGAGTGTTGGCGGCGGCGATTCCAACGGCGGCCGGCAGCTAGGGTTTAGCGCGGGCGAGAAATCGAGCATGAGAACAGGCGAGAAGGAGAGGGACAGGAGCCAGAGGAGGAGGGGGGGTAAGGCGCGGCGATGCGCAAGAGGGACGAGAGTCGCGAGATAGGGAGACGAGCGAGAGAGAGTGCGGCAGCGAGGATCTGGACGAGTCCCTTGACTCATCCAGCGGTCGGGCTCGGCTGGGCCGAGCCACTTTGGCTCGGTCGGCCGGGTCCGAACCCAAACATGCCCAATTCTGCCCAAAATACCTAAAATCAATCCAAACATGTCCAAATCAATTCCAATACAATTCAAGCACCCGAAAACCAAATAAATCTCTCGATCAATACTCGAAGCAAAACTAAAATCAATATTAACTTAAAAATCAATGTTAATTTTATGAAAATTCGGGACCTTATAAGATCAAATTAAGCCAAATAAACGTAATTTTGTCCGATTGGACCAAGTTAGACCCGATTGACCTGATTTGGCCCATTTAGGCCCGATAAGGCCTAATTGAGCCAAATGACCTACTTAAGGCTCAGAAAAGCATGATAAATCCCAATTAAGCCATTTGACTTAGTTAAGGTCATGTTTTAAACATTTCATGATATGCATGCATACTGTGATATATACCCATACGATAACCCACGCACACGCACACATATACGATAACCCACAAAGTAAAAATGGACGCATACAAACACATGCGCACACACACACACACACACACACACACACACACACACACACACACACATATATATATATATATACATATGAAATAAATACATATGTATATATATACACACACATATATGAAATAAATACATATATATACCCATATGAAAAAAAACGATAAAAAAAAAAAGAAAAAGAAAAAACATTAAATGTGAGGGGATGGGCAACCACCCACCGACCCCCTCACTAAATGCATCCATTCCTTAACCCTTAAGAAAACCAACTCTCTCTCTCTCTCTCTCTCTCTCTCTCACTCTCTTTTCATCTATATATACACCTACACCTAAATTTTAAAAAAGAGAAGGGGAAGGCAAGAGGAGAAGGAGGAGGGCAGCAGCAACAGCAAGGGAAGAGAAGAGAGAGACCACGCCCAAGAGCATCCGCTATACGCCCCGCTGTTCGTCGGAAAATCGCCGCCGACGCACGACATTGCATTTGGGTCGCACCACTCACAAATCTCGCTCAAAACCCAAAGGTAACTCCACGAAACTCTTAGTATAGACATCTGCGTTTGTCCAGTACCCCATGACGCCGCGTGGGCTCGCCGGCAGCGAGCCACGGCGGCATAAAATAAAAACAAAAATGTACACCCGCTTGTAACTCTCTGTACACACGTCAAAATAAAATTTGGACACCGCCTTTGAACTCAGGACGCTCGACACGCTAAGAACACCTATCACAGCCCAAAAAGGCGACGGTTGACGAAACGTCGAAACCCGAAAACACGATCACTGAAGTTTCGAACGCTAATTTGGACATCGGAAATTAACTCATGGGGGTCGAAATGTCTAGGGTAGGTGATGGTCGGCTGCCGCTTGCGGCCGGAACGCAGCCGGCAGCGGCGCTGCAACGAACGCCCGCGAGGTCTTGCCTGCGAGCTCGTGGGCGATTAATGTTGACGATGACCGACTGAGCCCCATAATAAATCCCGAGCACAGTTTTTTTAAATTGATGTATACGTTCATACTTATATTATAATATGCACACATTCATATACTCTTATAACATAGCATTATACATATATAAATGTTTATATACTCATACATCAATAAAATACATGTATATTAATAGTAGAGATTTGATTTCTCTAGATACGAAGGTTAGGAACCGGATGGATCATAATCTTAGTAGCTGGGGTAAATGAATGTAAATGATCGTAATAGAAAGTGATGGATATTACTATCTTATTACGACCAGATATATTTATAAAAATCAAATCCCATTTAAATAAAAAAATATATGAAAATGAGATGATGGATGTTATCCGAACAGATATATATTCTATATTTGGATGTGTCTACCTAATATAATTTAGAGAGTAAGGTGGATACCGATATCTCTTATTTATATCAGGCAGATAATTAAATATGTATGTATATAATAATAAATATGTGATAAATGTAAACAAAAAATTATTCTGATCACCTATAGAGTACCCTCTCTGAGGGGCGCTGTGGTGGTATTACATCTTCCCCACATGTAAACGACGAACGAGCCTAACGAATCTCTTATGTGCCTTATCTCGATTTTCTAGATTTCCACAAATATCTAGGTGGCGACTCCAACATTTTCCCTTTCCCAAAGGAAGGTCGTCAACACTCGTCAGCTAAACATGTTGACATCCTGGTGCTAGACGAACTTACAACTAACACATGCTAATTTCCTTTATATTTAAAAATTCTACTAAGGGTATAGTTAGAGCAAACCTGCTCACATACTCATCCATAGTAGAACTACCTACACCACACATATGTCAAACTATTGTCTCTACCAAAGTACCACTAGAGTAATCGGCTGACATACTTATTCGGATAGACAACATTAAAAGTATATTGGCATGTATATCTTCTTATTAGTTCTACCACATGTATCGTTGGAGCAAGCGGCTTACATAAATCGCAAGGTAGAATATACCACAAGCATATTGCAGCATAAGTATATTCTATTAAGAGTATTTTCCGAGCAAACAGTCTCTAATACTCTTTCTAGTAAAACAACATCTCAATCGTCATGATAATCTTACAACATGCTTTGCTTGTAACATTCTAGCACTATACATAAAGCGTGGGTAACATATATATGTTGGTAAACCTAGCAATATGCTCAACCAAACAAATCAACATGCTAGAATCATATAACAAGCATGACAAATCTTGGCTACACAAGCACAACTCACACACAACATGTGCAAACCGCTCACCTCAAAACGTAGCGCCAACTTCCTACGCGCCATACCTCAACAAAAACTGAAGAAGTTGATGTCCATGCGTAGACAACGATCCAAAGAACTCAAAACTATGTTTAATTTAGCTTCCAAGCCTCCTAACACTCTTAGAACAGCTTACGAACTCTAAGCTACCAAGCAACTAGGTGAGGGCACGGGTTACAGATGAATTAAAATATTGCACTGCCTCAACCCGTATTTATACATGCAGTCTGTGAGATTTTTGGTTAACTGAAACTGTGATTCGGTCGACTGAAACTCCAAAGAAAAGCACAATTCTTTAACTACGCGAGCTAATAACTGACCTACCAGCGCGCACGTACGAGTCTAGAAATTCCAAAACATGGATATCTACCCGACACGTATACTAAGCATACGTCAGTATGGTAGAAACAATATACATATACCCATACACATGTTTACAAAATCAAAACATATATATATATTGACACACACACACACACACACACACACACTTGTGTGTTTGTATGTATACGTAAAAATCATGGACCTCACATCACTCCCCACTTAAGGAATTGGGTCCTCCGAATCAAACAATTGCAGATACCGAGTATGCATATCCGCCTCAGGCTCTCAAATGGCATCCTTGAATCCTTGAACGCCTGATTGCGCTAATCAATTTTGACCAAAGGTACGGTCTTATTCTACAAGACCTTATCCTTTCAATCAAGAAAGAATAGGGCACAGTTAGGGGCCGGGGCAGGTCGAGGTATGACAGAATGGTATCAAAGCGACTTTGTCGCCTGTACGCTAGGTGTGGAGGTCATACAGGAAGCAATGCTGACCTAGGGTGTAGTAATCGCCTCGTCATACTGGGCCAATGATACTAACAGTACACCGACGAGGGAGAACCTGGGCTAAGGCGTTCACCCGCAACCCGTTCCACATGAGGAGACGACGTGTCCTATGATGGGATAAATGTAATACCTCGGGGCTGGATAAGGTTACATTCAACCTCCGTCGACTGAATCCAATAGATTACGCATGGATTGGGTCGGTTATTGGCTCATGCGCAAGTTCGAGATTAGTTCCATACCCCTTATAGGGATTATAACTTTGAGTTCATATACTAGGAGTCCCTTATGCTTAGCACCTACAAGTGGTCCATTCTTTTCAAAAGAGACCTGATCGTGTGGTGTGATCGAAGCTTGGGTTGTGTGGTTCGGATAGAGCCTGAGATGGGTCGGGGCATGACATAATGGTATCAGAGCGACCATATCGCCTGTATGCTATGTATGAAGGTGGGATGGGAGACAAGGTTGACCCAGGGAGTAGTAGAGCGCCTCACTGTACTGGGCCAAGTAAACTAGCAGTACATCGACAAGGGAGAGCCTGAGCTAAGGCTTCCACCTACGACTCATTCCGCATGTCGGAGACGTCGTATCCTATGTGGCTGGACAAGATTTCGGTTGATCAAAACCTGATTTTTGCAGAGCCTCTCCTGTATTCTCTAGGGTTCATAACCTACTTTACAATTCTGAAGGAGCCACACGCTCCCAAACATCAAGAAAACAAAAGAAAAGGGCAACACGCCCACCACAACAGGTAAAAAGGCTACTCACCCACCAAAGTAAGAAGATACACTCACCTCAAACTCAATTGCGTCCAAACTACATTTTTAACTCAACCTGAAGCACCTTTCAACCGTATGTTTCAAGTAACTTCAAAACAAATAATATATTTGGACTTTACGAAAGTCTTTAAGTAATAAAAAATTGATACTTGTAACATATTCATCGAGCAACAATATGAATGAGGATGTCACATAGAACTTTTATCACAATAAATCAAGTGTCAATTTGAAACGCTTGTCAATCGTCTGTTCCAAGCATACAAAAAGAATAACACTCTTTTAGACTTGGAACAGTTTTCAAAATTATATTAACCAGCATAATCAATCAAATAACATGATGAAAGGTCATGCAAAAACTTCACGACCAATCCAAAGTTTTGAATCCGACGGATTTACACAAATCATGACTTATCAAAACGATAACCAGATGATCGAAATGTTTCAAAACACATTGAGGTTGTGAAAGACACTTAGCTTGGATAGCCAAAATTGTTTGGTCATGAATTTGAAAGAGCAACTTTAGAAGTATATAAACCACATCTTTTTTCGAATCAAATGTGTTTAAAAGAGTGTAAAAACTTCTCCAAAAAGTATATCCAATAAAAAACCAAGAAGGTTCGAGTGACAGTTGTCGGACAAAAACATCCACGAAAGAGACGGACTTTATCACTGTAACCTTTCATTCTTGCTCACAGAACCAATATCTCTTATTAGTTAACGTCGTTCCGTGAACATCTACAGCTTGGACTCGAGTGAATAGAAAGGAATGCAATTTCTTTTTAAAATACAATGCATCAACTTTGAAATCAAATTCAAATTACGGGAACTAGCTTTGTTTAAAACGCAATCATAGCTAAAAAAACTTCCCAGAAATATTGCAGCGGAAGCATTTTAAGAAAAGATCGGCTATATCTTGAAAGAAAATTCGGCAGAATCTCCTCTGTATATACAAGCAATCACACCTAACTTTACAATTATAATAACATTCACACAATTCCATAAGGAGCCACACCCTCCAAACAAAATTATTTATATCACAACAAATATTTACAAATGCTACAAAGATTCTAATAACCCTGCCTACAATTGAGCATTTTATATTACATGGAGATACAAAACCGAACACTAAATCAAATTAAATCCCAAATATTCACATCATAACTTCGAGAAATCCGTAAGTTTATAATATAGAACTTACTCTATAAAACTTTTTAAACAAAAGAAATATAACACATTCTTTTAATACAACATTCGGGATCTTTTGAGATTGTGAAGGTACCTTCCCAAAATAAATTAAAATTTATTAACCTACAATATACCTTGGTTTCTAACTTGTAGTACGAAGTATGCACTTCAGCGTTCGTCGCTAGCTTTTCCTTCATTTTTAACCTGAATTGAGAATATAGAACATCTCCGAGTGACCACTATGAACATGCTTTTCCTTCATTTATGCAACTTGATATATGATATTATTTTTTAATTTTATTATTACATAGCATTCAGGGACTCTCCCTTTTATTAATTTATATATTTTCGATATTTTTCGTTTAATTAGAAACCCCGGGGAGTTGCGTCAAGTTTCAACGGCGAGCCTCGGATGGCATCTTTCTCGTCAATCTTGTCCCCTACTGCTAGGTCTCTCAATCCTTCTCACCACCATTCCTGCGCGAGTTCACGGCCATCCACTTCTGCTGCTGCCACATTGCCAGGCACCAAGAACAAGAATTGCTCCTTCTGCTCTAGCCCCGACCACCGACTCCCCGCTCTTCGTTCCTCCTCCAGATGCTCTGCTGTTTCTGTTACCAGTCCCTCTCGCGTTAACTGTACGTGCATGCTTCGGAATTTAAACCTCGAAAGAGTGAAAACATGAACGTGCCTTAAAAGTGTTTGTTGAAATTCACAGGTGAGGACGAGGAGGAGGGAGTTGCCAAATTTGCTAAGGCGTGTAAAACGGGCAACCTTGTTCCCCTATACCGATGCATTTTCAGCGACCACCTCACCCCTGTGCTGGCCTACCGTTGTCTCGTCAAAAATGATGACATTGAAGCCCCCAGCTTCTTGTTTGAGTCCATCGAGCAAGGAGTTCGGGGAACTAATATGGTTGCTATCGCTATATATATGTGTGTGTTAATATTTTGTCTTTTCTTCCTCCTTGTTAAATGGACAATGGTGCTTTATCACTAGGGTCGATATAGCGTGGTTGGTGCGCAACCAGCAATGGAAATTGTGGCAAAGGAGAACATGGTCACGATAATGGACCATGAGGAAGGGCATAAGATCGAGGAATTTGCTGAGGATCCAATGCAAGTACCTCGCAGAATCATGGAGAGATGGAGTCCGCAGCTCGTCAGCGAGCTTCCCGATGCGTTTTGTGGTAAATTGCCTTTTCTTCATTATAGAAAGTTAGTTAATATTATATAAAATTCCATTGCGATGTCGACTGAGAGGTGATTGAACAGCAGAAGATGCTGAGTAGTTAGAAATGAAATGTCGATTTACTAGCTATTATGTTGCCGCATATGCTCACAGATTTACTAAAGATTTGCAGATAAAAAACATACCAGATAATGCTTATGCATGCAATTCTTGAATAGGCTCTAGCAAATGCTATTAAAAAATATTTTCAAAGTCTCCTCTGGTGCAGAACAGTTAGTGCAGAGCTGCTTAACAATAAACCATAAGTTGGCTTCTGTTAGGGCTTACAATTAGAATACCGGAGGTTGATTAATGTCTTTCTTATTTATATGTCATAGCATATAGTTGATTTCTTTGGCAAACCTTCCGTTAACGGTCCCCAATGCCATTCTTCATTGGCCGAGAAGCTTAATGAGTGTAGACACCTTATTTTGTCTGGACTATCGTCTTGATTTTACTTGATAAACTCGATTAAGCTTAAAATCTCGATTTACACAATTAAATTAATTTTGGCTTAATTTGAGACTATTTAGACGTATAGGATTCTAACGAGGCCGGCGGACATAGAGAGAGAGAGAGAGAGGAAGAAGACCCGTTGCTGGACTCTTGACCGAACGCCTGCACCACGATGACGAACCTATTCAGTCCCGAAGACAGCACCGCTGTCGCCGGAACGCCGACCTTAGCCGACAACCCCGACCGAATACAACAACTAATCTAAATCACGATCAAAACTCACGGTAACGCCTTCAAAACCCTCTCATTATCATATACACTTGTAAGAAAGCATGGAACGCTGCTATGGCTTCGCCAGCGGCGAGCCACGGCGGCGGAAAACGAAAATAGAAATAAATACCCGAAATATACACTGAAGTATTTCAGCGTACACAAGTCGAAACCAAATTTTAGCACCACCATTGAATGCAGCACCGTCGATAACCCTTAGAGAAATATATATGTTTTGACGGCCGGCGGCGAAACGCCGCTGGCCATCAACGTCGGCCGCGAGCTCGCGACCGATATAAAAACGAAGATGACGACCGGCTAAGTGATTCGGGCGCGGGGTTTAGCACCGCGCCGTTTAACCAGGTGTCTGGCTTGGTCGGTTTCAATCCAACCAAGCCAAATTCAATATAATCCGAGCCATTCTGCATCCGGTCGAGCCTAAAATCGAGCCTGACCGAGTCAGTTTCAATTCTGGCTGATCCATTTCAATTTTGATTGAGCCATTTTAACCCTAGGAACAAATCTATTTTTAATCAATTTTAATCACTATTAATTGGGATTTAAGCTGTAATTTTCATAAATTAATCAAATTAAATCTTGTTTTAATTAATAATAATAAAGATAGGTATATGACATGTACATATAAGCAAGGTTTTACGTGCCGGAGCCACCGGAGCTCGGCACCGGCACGGTGCCGAGCCGGCCGGCTCCGGCACTCGTCTCTCTCTCTCTCTCTCTCTCTCCCCCTGCCTCCCTCCCTCCCTCTCTCTCTCTCTATATATCTCTGTTATTTATTTGTTTTTTTGTTAATTCATCGTCTTCCTCCTTGCGGAGGAAGACGATGTCGCCCGCACGCGGGCGACGATTTTCTTTTTTTTTTTTAAAACAACCTGCCGGTCGCGTGCCTGCGCGAGTAACACGCGCAGGCGTGCCGCCTGCGCAAGCCTGCGCGTGTTTAAGTTTTTTTTTTTTTTTTTTTTTCCTTATAAAATTTAAAAATATAATAATAGTTAAAAATTATTAAAAAATTATTTTTTTTATTTATCGCATGTTAAACACATCCCCATATTCAACAAAATTCGGCACAAAATAAATTATAATATCTATTTTTTATATATAATTAGATTTTTATATTTATTTTAATAATTTTTTTATTAATATTTTTTATTTTATTTAAAAAATATTAAAATTTAAATTGTACGGATCGGCACGTCGCACGTTCGGCACGTGCCCAATTTCGGAGTTACCGATACTCGACTCGGCACGGCACGGAAAACCTTGCATATAAGTTTAGAAGAGATAAATATTTTTCCGAAATAGATTTTTAATGGACGAGTAAAGGAAAAGCGATGGACATTGCTTCTTTCTCGATATTACGTGATATATGCCTATTTATAATTGATTTTTTCTTATTAAATAATACGATTAATGTTACGAGGATATTTCTTCATAATCAATTAGTAATAAATAGTTATATAGGGGATGAGATGGATATTTCTTCCCCCACAAATAAAAGACGTTAAATAAGATATTCAAATATACGAAAAGATTCGATAGATACTGGTTCTGCAAGCAACAAACACTATACTCATACAACTTAGGGACGAGATGGATATCTCCAACTTAAAACATAATAAAAATTGGGCGATGAAGAGGAAACGGAAAGGCGCTGAGCCCAATACCAACAAAAAATAATAAGCATATCGACACACACTAACGGACTTTACATTTTATATTTGATTATTTAGCAATCTACTTATGCATGCCAAAATAAACCCAAAATTGTTATAATTACCTATAGAGTACTCTCTTTTGAGGGGCGCTGTGGAGATGTATCGTCTTTTCCCACACATAACCGACGAACGAGCCAAGAATCTCAAAGGTGCCTTATCTAGTTTCCTAATTTTATGAAAAATTAGGTGGCGACTCCAAAACCTTTCTTTAATGTCGTCAACAATGAGGATGTGAAATTTTGTGGCAAAAGAATAACGTGATTATCACTGTCAATATCATGTGTCTTGTAAAGCTACTTACAAGATTCACTTGTGCTGAAGTTAGATTTTCATATTGTGACATCTGTAAAATGATCGACTTTCTAACCTTGTTTTGTTGGAATAAAGGCCAAGAAGAAATGTTGACTTGAGATAGAAAATGAGGTAGATTTGTTAACAATTCTAAATTTAATGATTTGCTTATTCTTCAAAAGAAGATAACTAAATGTTTTTCGTCCCTTTTGATGACATCTTAACTGTAACAAGAAGTATTTTTTATAATAATGACAAGAAGTACATTGGGTGGTTTTCTGCAGGTGGTTGGGTTGGATATTTTTCATATGATACAGTCCGTTATGTGGAAAAGAAGAAGCTTCCGTTCTCTAGTGCTCCCCAAGATGATAGGACTCTACCGGACATTCATTTAGGCCTCTACAATAATGTCATTGTTTTTGATCATGTAGAAAAGGTATTTTTCTTTTCAACTACAGAAATGCATCAAATAATAATGATAAATGCATAATAGTGATTACACATAAGGTAATGAATGATACATAAATTCTTGGTGTGTGTTAAATAATTCATTGGGGGTGTTGGTGTGACCACAGTTTCTACATTAGACTTTTGCACCAACAGACCCCTTATCTCTCCATCACCATCTAGATATATTTCTTCAGAGGATCATCTAGTAGTCACCTTGGTAATTTCAGTTCAATCTATTATTTCCTTTTTCTTTTTAAAACTGCTTAGTTAAGTTGCCTGTTTAACTTAATAAATGACCACAGAAAGCATTTGTGATACACTGGGTACACACTGATAAGTATTCTTCAATTGAGGAGGCATATCATGATGGGAAGAAGAGGCTAGATATTTTGCTTTCTAGGGTACATGATGCTGACATGTAAGTGAAACCGAAGCTGCATAAAATCTTTATATTTTATGCTTTTCTGATTACATTCCCTGTCATAGCCCAAGGCTAACTGCAGGATCTGTGAACTTGCATACTCGGCATTTCGGAGATCCTCTGAAGATGTCAACTATGACATCTGCGGCCTACAAGATGGCTGTTCTCCAGGCCAAAGAGCATATTATTGCAGGAGATATTTTCCAAATCGTCTTGAGTCAGCGTTTTGAGCGCAGAACTTTTGCAGATCCGTTTGAAGTGTACAGAGCACTGAGAATTGTGAATCCAAGTCCATATATGACTTACTTGCAAGTACGGTAGATCTTGTATAGCTATTCATTTCCTTACCTTTTGTGGTTTACTAGTAAACTCAGGCTTCCCTCTTCTTTCCCAGGCTAGAGGATGCATCCTTGTTGCTTCAAGCCCAGAAATTCTTACCCGTGTTAAGAAGGTATTATCTTGTCTGCATTTTCTACTGTCATCGTTTAGCAACTGATGGCTATATTTGCGGTATGTGCTGGGACTATTAATTCCTGCATTAATATGGATAGCAACATATGTAATTAAGTAAATCAGATAAAGCAGAATTGTGCAATATAACATGCATTATGAATAAGTTACTGATCTTATCTGTTAACAGAGGAAGATTGTTAATCGGCCACTTGCTGGTACGGTTAGAAGGGGCTGGACAGAAGAGGAGGACTGGATCCTAGAAAAGCAACTAGTGAATGATGAAAAGCAGTGTGCGGAGCATATCATGTTGGTGGATCTTGGGCGCAATGATGTTGGAAAGGTTTGTTTTAAAATAGACTTTGTTAAAAGTCATAATGCATTCCTTCAATTATCATACAATATCTCGAGTATTATGCTTCAACATTTATTAATTTCTCCATTCTCCATGTTCTAATTTCTTCTGTTTGCTTCTGCTTGTTGCTGTTTTATTATTGCAACAGGTCTCAAAATCTGGTTCTGTAAAGGTGGAAAGACTTATGAATGTTGAGAAATATTCCCATGTGATGCATATTAGTTCTACTGTAAGACACTTTCTTTACCTTATCTAAATACAACTCTAGTATTTCTTTTACGTGTAAATAGGTGGTTTTGAGGATAATACGGCCAACTAAAAGTTTGAAGTTTGAGGCACTAATAAATCCTTATCTTGAATTTGTTCTCTCAGCACTAGAATTATGCTTTTAGTATTTATTTACCTAGATGTTGATAATTCACACTACAGGTTTGAGCAAAGTCGTTGAGACTGTTTATTCCTTTTCTTTGCAGGTGACTGGTGAATTGTTTGATCATCTAACTTCCTGGGATGCTCTGCGCAGTGCGCTGCCTGTTGGTACTGTTAGTGGAGCGCCGAAGGTATGTTATATAGCATCTCAAATTCCCTAAATGAATTTCTTAACAAATTCTCAATGGAGATTGATGCTCTCTTTGATTATGTGATTCTAATAATTGTGGCACTGTTCTTTGGTTGGGCATGATATGAACGTGATGCTAGAGTTTTGTTTAATGCTAATGTCTGCGGCAGTAAATTTTGGTATTTATGTAGCAGGCATACTTTAGCGTTTTATGAATCTTCCTTCAAGTAGATCATTTGCCTTACGTATGTCGTATTTGTAATATTATCCAGGTGAAAGCTATGGAACTGATTGATCAGTTGGAAGTCACAAGAAGAGGGCCATACAGCGGTGGATTTGGTGGTATTTCATTTAGCGGAGATATGGATATTGCACTTGCTCTCAGAACCATCGTCTTTCCAACCGGGACCCATTACGACACCATGTACTCGTATAGGCATATGGACAAACGTAGGGAATGGGTGGCCCATCTACAAACAGGAGCCGGTATAGTCGCGGATAGCTGTCCAGATGATGAGCAGAAAGAATGCGAAAATAAAGCCGCAGGTCTTGCACGAGCAATTGATGTCGCAGAGGCTGCATTTGTAGAGAACTTATAACATTTCCCAGGATTCCACAAAGTGGATGCAAAGAAGTTCATTTCACGAACAATTGATTACATTTAATGAGATTTTCTCTTTGAAGACGTGAGTAGGTTGGGAGAACCTAGCTAGGCGTAGTAGGCGTGATGTTTCGACTGTATTACAAGGATTGTTTTTCGAGAAATGCAAATGTTTTGTAATGCATTGCTGGTTCGATCATTGAAGCGGTGTCTCTGCCATACAATCAGAATTACATGTTGTGTATCGAAATATATATTATATCATACTGCATAGTATGCAATTTTGATTGTATCAAAAGTACTAATGAACATGAAGAATAATAGCTCTTTAAATGTAATGCATTGTTCTATTAAGGTAATGTCTTTGCCGGTTTTGTAAAAATGAAAAATAAAGTAAACTTTGTTGATATTGTAAAATCAATGTAATTGTCTGCCTTGTTAAAAAAAAAAAGTCAAAGTCTCATTGATATTATAAAAGTAATATCTTTGTTTTTCTTAAAAAAAATAAAGGTAATTTTAATGATGTTATAAAAATAATAGTTTTGGCATGTCGTATAAAAGGACAAAGTAAAATATGATTAATACTACACAGACAATGCCTTCGTCTATCTTAAGATAAAAAAAAAAAAAGAAAGTTAAAATGTTAATGATATTCTAAAAGTAATATCTTTTGCTTGCGTTCCAATAAGAAAAATAGGATCAAAGAGAAATAATAAAGGCAATGCCTTTACTGGCCTTAAAAGAAATAAAATTAAAATCTTAATACTATTGACTACCCTTAAAAAAATAAAGTCAAAGTCTCATAAGCAATACTTTTAGCCCACCTGAGAAAAAGAAAAAGAAAATAAAAAATTTAGTGATATTTTAAAATAATATCTTTGCCTGTAGTATATAAAAAAAATAAGCCGAGTGCTGTTAGCTCAACTAGATAGGGACGTCTCATTAAGCGTCGTCATCTGAATTCGAAACCGTATAAGGTGAAATCTCTAGAAGAAATTTTTGTTTATAGAAGATATAATTGAACTCCAGAGTATCAGTTATAGCAATTATGCAAATTTGAGATCTCTGTAGAATTATGTGCTCATATTAGGTATTAGAAATTTCATTACGATAATCTTACCAAAAAGGAAAAAATAGAATTAAAAGAAATAAAAAAAAAAGCCTCTCAAGTCCTCGAAAGTAAGGCGTAATTAAAAATGCACTAACACATCAAAGCCCGATTAGATATCGCCGCTAGTTCCAATCCAATCTTGTTCTTATCCACGCGCTCGCTCTCCTCGGCTTCGACTCGTCTTTCTTCAGTCATATTCATGGCGACGCTGCTTACTCTCGGAGTCGGATCATCTCCGGCAATTGCCACAGGACTTTCTCACTCTCGCCTCTCCTTCTCGCAGTCGCAATCCCTCGCCGGAGCAAGAACAACTATCCTCTCACCGGTCATTCGTCCCTCGGTCTCCATGTCGCCGTCGAGCATCTATGCTCTTCCATTAGGTTGGTTCAACGATAAAAAATCCAGTTAATATCTGGTCTATTTTCAGTCGTATACTCTGTTTTTACGTGCTGCTGGTGTGTTTCGATGGATGGTGTCGCTCAGTGTACTGCGGGAGAGGGGACAAGAAGACCGCAAAGGGCAAGCGCTTCAAGCATTCCTACGGAAACGTATCATTCATTTTTTCAATTGAATTGAACCTTCATGGCTTTCTTGTATCCTATTTTCTTCTCTGTCTAATTTGTTGTTGCGGTTTTGGTAAATGGTTTTTTTTTTTGTTTTTTCAATTTAATCTCCTCAGGCGAGACCGAGGAACAAGAAGAAGGGGAGGGGTCCTCCCCACGGAATGGCGCCGCCTTCACCGCCCAAGAAGGACAAGTTCGAGGATGGTGAAGTCGTGAAGATCGAGATCGATGAGTCCCTCTTTAACTAGCATATTTGAGTAGCTTAAGCTGGGGATAATTCGCCTTTTTGTTCTAGTTGCTATTCAAAGATTTCCCTATGCTGCACGGGTGCTGTATTTTCTTTTAAAAAACATATCTTTGTTCTACATGGTGTGATGGAATTAAGGATGATGATGCCCAATTCTTCTCCATGACCAGGTTCACTTCTAGTCAAACATGTTATTACTAGTTCGATTCTAAGGAAGACCGAAATCCACAACACAACTTTGATGTCTTCTTATCCCCGCAACCACAATTTTTCTTCTTTCTTTTCTGTTTCTTATTCCTTTTCCATGGAGGAATCTAAGGTAACAGGGGCTCACGGACAGAATTTTTTCTTTTTGGGAGAAATTACTGTTCGAATATTAAAAAGTTAGTAATCTAATTATGATTATTATCTTATATTAATAACTGTCTAAATAGTCATGTATTTTATTTATATATAGTTGATGTATATTACTGTCCTTCTTATAATTTTGAGGACCAACGTTCTGTGATTTTTTTTTTCTTCTATTTGTGGTTGTTCTACATTGTATTTTTCATTTTTAATTATATGCCCGACTTTTAAACTTTAAGATGTCCTTAGTCTATTTTATATTTTGTTATTTGTCTAGGATAACTAGATTGGCTCGATTTTTGCTTAATGGGTGGTTATCCATTTATTCTCTTGAAGACCCTTCACATTCCAAGGTCATTCTCTTGATCATTCCAAAGGAGTTATTAGGATTTAATGGGTCACTTATTTCTTTTGAAGACTTTTTACATTTCAACGATATGGGCATTTAAACACCATGGGAAGAGTGAATGTGGAGAATGAAAATGATGATTTGAGTTTTTGACGGAGTGGTCTTCCTCTTCCTCTCGAGTGTCTCTTCCTCTCCTCTTGTGACCCTTCTTCTTCCTCCATTGATCTTCTCTATTTTGCTTCTTGATTGTTGCCTCCGTAACCCTCTACGCATCGCTAACTACTAATACTTCTTATCCATATTTTTGCCTACTTGTATCTTGTTGGAGACTTACAATTTGACGGATCTTCACGGCGAATCTTGTATCGGCTGATATCCCTTTAGGAGTAACTTTTGGCCAAGGGTTTTCTTTTTCCTCTTTCTCACGTGGTGCTTCATCTTCCTCTCCTTGCTGGTCGCAATTTCATCCATGAGAAGCCTACCGATCCTTGATATCCTAAAATCTAGTTATTTCTGTCTAAAGTTTTTGTTTTAGTGTGACTTATTATATGAACTTTAATTAGTAAAGTTGTTTGCTAGTTTGGTTATCAAATGCTATGTGTAATGGTTGTTATTCATTCTAGATCACCTTGACCATATCTTCTTTGTGATTGGGAACATGTAAAACTAAAAATTGTGATTCTTGTGTTTTTAACTTGACCGACCCCCATTAGTGATTCATTTGGCTAACTATATGTCATTTTCCGCTGTGTTAGCATCCCGTGTACATCAATTGCTATTAGAGCAAATCATATTCCTACGATTTTACACATTTTTGTTCATGCTTGGGTGTCGCTGTTCATCTACCATTGTATAAATGTTCATCTTCCCTTGCTTGACAGATTGTATTTGGGTGTTATTTGTTTGTATTATATTGCTGTGCCATGGCTGGTAATTCTAACGCACAACCACCAAACCCTAGTGCCCATAACGAGTTAGATTTTCTTAGGGATGTTGCATAGTTAGAAGCCCAAGTGATCACCCAACAAGACACTCTAAAAGAGATCACGGTCCTATTACGTGAGATGACGGGAAGAAACCCAAATCCTTCTGTTAGACATGCCTATAGAGTTCCTAGGAACCCATGAGACTTTGATAATGTTGCTCACCATGTTCCTGAGGAACACGATAGGAGAGACAAGTGGGATAAAGGGATTAAGGTTGATGTGAACGAGTTTGAGGGTAGACTTCAACCCGATGACTTTCTAGATTGGATGGATAAGATTGGCCAATACTTTGAGTGGAAAGACATTCCCGAGGATGAAAAGGTTAAGTTTGTTGGTCTTAAATTGAGAGGACATGCCCAAGTGTGGTGGAACCAATTACAAACCGATCGATTAGGAGAGGGAAAGATAAGATTGATTCTTGGGATAAAATAAAAGAAAAAGATGAGAGGTAAATTTCTGCCTATAGACTATAGGCAAACACTTTTCGAACTCCTCCTCACTTTACGTCAAAATTCTAAGAGCATGCAAGATTACACCGAAGAGTTCTACAACTTAGTTGCACGTAATGACCTTAATGAAGACCATGACCATCAAGTTGCTCGTTACTTGGCTGGTCTTTGTCCTCAAATTCAAGATGAACTTTCCATGTATGATATAAATTGCGTTGATAGTGCTTACAAATTTGCAGTTAAGACCGAGGTCAAGATCAGGAGAAGTGGAAACCGTAGGTATGCATTAGTACAGTTCGTTTCCCAATTGACTAAATCACAAACCGTGAGCCCTAATTTCTCCACCTCTCAGACCACCTACGTTTTTTATGTTAAGGGAAAAGGAGTTCTTGGTCCAACATCTAAGCCTGGTTCATCTTGTTTTAAGTGTGGTGCTTCATGTCATAAGATGGTGGATTGCAAGGTGGTAGGAGCCACTACCACACACGCTGCCCATATTCATGATGAACCTGAGTTTGATAATGACCTAGATCAAGAAGAGAATCAGGAAGAATTTGTAGAGGATGTGGATGAGGTGTGTGGTGATGAGGACGGTATCACTTAGTTATGCATAGAGTCATGTTAACCCCTAAGTCCTAATAATAATGAGTGGATGAGACGTAGTCTTTTCCGCACTAGCACTTCTGGAGGTAGATTGTGCTCTCTTATCATTGATGGAGGTAGTACTGAAAACTTTGTAGTTTTGGAGATGGTTGACAAATAGAGGTGGCAAACGGGTCGGGTCAACCCGACCCGCCCGCGGGTCAACAGGTAATGGGTCATACGGGTGCGGGTCGACGGGTACATTATGTTTGCGGGTTACAATTTTGGTACCCGTACCCGCCCGCGGGTTTGCGGTCGGATCCGCGGGTACCCGGATTAAAAATTTTTAATATTTAAAAACCGTAACTTTTTGAAAAAAAAATATTTATAAATATTTTTTGAAAAGATTTTTAATATGAAAGTTATAGATCTCATTAAGATCTATAATTTTTATATTGAAAGTTTTTCCAAAAATTATTTCTAAATATTTTTGTTCCAAGTGTTAAATATGAAATTTCGAGTTTGAAATGTATGTATTTCACGTTTCGCCATAAAAATACCTATTAGATATATTTTTTTGGAAAAATTTTTAGCATATAATTTATAGATATCATCAAGATCTACAATTTTTATGTTGAAAATTTTTCCAAAAACTATTTCTAACTAAATGTTTTTAGGTTCCAAAAATTAAATCTGAAAATTCGAGTTTAAAATTGTACGCGTTTTATGTTTTACCCATAAAAACACCTAATTAAAAATATTTTTTTAAAAAAAAATTCAACATAAAAGTTATAGATCCCAATAATATCTATAACTTTCATGTTGAAATTTTTTTCAAAAATTTTTCTAATTATGTGTTTTTAGGATAAAACACGGGCGGGTGATACCCGTATTCAATATTTTTAACTAAAATTTTTACCTGTACCCGCCCGTTTGGACGGGTACCCGCGGACCCGTGGGTACCGGGTGTAATTTTGCCACCTCTATTGACAAACTTTGTTTGAAAATCGAACTTTTGGCAAGACTATACAAAGTTGGTTTAAGAATGTTGATGAGGTTCCTAGGATGTCCCTTGCCTAGTACATTTCTCCATAGGTAAGAATTACCAGAATGATATTTGGTGTGATGTAGTGCCGATGGATGTGTGCCACTTGATTTTGCGTCGTCCTTGGCAATTTGACCATAAAACCATGCATAAATGGGGAGAAAAACACTTATAGCTTCGTTAAGGATAAGGTCAGAGTTGTTTTGCACCCGCAATGTAACTTACCTCTCCGCAACCGAAAGCCTAATAACTCTTCAACTAGTCCTTCAAGCCAACAACCCATGAATTTACTCCCAAGCCTGGGAAGAATAATCATACCTTGGCTAAAACTACCTCAATTATGCTTTTTGATAAGTCACATTTTGTTCAAGACCTTAATGAATATGATGTGTGCTTCCCATTAGTAGGGCATGAGGTTGTTGAGTGTGAGGATTCCCATGGTTGTCAAAGCATTATTGTATGAATTTCAGGACTTGCTCCAAGATGAACTACCCGACCCTTTGCCCCCATTACGAGATATTCAACATTGCATTGATTTGGTTTCAGGTGCGAGTCTCCTAAATCTGCCTTATTACCATGTGAACCCTTTAGAGCATGAGGAATTGCACCGCCAAGTAAGTGATTTGCTTAGAAAAGGGTTTTGTTCGAGAGAGTTTAAGTCCTTGTGCTGCACCTGCCTTGTTGACACCTCAGAAGGATGGGTCGTGGAGAATGTGTGCTGATAGTCGTGTTATCAACAAGGTCACAGTTAAGTATCACTTTCCTATTCTAGACTTGTTGACATGTTGGATCTTTTGATCGGTGGTTGTGTTTTCTCTAAGATTGATCTTAGGAGTGGATATCATCACATTTGGTAGTTAAGTATCACTTTCCTATTCTAGACTTGATGACATGTTGGATCTTTTGATCGGTGCTTGTGTTTTCTCTAAGGGTGCGTTTGGTTCGCGGAATCTTGACAAGATTCCCGGGAATTTAACACGTGGGAATCTGATTCCCACGTTTGGTTCGTCAAAAGGTATGAGAATGCTGCATTCCCATGGAAGCAACATTCCCACAAATATGGTAATCTAGATTCCCATGGGGGAGGTGGGTATCTCGATTCCCTGCAATATTACCTACAATATTACTTTTCCAATTCCATATATACCCTTAAATTTTCTTATTATTTTCAATATAACTATGCTATTATGTTTGCTCTATATTTCTTTTCACCTCCACTGGAACGCTGCCGAGCCGATCGCCTCTTCTTCGCTGCGCCGCCGAGCCGACCGCCGTCCCGCCTGCTTTCGCCGCGCTGCCGAGACGACCGCCGTCCCGCTTCTTCTTCACCGCGCCGCCGAGCCGACCGTCGTTTCGCCTGCTTCTCCGCCTCGCTGTTCCGCTGCCTCCTTAAACCAAACGACCGCCTCGCCGTTCCGCCTGCTTCTCCGCCTCGCCGGTCCGCCTAAGGTTCGTAGTGTAAGATTTGGTGAATTGTTTAATGGTGAATTTGTGGAATTCTGGGGAATCTTAATTCATGAATCTATGATCGTGAATTTGTGAATTTGGTGAATATTAGAATATGTGAATTCCTGAATCTGTGAATTCGTGAATCTGTGAATTTGGTGAATATTAGAATCTGTGAATTCATGAATCTGTGAATTCGTGAATCTGTGAATTTGGTGAATATTAGAATCTGTGAATTTGGTGCATTTGGTGGATTTGGTGAATTTGTGATTAGTTGTATTCCGTGAGACATTCAAATTTGTGATTAGTTGTAGTCTATGAGACATTCAACTTTGTGATTATCTGTAAGGTCTAAAATCTTTGATTATAAATTTGTGATTAGAAAACATGTGATCTGCCTACTGCTTATTTCATATAAGGTTGTATATGTTAGTCTATACAATGGATTCTTGGTGATATGATATGCTGTTATGCTGCTGAATTTTAAGAAAAATCTGTATGCAAATCTGTCTTCAGTTCGTTTTTCATTTCCGTTTTCCTATGGTTATCCTTGTCCTAATTATTTTTTAAAATTTCTGTCTTTTATAGATCAAAATGGATCAATTGCCAATGGAGTATTTTCGCTTATTTATTGCACTCATTTCACTTTACATAAAGTTTAATGAGCAGATAATGAGTATAATCATCATTGGATATTATTACCAACTAATCAGGATGAATCGGATAAAAAACAATGCACCTTTTTTGGGCGGATACGATAGACTTGCAATTAGACAAATCAATGTGAGGAGAATGGTATTTGCAGAAGACATAACATGCCTAGAAAATACAAGAATGGATAGAAAATCATTTTATAGATTATGCAATTTATTACAAGTTGAAGGCAGACTGAGTGGGACTAGAAACATGTGTTTGGAAGAGATGGTTGCTATGTTTCTTTATACATGTGGACATGCAGCTACAAACAGAGTTAATAAAAGAGAGTTTGTAAGGAGTGGTGAAACTATTAGTAGAACTTTCAATCGTGTATTAAATGCTGTTCTGAGATTGCATCGTATTTTGCTACGGAAACCGGAGCCTGTGCCTGAAAACTCTAATGATCCAAGATGGAAATGGTTTAAGGTACAAATATCAATATGCAAATGTCCTTACATTGACCATATATGAATATTACAATTTATTTTTTGGTTTTTTTTATTAGAATTCGTTGGGGGCATTAGATGGAACACATATCAAGGTCAATGTCTTGGATAAAGATAACCCTAGGTACAGAACAAGAAAAAATGAAATTGCTACAAATGTTTTGGGAGTTTGTTCTCAAGATATGCAATTCATATTCATATTACCTGGATGGGAAGGATCAGCTGCTGATTCTAGAGTACTTAGAGATGCTATATCTCGAAGTAATGGTTTTAAAGTTCCTCAAGGTAATAAGTATTGGTCATAAACAAACACATTATATTTTCCATATGAACACCTACATCTAACAAGTGTACTAATTTCTTTCGTTATAGGATATTATTACCTTTGTGATGCTGGCTATATGAACGCGCAAGGATTTCTTACTCCTTATAGGGGTCAAAGATATCATTTAAATGATTGGAGCAATCGTCCAAGTACACCCCATGAGCTTTTTAATTATAGGCATTCTTCAGCAAGAAATGTTATAGAGAGATGTTTTGGATTTCTTAAAGGAAGATGGCGCATTGTTAGAGAAAAATCATACTATCCAATAAAGACGCAATGTAGGATAATTACGGCATGTGCACTTTTACACAACTATATACGCAGAGAGATGGTAGTTGATCCTTATGAATCTGAATATCAACCAGTTATTACACCTCATGAAGAACAAGACGGAGATTCAATTACTTATATTGAAAGTACCGATGCTTGGTCAGTTTTTCGAGAAGATTTGGCAAATGACATCTGGAATCAATCAAGACAATTTAGTAGTTAACTTATGCATTGTATAAAAGTTTTGATTATGTTACAAGTGATACTTTTGTTTACATTAGTTAAGTGAAGACAACTTGTTTGTTAGTTTAATCCGTTTTAGTTTTTCTTTTTAATTTGGCATGCTCTTTTTACTTTGTCATGCTCTTTTTAATTTCCCTAACTTAATGGTTTGTATTGTTAATTATATTATGTTGAGGTATTTGAGTTTATTTGATGACTAATTTTATAGGAGATGGAATCTCGTCCCTCCCAAGTAAAACATGTCTTTAGAAACAAAGTCATCAAGCACCAATGGACAACGGCTGAGGATGACGCCTTGATTGAATGTCTCCTTGAGCTTTGTAAAGATGCGACAATGAAAGCAGACAATGGAACCTTCAGAAGTGGATATCTAGCTCAACTAGAAAAAATGATGGCTAACAAAATTTCGTATTGTACAATCAAAGGGGTTCCACACATCCAATCAAGAGTGAAACTACTCAAGAGTCAATACAGCGAGATATCTGATATGATGGGTGCCTCAGCTTCTGGCTTTGGGTGGGATTATGTTAAACAGTGCGTAACATGTGATGATGAAACTTGGAAGAATTATGTTAAGGTATTTTTTTTTTCTAAATTCTATAACTTCTTTTATTGATATCGTTTTTACTAATAAATATTATACATATATGTATATATCAAACAGGGTCATCCAAAAGCATCTGGTTTAAGGGGCAAGCCGTTCCCTCACTACAATGAGCTTGCAACCATATTTTGGTTTAAAAGACAGAGCAAACGGGAGTGGTGTTGAAACCCCTGCAGATATGGGGCTGAAAATGTGGACCTAGAGGAAGCTTACGAAAAGAAAAGATGCTAATGCCATTTCAAATGCTACAGCTAGAGCTAGTGATTCTTATTATTCTCAACGTGGGGGAAATAATGAACTAGAGGAAAATTTACAAGGCTGGGAGAATATAGATTTGACAACATCTACACCTAATAGTCCAGTTCACAACACCCAGGAAAATGGCGCTCCGAATGTCTCGACACAAGCTTCCAAGAGAAGCAAACTGAAAATAGAAACAAAAGAAGGAGGAAAGAGCACCGGCAATGATGACTTGCACCAAAGTTTTGGTGAGACTATGAAGGAGTTAGTCAATGTATGTCAGGTTAACAGCCACTTGAGATTTCAGACTGAGTAATTGCTTCAGTTTTATGGCTAATGATGCAACTCTAAAACAACAAGTTTTTGATGCTGTTTCCAAAATTGAAGATCTAAGTGGGATGGATAAGATAAAAGCTGGAGCAATTATATCAGCTGATAGTGGCAAGACTAATTATTTCTTCTCACTACCTGAAAATATGAGGAAAGATTATGTTATTTGGATGTTGCAGTCAGAATCTTAGGATATAAATTATGTTATTAAACAGTACCTAAGCATTTGGATTATTTATGCTATATTTTAAATTCATTATATGGATTGTAATAGATAGATTAGAAGCTATAACTATTTTTTATATAGTTATATTCTCAGTGGATTTATAATAGAACATATTCTTACTGGTTAAAGTATTTTGTTAGGAAATGTGTGTATGTAAGTTTATTATGTTTTGTTCCATTTACTTAGGGGTATTTTGGTAAAAGTCTACCGCATTCCAAGGAATGCTGTAAGCAAACCAAACAAAGGAAAACAGCATTCCCAGGAATTTAAACAGTTTTAAATAACGAACCAAACGAAGTAATGCAGCATTCCTGGGAATGTGATTCCTGGGAATCTAGATTACTGGGAATATAACATTCCTGGAAATTTTGCAGAGCCTTGAACCAAACGCACCCTAAGATTGATCTTATGAGTGGATATCATCAGATTTGGATCAGACCGGGAGATGAGTGGAAAACCGCCTTTAAGACTTGTGAGGGATTGTATGAGTGGCTTGTTATGGCCCTTTGGTTTGTCTAACATGCCTAGCACCTTTATGCGTGTTATGAACCAAGTCCTAAGGCCGTTCAATGGGAAGTTTATTGTGGTATATTTTGATGACATTTTGATCTATAGTGATACATCTGAAAGCCATGTGGGTCATTTGAGACAAGTATTGTAAGTCTTGCGTGATAACCATTTGTATGTCAATCTTAAGAAGTGTGTCTTTTCGTCCGACAATGTTGTTTTTCTAGGATACATTATTTCGGCTGAGGGTATTCGAGTAGATCCAATGAAAGTGGGAGCGACTAGGAGTTGGCCGGTTCCAACTAGTATTTCTGATATTCGAAGTTTTCATGGGTTAGCTTCTTTTTACCTGCGTTTCATATGCAATTTTAGTTCCAAGATTGCTCCATTGACTGATTGCATGAAGCAAAACCGATTTGAGTGGACTCCCTAACCCGAAAAGAGTTTTCAGCACATTAAAACCTTGATGACCGAAGCCTCTGTTTTTGCTTTACCTGATTTTGCTAAAGGTTTTCGAGGTTGATTGTGATGAATTTGGTATAGGTATTGGAGGCGTTTAGTCAAGAAGGTATATATATTACCTTCTTTAGTGAGAAATTGAAAGGGAGATTTTGGACCTGGTACTCGACTTGTGACCGTGAGTTCTATGCTATAATCCGAGCCCTTAAACATTGGAGACATTACCTAATTAGGCGTGAATTTGTGTTGAACACTGACCATGAGTCGATATTGGCTTCCGACTCTTCGTCTGCTCTCGGTCTCCCTTCACCTTGGTTTTGGACACGTTTGCCTTAGTGTTGATCTTGCCGATCTCGGTATTGGTCATGCCTACCTCGGTATCGTTTGTGCCGATCTTAGTATCAGTTGTACCGATCTCGGTATCGGTTGTGCCGATCTCGGTATCGGTTATGCCGACCTCGGTAACGGTCATGCCGACCTCGATATCAGTTGTGCCGATCTTGGTCCACAAGGGTTCTTCTTGTCTTGAGATCCACCGAGATATACCTTGGCTGAACCTCATACCTCGGCCTCTTCGGGTATCGGGATCCTCATGGATGAAGCGCCCCTTGTATACCTCATTGCTCCGCAATGAGTTTCTTCGCTGTGGCGTTTGTTTTTCTGAGGTCTTGGACTCCATCAGATTCTCTACATCGGGTATCTTCTTCGCCTTCCAGATGTTATAGATTAGCCCGTCTTTCACGAACCAATATCTTTACTAGCGCCGGTAGTAGACACCATCCCGGTCACATATGTATGGATTTCGAAGTATCACCTCGGCCACGTCCAGTGGAGCGACATCGCAAATGACCTCGACTATGTATCTCCCGGTGATTGCGAACTTGACAGTGCATCTCCGATTTATCTAAATATTGTATCCATTTTTTGAACCACCCGATTTCATATGGCCTCGAGTGGGGTATGTTCTCTAGCAGCAATTCTCGTATCAATGCCTCGAAAATGAAATTTCTCTAACTCTTGGGGTCAACTACAGCTGCAACTAGCCTCTGCTTGACTTGCAGTTTTAAGCGAAAGAGTTCTTCTTTCATGGTATCGGTGGGTTGAATCGGAGCTCAGTCTCGATTGGTATGCTATAACAATCAAATATTTACATTGCATGTTAACGCGATCCTATCATACTTCTAATCGCAGTACAAGTTTATCGAAATACCTTGGCGGGTAGGTCGAACACGCCATGAAACGATCCTCAAATTCTGGTGAATTGTGCTGCGAAAGTACTCGGTCTCTAATGCTAGTCCACGCTGAGACGCTCGCGAAACAGAAATCCGATATAATTGAATTAAATCGAAATTTGGGCCTTGATCTATTCTTAGACCGTCGGCCCGTTAAGAAGCACAATATCTTCTTCTTCTTCTTCACCCACACTTGGCAGCCAACGCACCTCCGATCAACCTCCGCTCCTCACCGTCGGGCCGGCGCAATCTCTGGTCTACGGTCATTTGGCGTCTCCACCGTCTCCTCAACCCGCCGGAACGCGTGTCGTCACCGAGCGCTTTCACTGGCTCGGCGTCGTGCAACGGTTGCACGAAGAGATGAGATGTCGTGGACCGCCGGAGCTTGGCGTCGTCCCCGTCGGCTTCCCGAGATGTGGAACGTCGGAGGTTCGTCGAAGCAGGAGAGCTCGTGCAGTCGGCTGGAAGCTTCGCCTAACGTCGAAGATCAGTCCTGAAGCTTGCAGCCATCTCTCGCCGACGTCGACGTCGCCGTCGCACGTCGGAAGAAGAGGTGGTGGAGGCGGGCGGCCGGACGTAGAGGAGATGTGCACCGTGCTAGTGGCAAAAACAGCCCCTCATGTACAAGTTTTTGATTTTTCGCGATTGCATCTCATTTGCGTGTGACCCATTAGGTTCAGTACCACGCCGGCAGTGAAGAAATAGTTAATTCAACTAATTAACAAATAATTAATTCAACCAATTAATTATATTTATTCACAGATCATGGTTGACGTCTAACAACATACCATGACCACCCGTGTGATATAAATGTCAATATTCATCATTTGAAACCTTTATGTGAATAGTTCCCATATCCTATAATCCTTATGTTTTTTTCTAACATCCCGAATGAGCTTAGAGTATGGATATCTGTTAAACTCTAATATTGCTCAATCATATGTATCTGTCTTAATAGATTTGCTCGTTTGTGACATTAAGAAAATATTTCTTAATTCATATCGTACCTAGGCCAATGATTTTCTGAGCTAGTTCTATTCAAAGACACATAGCATGTTCTCCTTCTCATAGGAGGTGATAGATTCTCTATTGGTTATCATCTATCTTCATAGTGCTACTATTTATACTCAGATGGTTCCCTTGTACAGCTGAGCTATACTTGGAAACACACTAAAGTATAAATCGTATACAAATAAGATAAAATGATAATCTCAAGCCTAAGGATCAAGGCATAACTATCACACTAAAAAACTATCATTGACAAACTCCATTGGTATTCTTCGAGTAAGTCAGTTCACTGAACTCATTCATCCAATGAGTATCTACACACTTGCTTCAGTGTTGATTACACGCGTAGTAATGAGATCACTACTCTCATCGTATTTTAGTCTCTCCGGTGACATTGAGCTCCTACTCAATGCACCTATGACTAAGAACATTATGGACTTAGATTTATAAGACATTAGATCTTATTATCATGATTAACTATAATGATCCTAATTCTGCTGCCTTTGTCCATGCGGTTTATTACATACATTCATAAAACATATAAACATGACGATGCGATAAATAAACAAATAACCATAATCAAGTAAACTAAAAGTGTTTATTACAAAAATAAGTTTGCCAAAATATCTAATATTATTGGCTTTTAGGGCATTTATCCTTTTCAATCTCCCACTTGCACTTAAAGCCAATCGCTCATACGTCTCACGCCCATCTTGTCAAAATGACTCTAAAACGTCTTTTGAGGAAGTGCCTTAGTAAAAGGATCAGCTATGTTGTCTTTTGTGTTAACATTTTGTATAATTTTGTATCTTGATTTCGCCTCTCTCAATGAATTCCCAAATCAAATTAAAAAAGCTTCAGAATGTGTTTGGATCTCTGATGAGATATTGGTTCCTTTGCTTGCGCAATAGCCCATTGTTATCACATAACAACGGACATAGGATCATGTATCCCTAGAACTACTCCAAAGTTCATGCAATGAATTTTCTCATCCAAACAACCTTTTTTACTGCTTCTGAAGCAGCAATGTATTCAGCCTCTGTAGTTGAGTCTACTATAGTCGGTTGCTTGGAAACTTTTCCAACTAACTGCACCGCCATTCAGGATAAAGACAAACCCTGAAATCGATTTGCTGTCATCCTTATCTGATTGAAAGCTTGAGTCCGTGTTGGCCTCAACTTTCAATTCTGATTCGCCACTATATACTAAGAAAATATCCTTAGTTCTTCTCAAGTACTTAAGGATACTCTTAACGGCGGTGCAGTGACCTTCACCGGGATCAGATTGATATCTGCTCGTCACACCAAGAGCATAGGTCACATCTGGCCAGGTACAAAACATTGTATACATAATCGACCCAATTGCGGATGCATATGGGATATTCTTTATGCGATCTCTCTCTTCTGGCATTTTAGGTGCCATGCCTTTAGAGAGCTGAATTCTATGATTATACGGTTAGAACCCATTCTTACTATTTTTCATGCTAAACCGCTTTAGCACTTTATCCATATAATTCGATTGGGCTAATCCTATTATCCTCTTAGATCTATCTCTATAAATCTTAATGCCTAGGACGTAGGATGCTTCTCCCAAATCCTTCATGGAGAACTGCTGCGATGACCAAACTTTTATTGATTGCATCATTAGAACATCATTTCCAATAAGCAGTATGTCATCTACATACAATACCAAGAAAGTAATAGCACTCGCGCTAACTTTCTTGTATACACATGGATCATCCTCATTTTTTATAAAGTCAAGCGATTTGACTGTCTCATCAAAACGGATGTTCTAACTTCGAGAAGCTTGCTTAAGTCCATAAATGGACCTCTTCAGCTTGCATACCTTGCTTTCACTCCCACTAGAGATAAAGCCCTCGGGTTGTATCATGTACACATTCTCTTCGAGGTTTCCATTCAGGAATGCCGTCTTTACGTCCGTTTGCCATATCTCATAGTCATAGTATGCAGCTATCACAAGTAATATCCGAATGGATGTGAGCATCGCTACTGGTGAGAAGTTCTCGTCATAATCGACCCCTTGCTTCTGTCTGAAGCCTTTAGCTAACAGTCTGGCTTTATAGGTATCTACATTGTCATCTGCTCCGATCTTCTTCTTGAAGACCCATTTGCACCCAATGGGACTCACTCCCTCAGGTGCATCCACTAAGTCCCAAACTTCATTGGTACTTATGGAATCCATTTCGGAAATCATGGCTTTTAGCCACTTCTCGCTATCGCTACTCTACATAGCTTATGTGTAGTAGTTTGGCTCGTCATCCACTATGACTTGCACTTTTGGTTTTAATCAGTTATGTAAGCTAGTCTCTCAGGTTGCTTTCGCTTCCTGGAAGATCTCCTAACAGTTTGTGGTACATCTGGTTGCACTACTATTTCGGGTATAGAAACATGATTAATATTATTTTTCGGCCCTTGAATTTTCTCAAGTACTACCTCATTTCTACAACAACCATTTAGCAGGAATTCCTTCTCAAGGAATACTGTATTTTTGGTAACAAATAACTTTTGTTCTTGTGGATGCCAGAAATAGTATCTAAGACCCTCTCTTGGATAACCAATGAAATAATATTTTTCTGATCTTGTTTCCAGCTTATAAGGATACTGCTTTTTAACATAAGCTGGGCAACCCCATATCTTAACAAATTTAAGACCAGATTTCTTCCCTCTTCATATCTCATATGGGGTTGTATCCATGGATTTACTGGGAACCCGATTTAGTACGTGCGCCGCAGTTTCTAGAGCATAGCCCCAGAAGGTAACTGGAAGTGTAGTGTGACTCATCATAGAACGAACCATGTCTAACAAAATTTTGTTCCTCCTCTTAGACACTCCATTTAACTGGGATGTATAAGGGGAAGTTCACTGTGAGAGAATCCCATTCTCCTTGAGATATTCGGTAATCTCAGTACTCAAGTATTCTCCTCCACGATCTGATCGTAGTGTTTTAATATTCTTTCCAGTTTGCTTCTCCACTTTATTTTTGTATTCCTTAAAATTCTCAAAAGATTCGGATTTGTACTTCATTAAGTACACATATCCAAATTTAGAGAGATCGTCATGTATGTAATGAAATAAGAGTAGCCACCTTTAGCATTCGTAGTCATGGGTCCACATACATCAGTATGCCCCAGCTCAAGCAACTCCTTTGCTCTCTCTCTCCATGTCCAATGAATGGAGATTTGGTTATCTTTCCTTTAAGATAAGGCTCACAAGTAGGGTATGTTTCATAAACATCCGGTTCAATTAACTTCTCTTTGTAGAGCTTGTTTAGTCTTGTCTAACTGATATGACCAAGTCTACAATGCCAAAGATAAGTCTCGTTATTATCTCTATTCCTCTTTATAGGTTGTTCGACATTGTATACTTAATGAAGTGTATCAATAAAATAGAGATCATCGCATAATGTAACAAAACCATAAAACTCATTTTTGAATGAAAATGAACAACTATTGTTCTCAAATATGAATTTAAAACCACTCTTAGAAAGAGTTAAAACAGAAATCAAATTTCCACTAAGTGCAGGTACGAAATAGCAATCCCTAAGCTCTAGTAATCTTCCGGTAGGCAATCGGATCTCGTATGTCCTTACAACCAGCACATCAACTCTTGCTTTGTTGCAAACTCTAAGGTCAACTTCTCCTTTCACCAACATTCTAGGATTCTTTAGTCCCTGCATCGATATGCAAATGTGTGAGACACACTCGGTATCTAATATCCAATTTAAGAATCTTTACTAGAGAGATTGATCTCAATAATGAACACACCTGAGGGCCCGTCTTCCTTAGCCTTTTTCACTTTCTCAAGGTGAACCTTGTAGTTCCTCTTCCAATGTCCAGCTTTGCCACATTCAAAGCACTTATTCTCGGTCTTAGAATCGGCTTTCGCCTTCTTCTTAGCCTTTCCTTTTACCTTAATGTTCTTCTTGGCAATTACGGTCTTCTTGTTCTTCTTAGAACCATTGGACTTTCCATTGATCTTAAAAGCATTAACCACCATCACAGCCTTGCCCCTGTCCTTCGTGACAGAGCTATCAGCTAGTCCTCAGCATGTTGAGGAGTTCTGGAAGGGTTGCCTCCAACTTAGTCATGTTGAAGTTCAGGACAAACGGAGCATAAGAGCGCGGGAGTGATTGAAGGATCAAGTTGACACTCAACTCGTGATCCAAGTCCAAGTTGCCCAGGTCGCTCGATCAAATCGATCATCTTGAGAACATGGATCTTGATGGAGTCTCCTTCATTCATTCTAGCCCTGAAAATCTTTTTAGATATCTCATATCTAGCAGTCCTATTAGGCTCAGCATAAAGCTCCTTTAGACGGAGCATTATACTACCACCATCCAGATTTTCGTGCTGACGTTGAACTCATTGCTCATGGAAACCAAGATGATACACTTCGCAAGTATCTCATCTTGCTTCTATTGGTCAGCCTGAACTTCGCAAGTATCATCATCAGTGGACTGTTCGTTAAGAACATGCATGGGACACTCGAGAACGTAATGCTACCTTTTGAATAGCGAGGACCAGTTTAACATTGCGCAGCCAATTGATATAGTTCGGTCCGGTCAGTTTGTTAACATCAAAAATATTATGTATAGGCAAACCACTCATCAACAAGCATTCAAAAATACAAAAATAAAATACATATTAGCATACAATTATTTACTTGAAATATAACATCAAATAGATTATGATACTCTAAGTGATACTCCCACTATTTTTCTACGAATCATGCAACCTTTAAATATAAGACAAAAATCATATTTTTAGTGAGATTAAAGGATCCAATCAATAAAAATATAATCTCATGTTTGCATGTCGACTAAATTTTTCTGATCGGTAGACAACATACTTTCTAAATTACATATCTATATAACTCCTTATTTTAGCCTCTAATTATTCATGGCCTTGCGTTTTTCGCAACAAACCATAATAATATAGTCAAATATAACCTCCATTCCAAGTGGCGTAAAACTATGAGACAAGTCTTTGCGTTTTTCACAACGAGACTTATCTAATCGGTTTACCCACTTACATACCGGTATATGCGAATGATTAATACCTAGTGTTTTACCTAAGTAACCATGCGTTTACGCATAAAGTCAATTAGCTCAAACACTTGACTCTATTTCATCATTAATGTAGGGCGGCTAAGGTTTTTCGTAAAAGCTAAAACCATATAAACTTGAATTTAAATATAAAGGTTTAGGGAATCAATTTTTTAAGCAGATTATGCTTTTAAGGTCTCATCTTATTATCCTAACATGCATTACTATGTTTGATCATAACAAGGCATGTTACGAAACACAACATGATAACAATTATAAAAAACATAGAAAAATAAGCATGCTAAACCACCAGATGATCATGGACATCTACCTAATCCACTCGAGCTAGTGAGCAGAATTCTAACATGTATGTAGCAGTTTGCATCCGATGCACTTGATTGTAATCCCTCGAACTCCTTCTCGAACTTCTTCGTCCTGCCGTGAACTCTTCACGATTTTCAATTACATGATATTTTATATCCTAATACAACTTTTCTAAAAAGCAGAAAAGGGATAAAATAAAATTAATTATTTCACGGAAATTTGCTTTTCGAATAGAGAGGCATACACGCAGGCTATGACTTTTTACATTACAAAAATTCTTACTACATACAATCTAGAGCGGCATAGTCCATGATCACCATTCACCACACAAAACATCTATATCACATATGAATAAAAATAGAATAAATACGATTATTCGATCATGACGACCTAAACATACTTTTGAACTAATTTCATAATTTAGTTCATTTAGGGTTTTATATCCAACTCTTAATTAGTGTGCGGTAAATTACATGCATCGCATATAAATTATAATATTAATAATTAATATTATTACGTCGTGATCAAATATCGACGATTTTTGTAGCAAGACCAAAGATAGCTCCGATACCACTGTTGGATTATCGGGGTCGAAAAATACATCAGATGCGCAGTAAAAATTTAAAAAATATAATTTCTATGTACCCGAGTACAGGATCACATTGGTATGCTATAACAATCAAAACATTTACATTGCATGTAAACCAAGTATGATTATTAAAATTAATCTGATTAATTTTAACGCGATCATATCATACTTCTAATCGTTGTACGAGTTTATCGAAATACCTTGGTGGGTCGAACACGCCATGAAACGATCCTCAAATTCTGGTGAATTGTACCGCGAAAGTATCCGGCCTCTAATGCTAGTCCACGCTGAGACGCTCGCGAAACCGAAATCCGATTTAATCGAATTAAATCGAAATTTGGGCCTTGATCTATTCTTGGACCGCCGGCCCGTTAAGAAGAACAGTATCTTCTTCTTCTTCTTCACCGGCGCTTGGCAGCCGACGCACCTCTGATCAACCTCCGCTCCTCACCGTCGAACCTCGACTGTCGCCTTGTCCGACTTCACCAAACATTATGAAGTACAGACTGATGATTCTGATTTTGCCATTGGCGGAGTGCTCATGCAGGATGGGCATCCGATTGCCTTTGAGAGTCGTAAGCTGAACGACACGGAGCGGCATTACACTGTCCAAGAGAAGGAGATGACCGCTATTGTTCATTGCTTAAGGACTTGGCGTCATTATTTGTTGGCTTCGGCCATCGTGGTGAAGATCGACAATGTTGCAACCAGCTACTTCCAAACGCAGAAGAAGCTTTCACCCAAGCAAGCACGATAGCAGGATTCTTGGCGGAGTTCGACTATATGTTGGAGTACAAGCCTGGGCGGGCAAATTGGTGGCCGATGCTTTGTCACGCCAAGGCCACATTGGCAGCATTGAGCAGTCCAGAGTCTAGCCTGATGGGGCGCATCAGGGAAAGTTATGGACTTGATGTGTAGGCAAAACAACTACTGGAGGTTTGCGCCAGCAAGGCCGAACCAAGAAGTTTTGGGAGGAGGACGGCTTGCTGTTCACTACGGGTCGGCGGCTCTATGTGCCTAAGCATGGCGGGCCTTAGGCGGGGATCATGAGGGTGTCATGACTCCAAATTGGGGCGGGACATCCTGGGGTTCGCGCACCCAAAGTTACTCATAGGAGATGCCATTATTTTTGCCAAAAATGGACGGCGACATTCGAGGACCAATGTCAAACTTGTCACGTGTCCCAACAAAGACAAGGTTGAAACAATAAGCACCGGCGAGGATTACTTTCAACCACTACCCATTCCAGAACGTCCTTGGGAGAGCGTCTCGATGGGACTTCATCACGTGCTTTGCCGTCTATGCGATAGAGATACCCGCTTCCACAATGTCGTTCTGGAAGGGAGTTATTCATTGCTCATGAGATCTGAGATCCCATTATGTTAACCAGGCATGCCACCCGCAGACGGATGGGCAGACCCCGAGCGGGCCATCACTTGCTGGAGATATATTTGCCGCATTATGTCTCTGCAAATCAAAAGGGAATTGCGGCCAAAAACTGCTAATGTTGCACAGTTTCGGATACAACTTGTAGATGAAGGAATTCTAAGTAGCGGAGTCCCTTTGGCTTGTTTATGGAGGTATCACCCTTGGCACTCCATGCAATTTCCTCGGATTACTTGGCGGAGTCCTGCGGTCTACAAGTTCGCCTCGGGCTGCAAGGGGGCAAGCGGGACATCGCTCGGAGCCAGCTTGCCAAGGGCTGACAGCGAATAAGAAGTTGCGGACAATAAGAGAAGCGTAGGGAGTTTTCAAGTCGGGGAACTTGGTCTTATGCCTGAAGACAAAGCTATCTTACCCAGGCAACTACATCTGCAGCAATTCACTATAGCGGAGGTATTGATGGACCTTTTCCCTGTGGTCAAGAGGGTAGCAAAAGTGCTTACAATGTTAGCTTTGCATCGAAATTAAATTCCACCCTGATCTTTTCCATGTGAGTTTGCTTAAAAACCATATCATGCGGATGAGGAAGACCCGACAAGGATGGAGTCGAAACGAGCCCCTTTCGCAGTCAAGGCATCTTATGACAAGGAAGTTGAAGAAGTCATTACACATCGCAATGAGTATTTGATTCATTGGAAGGGGCAGCCAAGGAGCGAAGCTAGCTGGGAATCAGCCAACGATCTATGGCAATTCCAAGAGGCGATCGAGCGGTTCCGTTCCGAGGAGGCGACAGGGGCGTCGCCGGATTAGGTGGGGGAGAATGTCACACAGTGAGGTTTGGTCGAACTAGACTCGATCGAACCCACTGTACAAACGGCTCTGCAAGGCGCGCGGGCCTAATTGAATGCTCAGGAATTACACAAAGGAGTTTTAATGCGGGATTTACGAAACTTAAGAGTCTCCAGGAGTTACAGATCTTAAGGGCCAACACTAACTCCTCTTTAATGTCTCTTAGTAACATTTGGAATTCTTGTAACTATCCAAGGGACATGTATATATAGACTACATTGTAGAGAACATAGGCACCTCTCACTTTTCTTCATTCAAGTAAAATGGACATTCCCACCAAATCTCTCTCTCGTTCTTATCTAGAGTCAAGCTGAACTTAGGCCATTCGAGGTCTAGGTGCCGCGTGGGTCACTAGGAATTTCTAGCCCCGTGACAGCGTTGGCTCCGTTTTTACGTTCTCTGCCGAAGAAGAAAACTGTAGACGTATATATATAGATTTTTGTATTACACATAAAATCCACTCTTTTGCCATTTTGCAAAAACCGCTCTCTTGCATTTTGTAAAATCTCGGTCCAACATTTTGGACATTGGCAAAAACAGCCCCATATGTATAAGTTTTCAATTTTTTGCGAATGCATCTCATTTGCGTGTGACCCATTAGGTTCAGTACCACGCCGACAATAAATAAATAGTTAATTCAACTAATTAACAAATAATTAATTCAACCAATTAATTATATTTATTCACAAATTATGGTTGACGTCTAGCAACATGCCATGACCACCCGTGTGGTATGAATGTCATGTTCATCACTTGAAATCTTTATGTGAATAGTTCTCATGTCCTATAATCCTTCTGTTCTTTTCTAACACCCCGAATGAGCTTAGAGTATGGATATCTGTCAACCTCTAATATTGCTCAATCATATGTATCTGTCTTAATAGATTTGCTTGTTTGTAACATTAAGAACATTTCTTAATTCACATCGTATCTAGGCTAATGATTTTCTGAGCTAATTCTATTCAAAGACACATAGCATGTTCTCCTCTTCATAGGAGGTGACAGATTCTCTATTAGTTATCATCTATCTTCATGTGCTACTATTTATACTCAGATGGTTCTCTTGTACAGCTTAACTATACTTGAAATACACTAAAACATAAATCGTATACACATAAGATACTATGATAATCTCAAGTCTATGGATCAAGGCATAACTATCACACTGAAGAACTACCATTGACAGACTCCATTGGTATTCTTCGAGTAAGTGAGTTCAGTGAATTCATTCATCTAATGAGCACCTACACACTTGCTTCAGTGTTGACTACACGCGTAGTAATGAGATCACTATTCTCATCTTATGAGCAAGCAAGCTGTGTATTAATCTTTCCGGTGACATTGAGTCCCTACTCAATGCACCTATGAGTAAGAACATTCTGGACTTAGGTTTATAATACATTAGGTCTCATTATCATGATCAACTATCATGATCCTAATTTTGTTGTCTTGTCCATGGGGTTTATCACATACATTCATGAAATATATAAACATGACGATGCGATAAATAAACAAATAATCATAATCAAGTAAACTAAAAGTGTTTATTACAAAAATAAGTTGTCCAAAATATTTAATATTATTGGCTTTTAGGGCATTTATCCTTTCACTAATGACTTTAAAAAAAAAAAAACATTACATCGTCGAAAAAATCACTGGGGTGATTGTGTAGTTTTTTGATATCTCTCCTTCTGAGATCTTCCTGATGTAGACAGGACAATCTTCATCTTCAATGGCAGAAATGGGCAGACAACGATGTAGGGTAAGTTGATGAATTCGGCTGATCGGAAGATGTGCAAGATTGGTGGGATGTTCATGGAAAGTTCATCATAAGGTTCTCGTGAAAAACTGGCATGCTTGTGAGCTCTCTTTTCTGCTCTAGTCCTTTCTCTATGGGCTGGCTTTGTCTTAAAACCAAGGCCGAATGTTCCTTCATATTTCTGAGACTGAATAAAGGATTGGTTCTCATCAATCCTTTGCTTGAGATTTTGTTTCCCTACAGCTGCTATAATTGCTTTAGCAGCATTTAGGGCTTGCTTTGGTATTGCCGACGGGCACGGGGCTTGATGGTAGTAAACAGATGGTTGTTGTTGGTTACTCCTGGCCTGATAACTGCCTCTACCTATAGTTTTATACGGCGATTGTGTGAATTGCCCTTCAGATGGTTTCGCGGTTGTGATTTGATGTATCCCATGTTCTTTCTTTTTTCCCATTTTTTTATCATTATCAGCTTGAGAGCCGATTCTGTTCTGACACCTGTCCGCACAAGGTGAACGAATCAATGGCGTTAGCACACGAGTATCTATACTGGGGGTTTAGGCATTCAAGATCGTTAAAAGCATCAACTAGCTCTTTTTCAGTCATCGGTGGCTCTATCTGGGCTTTCTCGTTTCTCCATCTTAGAGCAAATGTGCAGAAGTTCTCATTTTTGTTCATTGTCAGCTTTTTTAATGATGAATTATCAGGGGCAAAGTCTGCATTATTCTTGTATTGCTTCAAAAAGGCGCTAGCAAGATCATTCCATGTACGTATCTTCTTTTTGTCTATATTAAGATACCATTTCATGGCGGGACCAGTTAGACTTTCCTGAAAGTAATATATAATTATCTTTTCATTTTTTAGATAAGCTCCTATTTTATTACAATGCATCTGGATGTGGACAAGTGGGTCAGTCGTCCCTTTGTACTTTTCAAAATTCGGGACTTTGAAGTCTTTTGGGATTTCTATATCCGTGACGATACAAAATTGGGTGGGATCCATCATTCCTTGGGTTCCTTCCAGCACCCTGTGAGCCATGAGGATCCTAAGACCCGAAGAGGCCGACGCCGCGGTGACATCAATATCGAGGCCGAGGTGAGACAGGACCGAGGCCGAGGTGTCCATATCACCGAGGTCGAGGTGAGACATGGCCATTATCGTGATGTCAGCGATATCGACGTCGAGGTGAGACTGGGCCGAGGTGAGAAGCCTTGCCGAAGCCGAGGAAGAAGCACATCAGAACATAACCAAGACCGAGACCGAGGTGTCCACATTACCGAGACTGGACAAGACCGATGCTGAAGTACAACCAGAACAGAAGAGAACCGAGGGTCATGCCAAGGTAAAACTATACCGGAGTCGAGGCGAGGTTCAGCCGAGACCGAGGCGACACAGAGAAAGTCTGATTATCGATGAGAACAGAATTCTATCCAAGGCGATGCAAAGAAGACCCCGAGATGGAAGAGAAAGAGGCAGAGTTGAAGGATCAGAAGACCAACAGGCGGAAGACCAAAGGGTGATGGTTACAGCTCTTATTAGGATAGTTCATGAGATTATATGTATTAATGAGAGCATTATATTTTTATCGGGAGTCCCTTGGGTTATCCAGGACTTCCCTATAAATATGTATGCTTTCTTATTCGAGAGGAGAGGGAGAAATATAGAGAAAAATAACTCATATATTATATTTCTTTTCCAGATCCATATCTATAACATCTCTATAGCCTTCTACTCGATAGATCCGCATCAGCCGAGGTTTCCAAGCCCGAACTCGGTCCAGATCAAGTGGTATCAGAGCTCAGGCTCGAGTCTTGAAGGTTGGAGGTGATAAAACCAAAATCCAGAAGAATGGTTGTTCTTCGCGACGGAAAAGTGACTACGGAAGAGCCGGAGGTAACGAACGTGATGAGTTCGGAGAGAAGAGAAGAAGCAGCATCGAGAGGTGAAAATCAGGAGGATCGCATGACGATGATTGAGACCCAACTAGCTGAGCTCAGATTTATGTTTCAGCAGTTGATGAACAGCCTTGCGAACCCCACACCCTCGAGCATAAGAGAAGCTGAACCGTCCGCCGTGCCGACGCCCGTGACATGCTCCGTCCAAGATGAACCAGAGAATATCCCTGAAAAGAGAAAGAAGATAGGTACGCGCAGACCCGGAAAAGAGCACATGAAGGTGGTCGGGATGCATGAACCTGGACAGAGATCAGCTGAGCCATCCTTGTGGGGATCGGTAAAGCTAGAAGCAAAAATAGAGATCCCGGAGTTTCGAGGAGACGTTGATGGGGAGAAATTAGATGCGTGGCTAGATCGGTTAGAATCTTATTTCTTGTTATACAATTTTACCGACTTGCAGCGCCTAACATTCGTGCGTGTGAAGATGGAGTCCCATGCTTGGTATGGTGGAACACGTACGTGAAAATCCATGGATTACGAGGCATGATATGGGAAGACTTCAAGACCCTTGTGTGAAAGCAATTTTATCCAGTCGGGTATAAAGAAGATCAATGGCGCAAGTGGATATATCTCAGGCAGTATGCCGAGCAAACGGTGCAAGAATACACGACTGACTTCAAGCGTAGCGCTCTTATGCTTGGGATCTCCTTGGCTGAGGTCGAGGTGTTCAAGAAGTTCTTGGCGGGACTAAATGACGAGGTGTGCAACTACCTCAAGATGTACTCGGATTTTCGATATAGATGATGTATGCGAGAAGGGAACAATCGTCGAGAGAACATTGCATCCCAAGAAATATAACAAGACCAAGCCCCAACTGATCATACCCAAAGCAAATGGTGGCTCGGTTAGAGAAGAAGCAGAAGAAGTTGAGCCCAAGAAGGGAGCGGGAAGAAGACCCAAGTGCTCACATTGCAAGCTCGAGGGACATACCGAGGCGAAGTGTTGGTTCGCTTACCCCGAGCTCGCGCCCGAGCATTGGAAGGAAGGACCTCGGAAGAAGGCAGGTCGCGATACCCCCAGAACTCTGGTCGTGACTGAAGAAGAAGAAAAACCCGAAGCCCTTCAGGCACATGAGGTAGACCCTACACTATCCTTAATGGTTTGTGCAGGAAAGCAGATATGGGATGAACCGAGATCGAGCTCGGATTTGACCCCCGATACCGTGAAAGAAGAACTCTTTCGCGTAAGACTGCAAGTCAAGCAGAAGCTAGTTGTAGCTATAGTCGACCCCGGGAGTCAAAGAAATTTCATTTCCGAGGTATTGATACAAGAATTGCAGCTAGAGACCATACCTCACCCGAGGCCGTATGAAATCGGGTGGTTCAAAGATGGATACAATATCCAGATAAATCGGAGATGCACTGTCAAGTTCGCAATCACTGGAAAAAAAACATAGACGAGGTCACTGCGATGTCGCACCAACTGGAGTCCCTAGGTGGATACTCGTAAACCCATACATATATGAGCGAGATGGTCTACTATCGGCGCCAGCAAAAGATATCGGTTCGTGAAAGACGGACTGATTTACAACATCGGAATACAAAGAAGATACCCGATGCAAAGAATCTGGTGGAGTCCAAGACCTCAAAAAAAAGGACTCCACAACAAACAAACTCATTGCAGAGAAATGAGACAAATAGGGGACGCTTGATCCAGGAGGATCCGAAGACCCGAAGAGACCGACGCCGAGGTGACGTCATTACCGAGGCCGAGGTGTCCATATCACCAGGTCGAGGGCTAGACATGTCGTTTATCATGATTGTTCAGCGATATCGACGTCGAGGTTGAGACTGGGGCCGAGGTTGAGAAAGCCTTGCCGAAGCCGAGGAAGAAGCACATCAGAACATAACCAAGACCGAGACCGAGGTGTCCACATTACCGAGACCGGACAAGACCGATGCCGAGGTACAACCAGAATAGAGGAGAACCGAGGCTCATGCCAACGTAAAACTATATCCGGAGTCGAGGCGAGGTTCAGCCGAGACCGAGGCAATACAGAGAAGACCCGAGGCGATGCAAAGGAGAAGACCCCGAGTCGGAAGTCGAAGAGTCGGAAGAGAAAGAGGCAGAAGTTGAAGGATCAGAAGACCAAAGGGTGATGGTTACAAGACATCATTATTAAGATAGTTATCAGAATTATTATGTATTAATGAGAGCAATAATAGTTATCGGAGTCCTTTGGGTTATCCAGGACTTCCCTATAAATATGTATGCTTTCTTATTCGAGAGGAGAGGGAGAAATATAGAGAAAAATAACTCATATATTATATTTCTTTCCCAGGTCAATATCTATAACACCTTTATAGCCTTCTACTCGATAGATCCGCATCAGCCGAGGTTCCCAAGCCCGAACCCGGTCCAGATCAACCTGAGTTTGCCCAAGATGTATTCCATTTGCTCGATGTATTGTTTCTCTGTTAACATTGATGGGCCCGTAGAAACAACTGGCGCCGCTGGGATATTGAGATTTGTAGCTATGTTGACTGGCGGGACAGGGGCCATAGGTGGCATCACCTCATATTGATAAGAGTCATGTGGTATAGGCGAAGGCTGCTGTAGTGGCGCTTGATTCTGTCTGTGAGTCGTGGTAGTCCCGAGATGAGACTCCGCTTCAGGGGCCGAAAAACTCGACTGATGTTGTTGGTTGTTTTGTCGTTCGGCCGGTAGCATTCGAACCTTTGCTGCTAACTCTGCATTCTCCTTTCGCATGAGCTGCAGTTCTTCCCTTAAGGTTTGTTCAGTAGCTTGGTTCTGGGGGTTCTGTATTTCTTCGTATGTCCCCATAACTTTTCCTTTCGACCGCGTAAAATACGATTTCTCGATCGGCAGTTTTCCAATGATGATCCTTTTTAAAAAGCAATAAAAAAAGAAATTATATTTACAAAATTAGTAAAAAGAAACCAGGAGAATGCATGTGATAGGAAACCTTTTATGAAAAGAAAAGAGAATATTTTGACATAGATTTGAAAGCGATACTTAGATTAAGTGTAGGCTGATTGTCAACATGTACTCAACCCGTAGGCATCCACAACATTCCATCGAGTGAGCAAAAAGGAAATTTCATTAAGACAAAACGTCGTACAAATATTATGTCCGATACATTTAAACTTAAAAGAAAGTACATCATCTTACCTATAGGGCTTTACTAAGTTCTACCACTTGTTCCGACGTTCGCATCTCTGTTATTATATCTTCGTAAGATTGCGACATAAGGGGTAAGAGTGGTCCGTATAGCTCTTAGTTCTTCTGCTATATGAGCAAGAATTCTTGGATGTAGAGTGTCTAGGAGGCCGTGTATTCTTTGGCTAGCACTTTCAACAGTGTCGAGTAGATCAATCACTTCCGTCTTTATATACTCGATGTACTCAATCGCTCTATTATATTTCATCGTCTGTTCCTTGATCTTCTGCATAGCCCACTGGATGGTTTCTTCACACTTGGCATGCCGCTCTCGAAAATGCTCGTACCTCCGATATAAATCGTAAAGTCTTTCTCTGTCTTTTATTTGGTTCGAGCAATAATCATGTCTAGCTTGGGCCAGTTCTTCTTCTAACATCTTGACTCCACTTTATCTGTTTTCTATTTTCGCCTGGAGTATATTTATTTCTTTTCTTGCTGTTTCGGCTTATAAGCGATATTGTGTAAGTAATTCTTCATTTTCTCGAAGTTGGGCTCTGCAAAGAGCAAGATCTTGCTCTGCTTTCTTATGCGCAATCCTACCTTCCCCTTCACAGACTTTGCTTCTCTTCCTTAGCCGTATATTCTCAGACTCCTTTAATTCCTACTCTTGTCTTAGCTTGACATTCGCGGATGATAACCTGTCAACCTCTGCTTGTAAATAGTAAATATTCGGCTGTTTTGCTCTCAACTTTTGGTTTTCTTTCTGAAGTTCGTTGATGAGTTTGTCTTTTTCGATAAGGTATTCGTCAACATAGTCCTGAATTATTTTTTCCTGTCTTCGAAGTCGTGGTGCGTCATTAGCTAGTAGAGATATGGTGACATTATTTCTCCATTCGAGGTAGACGTGTGCGGGCGCAGAGCAAGGACTGCGGGCGCGGAAGCCGGACAGACCCGCGCGCGGCCAGCCCAAGGGGCGCTAGCGTTCACAAGTGGCTGCACGTCCTTATCGTGTTTATTTCTCTCATTTGTATATGTTAATTGCTCATGTTATGGATGTATTTCAAATTCCTTTGACCCGTAAACAAGGGCTTGGGTTGTCCAAGCATCTTAAGGAGGCCGCCGGCTTTTGGCGGTCACCAAGTGTGTTAGTGGTTTTTGTAAGTGTATGCGTAGGCAAGAACACGGACATTATTTCTCTCATTTGTATATGTTAATTGCTCATGTTATGGATGTATTCAATTCCTTTGACCGGGTAAACAAAGGGGCTTGGGGTTGTCCAAGCATCTTAAGGGAGGCCGCCGGCTTTTGGCGGTCACCAAGTGTGTTAGTGGTTTTTGTAAGTGTATGCGTAGGCAAGAACACGGAAGTAGGCGTTTTGGCCGACTCATTTTCCACTAAACTACATTTGTTATGTGTGTTGTGCTCGTTTTTCCCTAAATCCTAGATTAGCATCCTTATTCTTTCCCGGTATTTAAGGAACCGAGAGTGAGTTCGGATCAAGTTGGTATCAGAGCTTAGAAGCGTGGAAGATCGAGTAATGGCTGTCACAAGGCTTGGCACGGTCACAACACCACATGAAGGCGAAGAGGACGTTTGGCGCTCGGAAGAGGAGGTGTGCGTACAAGAAGTGTCCAGCCGAGAGGAGTCGCGAAAGGATCGGATGGGGCTTTTGGAAGAGCGCTTGGACCGATTGGCGGAGCTCGTGGAGAGGATGCTCGAAGCGCAAGTCCAAGGAGCTGCCATACAATCCCGGTCTACCGTAGCGCCCATGGCGCGACCGGAGGCGGCCGTCCGAGCGACCGTGGTGGTGCATTGGGACCTTTGCATCATATGCTGGACAAGTGAAGAAAGGCCAGTGTTGGAGGGGAAGCAGCTCGGGAGGAGCCCGAGGCATCTACAGGCGCACGGTTCGAGCAAGGATGGGCGAGTGGTTTCGCCGCTATTAGAGTCGATGCGAAGTTGGAGCTTCCGGTGTATGACGGCGAGGTGAATGGCGAGAAGTTGGACTGGTAGATCGACCAGTTGGAGTCCTATTTCTCTCTTTACGGGCATGATGATGCCCAACGCATAGGATTCGCAAGATTCAAACTTGCATCCCATGCATTGGTATGGTGGAATTCCCACCTACGGACGCGGGGCGCCGCGGGAGTCACATTGACCGCATTCAAGGTTCTCTTGAAGAAGTAATTCTACCTGGTAGGGTATGACGAGGAGCGGTGGAGGAGATGGCTCTACTTGAGGCAAGGCAGCTAGCAAAGTGTACAAGAGTACACTAAGGAGTTCCGGAGGCGTGCCTTGGCGCTCGGTATTCCATTGGAGTACTGAGAAGTCCTACGCAAGTACCTAGCGGGACTGCATGAAGAGCTCAGGGCAGAGGCCAAATTATACCCTATCATGGACGTGGGGGATGCTTGCAAGAAGGCCATGGCATTTGAGATGCTGGACCGTACGCGCGCGCGGGGCAAAGGCAAACAAGGCACGGGCGCGGGCGTAGGCAAGGGCAAGAGCAAGCAAGGTACGGCCGAGGGCAGCACGGGAGAAGGGACTTCCGAGGGGTCCATGTACAAAGATGTATAGTGTGGCCACTGCAAGAAGAAGGGCCACATCAAAAAGAAGTGCTGGAAGTTGCATCCGGAGTTGGCCCCTAAGAGGAAGGGCACGGACAAGGGCAAGGCGACGTTGGTGGCAACCGCGGACGCAGGCGCGGACGGGACACCGTTGGCACCCGACGCTTGCATTGATGGTGCATGCGAAGGGAGCCAGAGAGGAGGCCACGGACAGCAAGGGCAAGGTGGTGCAAGCCGAGCCAAGAACGGGCGCAAGGGAGCGTGAGGAGCTCTTCCAACTACGGATCCAAGTGAAGAAGGCTTGGTGGAAGCAATTATTTTGTCGGAAAGCAAGAAAAACCTCATCTCCGAGAGCCTAGTACAGAAGTTGGGGTTGGCCACTACCACACATCCGCATCCTTATGCGTTGGGATGGCTCAAGAAGGACACGAAGTTGAAGATCACGAAGCAGTGCAAGTTCAAGTTCGTGGTGACGGCCAAATTCATCGATGAGATCGAATGCGAGCTAGTTCCTTTAGACATTTGCCAAGTGATTTTTGGTAACCCCTACATTTGCGATAGATATGCGGTGTATTACAGGAGGGCCCAGCAGTACATGCTCGTGAAGGAGGACAAGACGTAATATTAGAAGGGGCAAGGGGCGCGGAGGCAACCCAACTTGCCACGGTCGCGCAGCCAAGCGCATGGTGAATGCGAGTGGGCGCATGCTGATGCTAGTGGTGCGATAGGCTCGGCCAGAGCTTGCGCCACAAGAGGTGGTCTCGGGGCATCTAACCAAGGAGCAAAGGCAAGAGGTAGTGGCACTCATGCGAAGGCATGCGGTGTTGTTCACTGAGCCGCGCGGGCTTCCACCGAGGCGAGAGGTGGAGCATAGCATCACGCTGGTTGAGGGCGCGCCTTTGCCTAATGCGTGCCTATACGGGCACTCGCTATTGGAGAGCGAGAAAATCAAGCGCCAAGTACGAGAGCTTAAGGAGCAAAGGGTGATCAAGCCAAGCAGTTCGCCATGCCGCTCACCCATCGTCATGGTGCCGAAGAAGGATGGAGGTTGGAGGATGTGTGTGGACTAGCGTGCCGTGAATAAGATCACAGTGAAGTATATGTATTCACTACTAAGGATCGAAGACTTGATCGATCAACTCAGCCGCGTACTTCCTAGTTGGACCTTAAATCAAGTTGCCACCAAGTTCGGGGGTGACCGAGGAGATACGTGGAAGACGGCGTTCAAGACCAAGAGGACTGTCGCAGTCGGTTAGTAATGCCATTCGGGTTAATGCAACCCCCCGGCCACATTCATGCGGCTAAATGAACAAGGTTCTTTAGGCCGTTTAATAAGATGACTTTGTTATTTTGGTGATCTAGATGATATTCTTGTGTTTAGCCAGGATTGAACTATGCATATGGAGCACCTTGGCAAAGTCTTCGCAACGCCTGGAGGAGTACGGCCTCAAACTCCCTAACTGAAAGAAAGTGTGAGGTTGGGTGACTCAACCTCGTACTATTTGGATTGTAGTGGGAAAGCGGAGCTCAAGATAGACCCAAGCAAGGTGCGGGTCATCCTAGAGTGGCCAAGGCCGAAGAACGTGACGCATGTGCAGAGTTTCGTTGGAGCATGCCATTACGTCCGCAAGTTCATCCGACAATTTTCACAAGTTGCGGCACCACTGTATGGCTTGACCGAGGGGAGCGCCAAGTTCGTATGGACGAACGACCATGAGACGGCGTTCAAGTTATTGAAGAGGAAGATCACCACGGCCCCGTTGCTCGCTTTACCGAACCTCCAACGTCCATTTGAGTTGGAATGCGATGCCTCGGGCCACGCCACGCCATGGGAGACCAGTGGCTCATCACAATGAGATGTTCCAAGGCGCTCAACGCAACTACCCTACCTACGATAAGGAGCTATATGCCTTACATCAAGCGGTCAAGCATTGGAGGTACTATATCTTGGGGAAGGAAACGGTGTTGTATACGGATCATCGGCCGTTGTAATATCTTCAAATACAATCCAAATTGCAACAAGCTCGGCATATGAAGTGGATGACATACTTACAAACAATTCAACCCGTGATCAAGTACAAGAAGAGCGTGACGAACAAGTTGGCCGATATGTTGTCACGGCCGCCGCGATGGGAGTGTCGGCGCTTTTGTGTGGGGTGGTAATGCAGGTGCTTCCCATGGCTTATGTGGAGGTATGGGCCACTGTATGCGAGATGAAGATTTACAGGGCTGGACAAGCCAGGCGTGATGGCTCGCGGAGAGGCTCTGGGCGCGGGCGCCGGAAGACATCTCGGGCGCAGGCATCGGCCGCCCAGGGCGCAGAGCCTCGGCCTAGGCGCAAGAGCCAAGCCATCGGGCGCAGTAGTCTCGGAAGTAGGGCAAGACTTCGGGCGCGTGGACGCACGCACGCCAGGTCTATATGGCATCCAATTGGAGTGGCATCAAAGCGCTTGCCATACGAGCAACCTGTATTGTGTACTCAAGCGCGTACCGAGTGAAGTGGATACGCGAGGCGCACACGTCCATGGTGGGAGGACACTTTGGCGTTGAGAAGACGTTGAGGAATTTGGAGAGATATCTCTATTGGCCACGCATGCGCGTGGATGTGGAGAAGTTTATTAGGGGATGCACCCTATGTTGTATGTCCAAACGGCGAATAGAAGCGGGGTTATACATGTCATTTACCCGTTTCCAAGTCGCCGTTGGCGAAGTGTGTCTATGGACTTCGTGGGAGGCTTGCCAAGCATCTATGACTACATTTTTGTTGTTGTGGACAGGTTTAGCAAGATGATTTGTCTAGTGCCATACAAGAAGACGGTCACGGGCGAAGAGACGGCTTAGTTGTTCTTGATCATGTTGGCGTCACTTCGGCCTGCCCTCATCCATTATCTCGGATAGGATAGCCGGTTCTTTGTGAAGTTTTGGACGACACTATGGAACTCGATGGACACCAAGCTCAACCGAAGCACGATGTTTCATCTGCAAACGGACGGCCAGACTGAGGTTGTGTGAACCTGCCTTGGTGCATTGTTGCGGTTATACAACGATCAAGCATTCCGAAGACATTGGGACGAGAGCTGGCCTTACATAGAGTTTGCATCAACTGAGCAGTACATGGCTCCACTTTCGCAAGCTTCCGTTGCAGGTATGCCTTGGCGGTATCGCCTCAAGGCTCTTTTGATTTAGCGTTGTTAACCAACTCGAGCCCACACATCTAAAGACAAGCGAGTCAAGCAAGGCACGCAAGTTTCTGAAGCATATCCACAAGGTGCATGGGGAGGTGGAGGCGCGACTCAAGAGGACGCAAGAGAAGTACAAGGCACGGCATGACCGAGCTCGGGTTCCATGCACATTTTAGATTGGAGACAAGGTATGGTTACACCTTGGCAAGGAGAGGTTCAAGGGGGAAAGGCGTAAGCTTAAGTCTATACGCTATGGCCTATTTCGGATACTCAAGAAGTATGGCGACAACACATTCCAATTGGATTTGCCAACATTCATGAGTATGTATTCTGTGGTGAACGCGAAAAAGCTTAAGTTATTTGAGGCTTCCATGTTGGATGATGATCAACCCATGATATTACCGTCGATGGACGAGTTGGAGTTGGGGCGGGAAGAACCCCTAATTGAGGACAGCATTGTGGAGCGCAAGATAATTTCTACAAGGAGTGGAGAGCAAGAAAGATACCGGATAGGCCGGTGAGGGACTTTTTCCTCTAAGGCCAAGTGGTATACCTTGGAGGAAGGTCGCAAGGTTTTTCCTCAATTGGAGTTCTAGGTGACTCATTGCGGAGCAATGATACATTACTTAGGGAGGCTTATCCAGGAGGCTCTTGGGTCGAGGTGAACACAACCTGACTTGGGTGCGTGATATGCCTTAGCCGAGCAAGAGTGCGGGGACCGAACTAGCGTGGGCGCGCGGACGGGCGTGTGGGAGGCTAAGAGACACGGGCGTGCGGGCGGCGCGCGTAGGCAAGAACCTCAACGTGCGCGGGCGCGTGCAGGCAAGAATCTCGGGGCAAAACGCTATCCGGGCACGCGCAGCGCATGAACAGACGCGCGCTGGCGTAGAGCAAGGACTGCGGGCGCAAAAGCCGGGCAGACGCGCACGCGCGGCCAGGCGTGCGTGCGACCAGTCCAAGGGAGGCCAGCGGTTGTAAGTGGCTGCATATCATTGTTGTGTTTATTTCTCTCATTTATGTGTGTTAATTGCTCATGTAATGGATGTATTTTATTCCTTTGACCGGGTAGGCAAAGGGCTTGGGGGTTGTCCAAGCATTTTAGGGGAGGCTGCCGGCTTGTGGCGGTCACCGAATGTGTTAGTGGTTTTTGTAAGTGTATGCATAGCAAGGACACGGGAGTAGGCATTTTGGCCGACTCATTTTCCACTAAACTACATTTGTTATGTGTGTTGTGCTCGTTCTTCCCTAGATCCTAGATTAACATCCTTGTTTTTTCTCGGTGTTCAAGGAACCAAGAGGGAGTTCGGATCACGAAAATAAGACTTTCATTCTTCTATATCACGCTGTTATTTTTTGGCTTCTTCTGTGACTTAGGCTGGACTAATCTGCATATATATCGGCATACTGACAAACGGCTTCATGAAGTGTAAATATGTCCATGCTTGAAAATAATTGTGGGCATGCAGTGAAAGTACCCTTCCTCTTTCTAGTTAGTCTGCTGAAAGTGGCTATTGTCTCTGCTAGTATTGAATAAGTGGGATTGATCTTCTGATTCCACATGTTGACTACTAAGTCGAATAAATGGAGATCAATTACATCGACGGTAGTTGAAAATAACACTAAACCATATACAGCAGGTATAACACTAAACCATATAATTCCGGTTTCTTTGGACATGTATGGCTGTATATCAGCCAGCTCCACTCTGAAAAAAAGGCTTAAATTTCATTTCTGGTTCACATTATCAAACGGGCCGTAACATTTTTGAATTTGTACAGTACTGCCTTGAAACATGGCGTTGTATTCTTCAACGAGTGGGCAAAAATCTTCGTCATTTATCACGAAGCATCACCTTTTTTGTCCCAAAACCATAGCATGGCTTTGATCATATTCCAATCCACGGGAATTTCTATGAGTTCTGATATTCTCCCGAATGTCCGTTTACAGGCGTCTTGATCTGCATAACTCAAATCCTTCCAGTGCCTTAGCAAAAATTCCCTGTTTGGCTCGATATGATGGATATGCATGGTACTTAAGGGTTCTATTTCCATGTTGACTCTCGGCCTGTGCAAAAGGGTGTGAAAAAAAAAACTTTTAAAATAGAGGGAAAAAAAATGAATTTTTGTCGAAATAAAAGAGAACGCATAATTGAAGGTTACAGACACGCTAAGGGATTACGAAAAGGTTTACATCTTGACGTATCATGTGTGGACAAGGTATAAATAGGGGTGCCTAAAATGGATGGGCTTACGGACTACCCACGCACATTGTACGCGAGCTCCGATTATCCTGGTAGATTTTCTAACAGCCTGTCATTGCTGGGATTCTTTGTCACGACCCGCGAGCCGAGGGCCACGACGGAGGGAATAATTTTTCGCAAATGAATAAACTTCGAAATAAATAATTTTACGGAAGCTTAAACAATCAAGGAGTTCATTTCAAATCCCAAATACTCAAAAATCAAAATCTCAAAGTTCAAGACAAGGAAGAGCCGCAACCTGGATATTCAGTCCGAGACGAGAACCCACGGGGGAGGAGGTTCGGTCTCAACCCGAGCTCAGTTTGCAAAGGATACTAAGGCATCAATCTCCCCAGACGCAAGAGAACCCTAAGCAATCTAAGGTCCAAACCTCTTTAAAATCTTACGAAAATATACTTAAAAATCGCATTTTCAAAATACCGGCTCGACCTGTATTTTTTTCCAAAAGTTTTGGGAATGCCAAACCTCTAGTTAGTAATTCTAAGAACCCCTCAAAGCATCGAAACCAAATACGCAAAATATTACGACGAATTCCAGAGCTATTTTCGGTCGACCGGAATGATAAAACAAAACGGTTACAGGTTTCGGTCGACCGATCCAAATTTTCGGTCGACCGATACCTGCAGGATCTGCAAAAATAGATTTGCAGCAACAAATACCCAACACCCCATTTTCTCAAATATTTTTCCAAAATATTCAAATACTATATATTCACATATATATAACCGAAATACACATGCAGGTATCGATTTTCAACCATTATTCATAACCAACCTCATTAACCAAGACATTTTTCGAAACGTCAATTTAAGAACTCAAATAGTCCGATTTGGATCAAACCACCAATCCTTTCATTTTCAAGTGTCACAAGCACATAAAAATATACAACTTTTAGAGATTAAACCTTCTCAACTAAGGTTTACAACCCTAAAAGTTTACAAACCAACCAAAATATAAAAATGTAAGTTAGTGCTTCCAAATGTTAAGTCTTTACATGTTTGAGCTATACAACTAAGGGTTATATACAAGTATAGGCCCCACCAAAATACATTCCCAAAAATTCTTGCAAGCTATTGACGGGAATTTAGCACCCCTTTGCAGGCGCCTTCCCAGGTCTAATAGATCTGAAAAAGACGAAAGCAACGGAGTGAGTCAAAATGACTCACTGAGCGGCGCGAATAACGTTCGCGTCACCTCTCACCACAACACAACCAATCCATATCACAAGTCAAATACACCAAGTAATACATCATCATAATCACCAACATCATGTAAATAAACGAATTCCATGCCAAACAATTATGCTTTACTTTCTTATGTTAGCGTTTGCTTGACTAATCACCCGTTAGTCCTTTCACATTTGCAACGCAACACACCCTTTGCGTACCGCAGCACCAGGATCGTAGGTCAAACACGTGCACATCGCGTCCCCCAGTTACCCTAGCGGGGCGATTCCCTTTCGCCTTAAGGAGTTATTGATTATACGGCTTTTCAGAATTTTCGATTCAGCCTCGTCTGGTTCGTGCCGCCCACCCTGGCACTTCGGGGCTGGCCTTAACTAGCCCACCAGTCTCTTCTCGAGACACTAATCTGGCATTCCGGTGCCCACATTTCCATTTCGATCCCGTCGTATCACTCGACTTCATACGGAGGGATCTAGGCGATGCAGTCCAACGAAAGAGCCCACCACAATATTTATACTTTATCGAAATCTCATTAGCGCTCACGTTGTCGATGTCTCTAATCACAACAATACTCACATTGGGCACACCAATCGCATAAGTACTAGTGATAAACATACAACAGTTTTCACGCATTCGAAAATTTTCATTCCAAACACATATCCAACATTTCCATGAAATAAGAGAATGTTCTCACACGATGGTCCAAGCAACTAACACTGTCAACAACATGATCTCAAGTACCAAATCATACTAGCAAGTTGCAATAACACATCACCGTCATGCTAGCATCACAACTTGCTCATAAACACATATCACAAAAATCTAGGGTTTCCACCAAAAATTCCAAATATCACATAATCATGCTTGTATCACATAAATCATCTTAATAGCATTACATCACACCACAATCACACACAAGCGAGAGGTGCAAACCACTCACCTCGAGGCTCGTCTGAAATGACGCACGAACGCAAGCCCAACTTCAACTACACATACCCGGGAGAGAACTAAATCAAGAGGACTAAGAGAGTGAGGGAGAGAGAGAGAGAGAGAGAATGATCAAGCACCAAGTATCAAGAGAGATGGTGATGGGCTCACCTAGGTCAACAAGGGGGAGCTCACGTCGGGAGATGTGAGGAGAAGACATGAAGGGCGGTAGCCAACCAAAACTCAGACCCGAACTTTCCACGGGCTGCACGCAATATTGGTCGACCGGAAACATGAATCAGTCGACCGAAAGTGTTCTGCACAGCACAAATCAGATCAAAATCAAACAATCCGACTCTGACTTGCACACAACCAAGCACTCTCTCGTGCCGACGGGGTCACCAACCACGTGACACACACGCGGTACGCTCGAACACGTATGCACGGGATAACGAAACTCACTTTCAAGCACATCTCATAATCTAACACATCATAAAACAAAACAAATCAAACAATGGACCTCACAACCCTCCCCACTTAAGGGATTCGGTCCTCTGAATTGAACAAGTGAGGAAAATGCGTACGCATGTCAACCTCCGGTTCCCAGGTAGCTTCCTCGAACCGCTGACTGCGCCAAAGAAAACTTGACCAGGGAACCGACCCCCCTTGGGTTTTTCTTTTTTCAGGACCTTGTCCTTCGATCGAGATAACGAATCGACGCTCCTCAAAGGTGAGATCATCCTGAATGGGGAGCGACGACGACGAAGTAGCTTGGGATGGGTCGCCCAAGTACTTCCGCAACATCGAAACATGGAAAACGTCGTGCACATGCGAAAGCCACTCTGGTAACTCTAATCTGTACGCTGCACTGCCGATCCGCTTGATAATCTTGAAAGGACCATATAAATCTCGGACTCAGCTTGCCTTTCATACCAAAGTGCTGCACTCCCTTCAACGGCGATACCCGAATAAATACTGATATAACCCCCCCCCACCCTCTGGGCCGCCACGTGTCATGATGCTAATGTGCCTTGAGAAGGAAGATGGGTCGGACCCCGAAGTAAAGACCCATGACATAAACAAGTATCTACCTGAGATAGACATCGAGGCCTTTTGCTGGAACGTGTACCGACAACGGTTGATTCCCGACATATGCCTCGGTAGCGACTTTACCCGAATTCGGCATCAGCAGATTACGAGAAGTTGGACCGTTGCTTGCACGCGCGGAGAAGTCTTTACGAGAAATTGAACCGACGCACTCTTTATGACCCCAAATAAAGAGTCATTAAGACCAGAAGTTAATTAGTCGTAGTTATTGACTATTAAAGGAGGAAGCTCAAGGGTCGCCGGAGTTTAAGGGAAATGCCTTCGGCAGCAGCTATAAAAGGCGACGAGCAACCCTGAA
>MJHO01000215.1:112002-271247 GCA_002076135.1 Xerophyta viscosa | reverse complement strand
GAGGTACCGGGTAACAAAGGAATGCCATGATCAAATATCCTCTTGGGTGGTAATTGAGATGGTTCCTGGAAGACATCTTCATATTCTGCTAGCAATTGTATAAAAGGGAAGGGTAATGAAGCTTCATTGATGTCCATTGTTTCTAATGAAAGCAAATAACCAGCACTACCTTCCCTAAGTAAGGAAAACTGTGTTTCTTTACAAGATGTTAACATGAGTCCTTCCACAGCATTAATACCTTTGATTTCCACAGTTTGACCATCTTTTTGAAAAGTGTCAATTGTTTGATGGTGTAAAAGCCACAGGTTCAAAGGCTTCTACCCAATCATAGCCCAATACCAGATCATACCCCAATTTGTCAAGAACCCAGAACGTATAGTTAAATTTGTGATGATGCATCTACCATGGAAATTCATAGATTTTATAATGGCTGTTTAATGTACATTCTCCTGCCAACTCAACTATTGCAGGGGCACTCCATATTTGCCAAGGACAAATATCATATTGCCCTAACTATGCACATTCCCCTAACACCTTTCTGAACTCACAGAGATCACTATCCGTCGATCTTACGACCGCCGGAGCACACCATCGCCGGCGCCGACGCTTGCACCCGTCACTTGGAACCGCAACGCTTGAGGTATACACATACAAACTTATTACACTCTTGCAACGTAGTATACATACCCTCATTAGCTCATTAAGACGGTTGATAACGTCCCTTCACGAAGGTAACGCCGGCGGCCGCCGGAATTTATAAATAAAAATAAATAACCGAAGTTGCACCCAGCTATAACTCGTTGTACATATAACGAAATGAAATTTTAACCACACCACCGAACTCAGGACCTCTGAAAACCTTAGAAACACCTATTACAGTGTCAAAACTCGGCGGTCGCCGAAACGCTTCGAAAAGTCGCAAACGTGATAACCCGAGAACGAGACTCCAAACTCAAATTTTAGCATCGCCAATGGATTCGGAACGACGGGAAATGCGTAGTAAGACCTTATGGAACGGACGAGGACGGCCGCCGGCGAGCTGCGAATTGCAGCTCGCGGCCTGTCTTCGTTTAAAACGAAGATGATGACTGGCTTAGCCGGTCATGTAACCGGCTAAGCCGGTCATCGCGCGAGACAAAAACTCGAGCGGACCCGAACTCGATCCGGGTCCGTGTTGCGTGAGCGTTCGCGCAGGGCGAAGCCCTGCGCTGAACTGGCTCGAGTCCAGACGCGTCCGACACGTCTGGACTCGAGTCTGATTCATTTATGCCGGACCAATTGGTCCGGCCGAGTCCAATAAATGGCCCAAATCGTTTTTAACTCAATTTAATTTGGTTTTGGGTCATGTTTTAGATGATTAACCAAATATACAACCCCATTTGCGATCTAATCCATAATAATTAAACTAATTACATACGTTACGTCTTAAAATTGCATATTCACGACCACGACACGTAATTTAAGATACAATAATCTTGTGATTGAATGATGGTTATACTTAATTAGGTTATATTCATGCATTAACCGTATGAATAGGAAATGATCAGAGTGAGGTGGTTATATGACCTCTACACCTTGATTCTTTATATATATATATATATATAATTACGCAAGCATGCTTTTTAATTAATCATAAAATTAAGGTTAGCGTGAGGTGGTTATCCGATCTCTCTGCCTTGATTTATTTTTTCAAAGCAAATAAAAAAACATTTTCATCATAAAATTAAGGTTAGAGTGAGGTGTTTATCCGATCTCTATGCCTTGATTTATTTTTTTAAAAAGCAAATAAATAAATATTTTCATCAAAAGTTAAGGTTAGAGTGAGCTAGTTATCCGAACTCTGCATCCCAAAAAATACACTTCCACATAAAATGGGCGATGAAGAGGAAACGAAAATGCGCTGAGTCCAATCTAATAAAATTAATAATATTTCCACACACGCTTCACGACATCAAGCACAAAATCTACAGACTTTATCTTCTTTTGTATCGTGTAGAAAATAATTGTTACCAGTACATTTGTGATACCCATGCGGTTAGGATGAGGCGGTTACCCGAATCCTACACCTCTGGAATATTTTGTACAATATCAAAGTATTATATTTTTTAATATTAATTGGCATAAAATTAGAATGAGGCGATTACCCGAATTCTATAGTTTTATGCTAACTTAATATTCAAAACAGACATTAATAACATGTTTTCCAGTTTATTTAAATTTAAACCACTTAATGAAGAGTACTCTCAGAATGAGGGGCGCTGTGGGGGTGTTCTGTCTTCCCCACACGTAAACGATGAACGAGTCTCGGAATCTCAAAGCGCTTTATCCGGTTTCCTAATTTTCCATAAAAATTAGGTGGCGACTCCAAACTTTTTTTCCCTTTCGGAGGAAGATCGTCAACAAATTTTTATGTCTTTCTTTATCATTTTACAACTGCCGACTATATTAAAAAATTGTTATTTACCTAACACTCTTAAAAGAATCAACTAGATTATGTAAACAGCTAGATATTAGAAAGATCAGCTGGATAGATATATCAGTTACACAAGCTAGATTAAATTACAAGCTATCAGCTGCTGCCAAACACACCCAGAGGCAGCCGAGAGAGTGAAGCAGAGGAGAGAAACGAGAGAGAGAGAGAGAGAGAGAGAGAGAGAGTGAGAGAGAAGCAGAGGAGAAGAACATCACCATTTCTTTTTCTTTTTCTAACGAACCGCCCGTAAAGGTCAAATCAAGCCAGCCCTTCAACGGCTGGGGCGCGGCTCGCCTGCTTCCTGCAGGAAGCAGGAAATCCAACGGTCCAGATTGAGTCATCCCGTTTTTTACGAATTACAAGATATTATATAAAATTTCATCGACTTATTTGATCTAATTTGGAGCATTTTTAAGAAAATATTTGAACTACAAAGTTATAGATTTTGATGTGATCTACAACTTTGTAGTTGAACATTTTTAGAAAAAATATCAAATGTTATGTCAAAATGATGATCTAAATTTAGATTATCATTTTGTTATAATATTTGATATTTTTTCGAAAAATGTTCAACTACAAAGTTGTAGATCACATAAAAATCTATAACTTTTTAGTTCAAACATTTTCTTAAAAATGCTCCAAATTAGGTCAAATAAGTTGATGAAAATTATAAATAATATCTCGAAAATCGCACGACCCAGATCATCCGATCTGGGCCGTTAGTTTCCTGCGGCGAGCCGCGCCCCAAGGGCTGGCCTGTAGTGGTATTGTCAGTTAAAAGGGTTGATTTTAGACTGATGTTGCGACAAAATCCCCGCTATAAGGGTATTTTCGTCCTTTACTATTTGTTGGAATAAAATTATAGAGGCTGATGTGTGCTGAATTTTGGTAGGGAGGGGCTGATATGCCATTCCCCCTTTCTTTAATTCTAAATTCTCGCCAGAATTAGTCGCCGGTACCGAAAATGGACGGGGAGTCTTGTTCACCGGCCGCCGAAGTATCGACTATTTTGTGGCTGCCAAGATAGCCTCGTCAAGCTCTAACAACTGATCGGAAGCTATTTGCCCCCCCCCTACGAGCTGGGGCTGCGCCAGACCCGCCACTTAGGTGCTGCTTGCGCAGCTTCTCTGCCACGGGAGGAAGGCTTGATCCTGCTGTTGGTTTCTTGGTACTGCTGCTTGGAGACATATGAATTAGTAGTAGATTGTTTTGCAAAGAAAGTGATTTCATGTTGCAATCAATCTGTTATCTGCAATGCAGGAGAAGGGCATTGATCCAGGGTTTTGCATGTATAGTTTGTATCTTGATGGAGGTGGAATGTTTGGTGATCTCCGAGTTGTTTCTTCAATTGAGGGAATTGGTGGTGAAGGAGTTGATTCCGACTGTTCCCTTTTGAACTACAGTAGTGTGCTCAAGTAACTTTGTGAGCACAACAGGACAAATGCAGAAGAAATGCTCATTGAATGGGCATTGAATGAGAATTTGGTATTGAAGAATGCCTCATTTGCAGGTATGTTGATGACATCGAACACTGGGAGACTGTAGCAACCAGCAAGCAGTTGAGGTATATGGAATGATGCCGACATGAGGCATTGAAGTGAATGGTGACGGTCTCGGTGTGTTCTTAACTGGAATTTGTTGTGGAGAACCTTCAAGAAGTGGAATAATACTTAAAGATGCTCTAAAGAGGATCCTGTGATACCTGATATTTCAAAATAAATAAAATGTACAATGTATCAGAGGTAAGTGGGGAGAAGCTAGTGATCTGTTGAATACTGCTTTGGATCGCAATATTGTGCCAAAAGCTTCATGTTATTGCTTGTTGATGGAATGCTTTTGCGCAAATGGGCTTGTTGACTCCATATTGAATGACATGATACCATTAGAAGGTTAGAGGCCGTTTGGATGTAACTTCTTACAATATACTTCTTAGGTGGCTTTTGCATGAGAGAAAGATTGAATATGCTATAGAAGTTTTTGACTATGTGCAGAAACAAAATGTGTTTTGACTAATTAAAGCTTTGTCTTCACCACACGTTCCCATTATGCTGTAAAAGAACTAAGGAAGGCCATGAAGCATCATGATGAAATGCTGAAACTGGATCTTAAACATGATAGTTCAACTTTACAGGCGTCTCATTTCAGGATTTGCCTAAGATGATCATAATAAGTTAAAATTTATACTCTTGTTATTCCTGTATTATTGTAAATTTGTAACTGTAGAAATCCAAGGAGCAGGACTTTGACATTAGCTATTTTAAAGAGATCATATATATATATATATATATATATAAAATTGTTTTTGTTATGGATTCGTACCAGTTGGAAATTTGGCTTGAAAAGAATATTGTTGTATATCAGTAGTTATATATATATATATATATATATATAAAGAGAGAGAGGAGAGAGAGGAGAGAGAGAGAGAGAGAGAGAGAGAGAGAGAGTGGCTATTCTTAGCTCGACCTGAGAATAGCCTATTCTCAGCTAACATCTCAGCCGTTGATCTGCTTGATCTAACGGCTGAGATTTAATTTTAACACTTAACGGAATAACGATTCACACCGTTAAGTATTTAACGGCGCCGTTAAGTATTAAAATTAAATCTCAGCCGTTAGATCAAGCAGATCAACGGCTGGGATGTTAGCTGAGAATAGGCTCTCTCTCCCTCTCTCTCTATATATATATATAATTGTTTTTGTTATGGATTCGTACCAGTTGGAAATTTGGCTTGAAAAGAATACTGTTGTATATCATTAGAGCAAGCAGACTGACGATCAACTTGAAGTTTGGGGCATTAAAGAAATTATGCTGGAGTTGTGACACGATGAGTATGGATAGTGGTAAGAGCAATATAAATATCATCTTCTTACTTTGAGGAAGCAATTGGCATCTCTTAAATCACGTTGATATGTATTAGATAGTGCACCATGCCACTATCTAATTTTGACATGTCAGTGTGCATTCCCAAATTGCTTGCGATCGGCAACAAGCTAATTGGTGTGTAAGTTTGCAAGATACAGTTGCTGTTTTTGTCATTACGTCAGAGCAGTCTGACAATTGTAAAGATAGGTGAAATGAAGGCTGAAGTGAAGTATAGGTTTTTGCTTACGAGCTGCTCTTTACAGCCTTGTCGCTTAAGATATGCTACATGCATATGCTCAAACATTTTGTTTCTGAGAAGGAACTTTGCACAAATGCATTCTGTTTGGTGCTGGTGTAGTGAGGGCATCTGCTTTTAAAAGAGCCACCTCTACCACAACATTTTTCTTTCTGTGAAGTACCAGTTCTTTCTTTTATGCTATGTCATTTGGTGACAATTTGTAGAGTTCTTGGGTCCATTTCTCCACTGTGCGACAGTTTCAAGCTCATTCCTTGAACCTCCTGCTAAGTATGCTCATGTTTAATGCTCTGATAAGATAGGAAATGATCCAAGTTCTTGTGCCTGAAGATCGTATAACGTAAGTCATCCACATAGTAAGCATGAATTTCTTTTTCTCTTTTTTTCTTCCAAGGCATTATCACTATCATTTTTGCTATTGTAGTGCTCAACATGTGTCAATAATTTGTTTGTGATAGTTTCACAAACCTCATTGTCTACTATAATACTATTCGAATCCTTGAAAGATAAATTTGAAGATTCCATTTTCATCAGTTTGGTGCTGGAGCTGTACTCGTCCATACCACACCAGCTCTAGGAAGATTTATAACATGTTATCAGAAATTATTTCGTCAAGAAACATGAATTACGACTTACAACCTGGCCAGAAGTTCAATTATACTTTCCTCCTGCTTAGACTTGGAAAGAAACTCATGACTCCCTGATTTAAGTTAGTTAGTGGCTGGGATTTGTTTCATTTATGACCTTTCCAAGTTTAATTTATTTAGAAACAGTTCAATTACAAATTTCAAATGCTGTTCAAGTTCATGGTTCTCATTAAATGAAAGATCATTTTTTACTCCAAGGTTTTAAGATGGAGAGTACTATGATCGTTGCAATAATCAAAAGAATGACTATAGCAATTATCATGCACTTTCTTGACTTTTTCTGTAGGTTCTTTGCAGTGCGGAGAGCATCAGTTCCAGATTGTACGTGATTCACAGCATTTGCAACCTGAAGATATCAGAACATGTGAGTATAAGAAGAAAACTTAAAATACTTAAATGCTTATGTAAGTGTATCTTAAATTGAATAGTTGGAGTCATAAGCTTATCCAACTTGAATAAGCCTGTTATGTTGTTCAGCCTTATCTAGCAAATGGCCGACCTGGGTCTCCTCATCTCTTTGTGAGAGATGGGGCCTCGTTTGTTATGAGCTAGATTAAGGATATTTTGCAATGATATTGCAAGGGTTAAGCCTTTACCTTCCACCCGTTCAAGGGTTAATTAAAGGTTTTTTTTTTAAAAAAGTGTATCTTAAATTAGTTTTGTGCATAAAGTATCTGTTTGTGCATTACTTAATTAAGCCCCCTCCCCCCAAAATTAGTTTCCATCCACTTTTCCTGTGGTTGTGGTGGCTTAATGTGAAACACTGCATGTAAATTAGCAACATACCATTCAATCAAGGTACACATCTTTTCTTCGTTTTGTGTAATGCTTGTCTATGCATCACTTATTTTATCTCTATGACGTTCCAACTTCTTCAGGAGTATCATCTCCATGTTATTATCTGAGCATTGTCACCACAATCCACTAATCTTTCTAGTTAGATTGTATCTGCTATATGTAGACAGCATAAAGAGCTAGTTCTGTTTTCTCAAATGAAAACTATGCTGTGTACAAAGGACAAGAGTAAATAGGTGATGATGTGGAATACAATGGAATACTTGATGTATGATTGATTGCAATTGAACTTACATTGCACATGTTTAATTCACAGTGGGTGATACCATGATAGTCTGCTATATACTTCACAAACAATCCAGAGTAATTGGTAGATAAGATTCATAAGAAGGTTAGGCTGAGAAGTGTGATAATGTGATTTATGGAGGTTTTCTCTGCTATCTTAGAGCTTGTTTCTCCGAAGGTTATTCAAGCCACAAGTTTTATTGCTTGACTAGCGGTAGAAGGTTTAACATTACAGTAAAATCTACGTTCTTTAAACAAAATGTTAAATGTGTTTGAATGTGGGGAATGAACAATTTATACATAAAAAAAAACAATTTCTAAAAAGAAAATGCTATTCTGTCAGTTTAGCTAATGTTTCAAAGAGTTGACATCTTCAATCAAGACTAACCTGGCATTCAATATTATCCAATAGCTCCCCTTGTGCCTCAACCAAGACGGCCATATCCATGAAGATCTGTGTCGAAGCAAGACTATACTCTTAAGAGGGGAAAGATGAAACTGTAGGTTTAGAACAAGTACCTGATGCAGATCAAGTAGCTTTTTCTCTATTTCCTTAGCAGTGTCATGCCTCTCTTGAATTTCGTTTATTGTGTCAACTACCTGATATAGATTTGGTATTGAAATTGCTTCACAAATCTACTTGAGTACGGCTTTTTCTGATACGTTACTTGTTTAAATTCATTTCCATAGGAACTAAATCCTAAGACTAAGAATGTCGAGGACGCCTTAAAAAAAAGAGGAATGCTAAAGGCACATGCTCTTATATTTGGCCATATACTTGGCTTGTGAGCACTTGGATGCACCTACAATTGTTGATAACATATTGTCTGTGTGCGTTTGAGCTGCATCCTATGCCACGTGGGAGTGTGGATGAGCTAAAGGCACTCGCCTATGTGTCCTTTACATTTCTCAAAATATATTTGTTGGCCTATCTTAAAATATGGATGAGTCTACTTCGCAATGACTTACCTGTCCTCTTCCCATTTCCTGAATTGCCTTTTGAAAAATCTGCTCGCTGTTTCCAGTCTCAATTAGTTGGTCAACCATCTACATATCATTAGCATACAAGGTAAGTACCACAACTAGATTGAACCATGGAATCTCATTCAATAATCTTCGATGGTCTAGTCTTGCCTCATCGGATGGTTGGGTAACTTGGGTTCCCATGACCGTTCAAGAAACCAAGATGAGAATTATATCAAAACAGCAAATGTCCTATTAAAAGAAGTATGGAAATCTTAGTTTTTGTGAATATTTAACTAATATAGTGAAAAGTCTATAGACCTGTAAAGAGCCTTCGCCCAATGATCTCCCTATACTCCTTTTGGATGTTTTCACGCAATACCTTTATGAAAATCCAAGAGGAAAATATATTTTAAGTTAAAACGTCTCTCTTTTTTTGGGGGAAACATAAGTTAGGATATTAGTACCTGAAACTCGTTCATTTTTTCTCTCAGCTTCTTTTTCAAGCTTCTGTAATCATGAAAAGTTCTTTAAGTCTCCAGATTTTCATTTTAGTGGTGGCATGACGATGTTAAAGAACTTACACAGTCATAGCCATCCTTGACCGGTCTACACTTGTTCCCTTTTGACAGCCAGGTTTGCTTCTGTTTGCTAAATTCTGGAAGTGAATATATGTAAGGCAATTGAAATATATATAATATTCTAAGGACAGGTTGGATGGCATGGGAGAGGAGTAATACATCTTTGTCGATATCCTCGAGTTTTGTCTTGATAGCATGTGCTACTTTTCCCACTCCATCAATATATTTCTCCATTTGCTGCTTGATTGCTGGTTCTTAATAGTTATAATTGTTTACTCTTTCTGACAAATAAGTTGATGGTTAACTAGCCATTACCTTTCATGGCAGATCCGTTGGTCACAGATTTGGACTCGTCATTTTTTTCCTAGAAATGGTGCCAAAAGTTTGCTTGTGAGAGAAATGAAGGTCGTATACCTCATGTGACTGATATTGGCCTAAATTACAATTTGACATACACACATCGCAGCACAGAAATTGATGAACATGATCCTTAAGTAATCAAGAACTTTTATTGATGCACATACAGAGGTCAAAACTATTTTGAGAAGAGTGTGAAGTTTAATGATGACCTTATAATACTAAGATGTGTGTACTATGTAGTGATATTATTGAAAAAGCTGGACCCAAAGAGGCCGTTTACTTCACATGGAACTGAAAAATGGGATCTCATTTCTCTGTTTACCTTGTTTTGAGAAGTGTTTGAATTTATTTTCACTCTTTGCTTGGGTTGGTAACTGGAGTAAGAAGAGCTGGGAAGTGTGGCCACATTTTCTCTGTTTATTTCGTTTTGAGAAGTGGATAGATTTACTTTTTCGCTAGTTACTTGGACTGGAACTAAGAAGTGAAAAGTTAGTTATTCTGTTTACTTCGTATGGAAGTGGATGAGGATTTAGTATCACCAGCTCCTCCAATTTTTAATTTTACTTTAAATTTATTTTTCTCACTTCACATTTTTTTTATTAAGAAGTGAGTGAAATAATGATAGTTAACTATGATTACTGATCATTAGTGATTGTAATATGAATAGTACTAAAAATTATTTTTTGTATGGAATAAAAATACTTATTTATTTATTTGCATATAGAATTAAAATAAATAAATAATTTATAAATGATAATGAAGGATACTACTCAGTTTTGAGTGTTAATAATTTAGTACATCTTTTGAAAATTTATGTGAAGTTCTGAGTACAGTGTTCGAGAATTGTTGAATTAGTAAGATTCTTGAGGGTATTCTCATTCATTATGGACACTTTTTAGAATGTTCACATATTTATTCAATTTGCTGCTCGGTAAAATACGTCTTGCGGCAAGTAATCAGCTACATATGGAACTCTATTTGAGGACCTGAACTTTCTGTTTATAGGGTGGGATCGGAAAATACTTTCATAAGACAGACAAGTAGCAGAGGATGACTGTCAACATTCTATGCTAGTATTGAAATGTGGCGCAACAATTGTGGGTAAGATATTTCTTTTGCTACATTTTTCTATTCTACTTTTACTAACCTATAATCTATAGATATATATTTCTACTTTGGTATTTCACAACAAGCATCAACTGATAATTCTGGTTCAATACATGTTGTATTTTCAGGTTAGCCCCAATAAGGCGCCCTATAAGTTTTCTCCTTATCAACTTCCTAAATGCATGATATGCTGTTTTTATATGCTGACTATTGCATGATGGCATAATGCAGAGCACTAGACAATGGAGTGGGATGGTCAAGTTGTCAGGATAGTGTTGCAAACGTGCGGGCCTGAGCCGGACGGCACGGTGTCAAGGCGGGGTGGGCCGGCTCGGCCCGCCTCCCCTAGCTACGCCGGCTCGGTTCGGCCGGCAGCCCGCCGAGCCGGCTGAAATTTAAAAGAAAATTATATAGTATTGCCCGTGGGCCGGACCACCATGCCCATGCTAGTTTCCCCAGCCTTGCTTGCCGGGCTGCAGTACGGCGGGACGTGGGCTTTTTTAGCATCTCTATGTGATGATGAAGTTGTTAGGAGGACTATTTGCAATTTTTCACCATAAATTTGGAAATTTGTGGGAGAAGTATCATCTTAATGAGATCAGTAATCAAATTAGCTGTGTACCTGCAGCATCTGGAGGTGCTTTGAGAGCTTCTCCATGAGGCTTTCAACGTCTCCGACCTACGACACAACATAAGAAGGTACAAGTAATTGCTATTGAGAATAATAAAAGAAAATAATTACGAAGGAAAAAATTCATAGAAAAGTAACCTAGGAAAACATGAACCTCAGAGACGATGATACCCTTGTCGTTTATACCTGGTTAAAGAAATTCTCCATTCCATAATCTGCTTTTCCTATTTTATGCTGATTTCCTAGTTCAATATCCATATCCTTTGTAACCTGATCTTTGCTCATCACAAAGGAATCCTGAGATTCAATGCAAGATTTTCGTACTCATATTAGACAAACTAGCCGGATAGTTTAGTGGTTTTAACGAGTTTATTAAACTTTTCATATATGCATAGGATGTATGACTAGAAAAAAAAGAAGGCAAACGCTACCGAGAGGAGATCGTTCATCTTGCGGAGATTTGGATGAGCTCGAATTCAAAATGAGAGAGCGACAGAGAATAACTTGAAGGGATGAATGCCTGGAGAAGGGAGAAATTAAACTTCATGACCCATAAATTATATAGTATGGAGAAGTTCGAGAGAACGGCCGGCAGCTCTGAGGTTATGACTAGGGACAAATCGAAGACAACAAATATGCCACTGTATGAAACTTGTTTATTTCGTTACAACCAATTGTAAACTCTTCTTGTGCCAATATCAATACAATTCTAGACTTTCAAGTTCAACTGTATAAAAGAAAGAATTACTACTACAGAACGTCTGAGCAGAGTCTGAAATGAGTAGATCTATGCTGCCGGATTTTAATAGATGCTATCTTTGTAAGATTCTCGGTATGACATGAAATATCTATACATATATTCAAGCATTCACACTTAAATAGATTAACAAATTCTAGCAACGAGTTTCAGAATACCTGTAATCTGCGTGTCCTTTGAATGGGAAAAAATAAGGGTTTTGTCAAAATAACCCATGCTTTGTATTATTTTGACAAATAAGTTCTTAATTTTTGAAGAACTTACAAAAATCACTTTAAAATATACTTATATGAATATTTTGTGAAAAATTTCGATACGAAAAAAATAGATTAGCATGCTCTATAATTTTTGTATATATATATTAAAAATAATATTTTTAAATAAATATTTTGAAGTTTTATGTAATCAGCAAAGAGTTCGGAGTGTTGAAACATATATTCTAGAGCCATTTCTCTAGAAATATTTTCAAAACCAAAAGTTGTGAAGCTTGTCAAATTGTCTAAGCCCAGGAGTGGTATTTGAGCATAGGAGTTAGTATTAGTATCTTGTTATCTAATTGAAATTTATCTGTGTGCACCTTTTCTTCAGTCTTTGCGATTGGCAGATGGATGTATACGTCAAATAGATCTCTCACCCACCATGATGGTGTATATATAGATCTATTTAAAAAGAATATCTGAGTCGCAGTTACGTACTGTTTGGTAATACAAGGAGATTGCAGATGATACAAATTCGCTAGTCTGTCAAATCTGAAGGAGTCTTTGAGGATTTAATATCACTTCAGAGAGAGCGAGAGGTGAGCCGCTATCAGCTCACATAGTGTACAAGATTTTTGTGTGAGTTGCATCTATCTGTGTGAGGAGCGGAGGATACTCAGATCGGTCGAGTCACTCCACTAAACATATATTATACTCAATGACAAACTGCGATATATGTAAGCGTAGAGATGGAGTATCTATACAAGGGAAGACGGAGAGTCGCCGTGGAGGATTCCGATAGAGAGGGACGAGAGAGAGTATAGGTTATATAGCCATCTAACGCATGGATCCACAAGGATTCATAATATATTAGACTCGGAAAAGACGTATTGAGTCAGAGAGAAGGTGGCAATGTAGTTGGAAGCACACATCGAGGATGAGTTCTTATGAGGAGGTGAGCTAGGAGTAATAGGGGAGAGGAGAGGATAGGAGGAAGTGTATGATGATGAGAAGAAGATGAATGAATTAGGAGTTTATGTGTAATGGTACAGGTGTTAGGAGATCACGCATGTCGTAGTGTCAAAAACTCATCGGAAGGTGTTAAAAACTCATCGGAAGGTGTCAAAGTAACTAAAGTGCAAAAAAAATTTTGGAAATGATTTAAGTGATGTTGAAACAATATGGAGGGACTGCAGAGCAATTATCCGTTAAAATTATTCAGATTTGCTATAGTAGATAGATTATTTAATTGCTTTCTGCTTAAGATTTATGTAATTTTGCACATAAAATTATATATCAAATTTCTTCCTAAAATGCAATCAAGTTCACTGTGAAGTCGACTTTAACCAGTAGATTTTTTGGAGGACATTTGAAAAATAGTGGGAGCCTTTAGATCTTGGTTTCAGAAACACTCCGTGCCTAGGAGAGTGGACTCGAGCCACGAAATCTTTAAAAAAAAAAAAAAAAAACCGTGTACCGGACCACGTCCAAAACGATGATGTCGGGAGTAGTCTACGTGGCGTATTTCATGCTTAACTTGGACATTAGAGCAGTGCTCTTTCAATTTCAACAAGAGATGCTATATGCTAATTGCCACGAACGACATTCAGGATGATAATATAAATAATATGAGAGGAAGTGGAACTTTGAAAGGCTAAAACAAACTCCAGAGAGAGATGGAAATCAAGATGCTACTTTATTCAAGATCAATAAGCCTTTAAATAGGCACGTATACAACAATAAAATTGCATAAAAATAGGATGTACACAACCAACTCCTATAGACTAGGTAAAATCCATGTTCTGCTGAAACCCACTAACTAATAGCTAAAGAATAGGACATTAAGAAAATTTCAAATAAAGACTTATTCAACAATCCCTCCCTTAAACTGATGTTAGATAATCAGTTTAAACATAGAAGGACCTCCCTCAAATTGGACTATCTTCTGGACAAACACCAAGTAGTCTCCTGAGCTTTAAAAACAATGGTAATTTGAGGGGTTTGGTAAATATATCAGCAACCTGGTCTTCACTCCTGCAATAAATGAGATTAATGATTTCTTCCTTACTAAGATCTCGAAGATAGTGATACTTCACATCTATATGCTTGCTTCTTCCATGTAGAATTGGATTTTTTGAGAGTTTTATTTCTAAAATATTATCACAATATATTGCAGTGGCTCCCTCTTGCTTGAAACTCAGCTCTTCAAGAATTTTCTTCAACCAAATTGCTTGACATGCACATGAAGTTGCTGCAACAAATTCAGCTTCAGTAGATGATAAAGTGACAATTGGTTGCTTCTTAGAAGACCACGACACAGCTCCCGAGTCCAGCATAAATACATAACCTAAAGTGCTTTTCCTATCATCTACATCTCCTGCATAATCACTATCAGTAAATCCAATCAAATATGACATAGTACCCTTCTTGTAGAATAACCCGAAATTTTTAGTTCCTTGCAAGTAACGGAAGATTCTCTTGGTAGCTAACAGATGCATCTATATTGGATTTTCCATATATCTACTTATAAGGCTCACAGAATACATTATGTCTGGTCTTGTTGCAGTTAAATACATCAAACTGCCTACAATTTGCTTGTAAAGTGTGCTGTCCACCATCTTTCCTTCATCATCTTTGTTTAGCTTTAACCCAAACTCAGTTGGAGTGCTCACAGGATTACAATCCTTCATCAGAAACCTGTCCAAAATTCCATCAGTGGACTCCACTACTTCTATGCCAAGAAAGTAATGCATCATACCAAGATCAGACATTTCAAATTCAATCATCATAGACTTCTTGAACTCTTCAAATATAACACTATCATTTTCAGTAAATATAAGATCATCTACATGTAAGCAGACAATAAGCATCTTGCCTCCATCTCTAACTTTGATAAAAAGTGTGTGCTCATATGGATATTTCCAAAAACCTTTTTTTAGAAAATAAGCCTCAATACGACTATACCAAGCTCGAGGGGCTTGTTTTAATCCATAAAGAGCTTTTTTTAATTTATATACTTTATGCTCATTTCCTATCTTAATATAACCAGGAGGTTGATCAACAAATACCTGTACCTCTAAGTTTCCATGTAGGAATACGTATTTGACATCTCGCTGGAAGATAGGCCATGAATACTGTACTGCCAATGGGATCACCAATCTGATGGTGTCATGTCTTGCAACTGGGGCAAAAACTTCTTTATAGTCGACCCCATATTCTTGCTTGTATATCCCTTAGCCACCAGTCGCGCTTTATATTCGTCAACTTCACCATTTTTCCTTAGCTTTGTCTTGAAGACCCACTTCACACCTATGGTTTTATGCCCTTTTGGAAGATCAGATAGCTCCCAAGTATCTATTTCTTTCAATCAATCTCATCATCCATTGTTTTCCTCCATTTTGATTCTTAGACAGTACTTTCAAAAGTTGTAGGGTCACAATATGAAAATAAAGCAAAGTAAGTAATTGGATCTTCAACTTGATCAATCCCAGTTACCTCATAGTCGTTCATCCTATGCAGGCCTCTTTCGAATACGGACGAGGGTATGAATTCAGCTGCTGCATTCAGTGCCTTCTCCCGCCATTGGTGATGTATTTGCTAGAATTTTCGGGAGTATAATCTACTGGAATTTGTTGGTGTAGGGGCTGCTGCCTTTCTTCTTCAACTTCAATCTCAAAATTAACTGGTGCTTGCAGCTGCTCATTCCATTTCCAAGTGCTCTCCTCATCAAAAACTACATCTCTGCTGGTCACAATCTTTTCTGTTAGAGGATTGAACAATTTATATGCTTTGAATGTTTCACTTACATCGAGAAAGATGTACTTTTCACCCTTATCGTCAAGCTTCTTCCTTTTCTCATCAGGAACATGTGCATAAGCCATGCAACCGTAAATTCCGAAGTGATCTACAGCTAGTTTCCGACCACTCCAAGCCTCTTCCGGCGTTATGTTTTGAACAACAAAAGTAGGATTTCTGTTCAAGGCATGTATACTCCAATTCACTGCTTCCGGCCAAAAACTCTTTGGAATTCTTTCTCTTGCCAGCATGCTTCTAACCATATTGAGGATGGTTCTGTTTTTCCTTTCCGATACACCATTCTGTTGTGGTGTATAAGCGGCAGTGAGCTCCCTTCGAATGCCATGAGCATCACAAAAGCTTCAAATTCTTTTGAGCAATATTCTCCACCACGATCAGTACGTAGGGTTTAAATGGTTCTTCCCTATTCATTCTTAACATGTGCCTTGCAGCTTTTAAATGCACTAAAAGCTTCTGATTTCTCCTGCAAAAAATAAACCCAAGTTTTTCGAGCATAATCATCAGTGAAGGTAATTAAATACATTTTACCTTCCATTAGAAGCCGGATTTTATTGGGCCGACAAATATCGGAATGAACCAGCTCTAAAGATATTTTTTGCTCTCCACGACTTTCCTTCGAGGGAATTGGGAACAATGTTGTTTGCCAACAATACATTCTTCACAAACTTGGGAAGGAGTGCTTACTTGAGGTAGCCCAGTTATCATATTTTTCTGTTGGAGAGTCTTTAATCCACCGAAATTCAAGTGGCCATAGCGAAAATTCCAAAGCCATGAAGGGTCTTTCACATCAGCTAGCAAACAAGGTTGAGCACTTTCAATCTTCAATGGGAACAACCTGTTTGAAGTCATTTGAACAATAACGATAGCTCCTCTAGAAGGATCACGTATCTCACAAGCACCATTCTGAAGAGTTATTATATAACCCTTTTCTAGCGGCTGTCCAGCACTTAACAAGTTGCTTTTAAAGTCAGGAACATAATAAATATTGGAAATTGTTTCAACAGAACCATGCTTGGTCCTTATACTAATATCACCCTTCTCCATTATATTCACGATAGAATAATCACCGAAACTCACTGTAGAATGAAAGCCTTCATTTAAGTAAGAGAAAGAAGACTTACTTACACTCATGTGGTTGCTGCAGCCTGTATCCACATACCGAACATTGGTTTGAAGTTTCGTTGTTGACTTGAACTGCCATCAATAAAGCTCGCCTTCGCAAAATGTAATTTCTCTCCCTTGTCTTTGTTTTCAGGTAGCTTCGTATAACATTCAGAATTGTAATGACCGAATTTATGACATCTAAAGCACTCCACCTTGGATTGTCGAATTGATTATCATGTCCTCTACTCCTGCCTGGAAATTGATCATTGCTGGCCTTGAAAGGTATGCTGCCATCTCTGTTGCCTCGACCACTCCTTCCTCTTCCTCTACCTCTTCCTCTAGAATGAAAAGATGTAGAAGCCTTTAAAGTTTGCTCCTCTGTACTTGATGTGCGATTCATCTTCTGTTCAAGGACCAACAACGAGCTCTGGAGTTCATCGAGGGAGACAGCGTCAATGTCTTTGGATTCTTCGATTGAACAGACAACATAATCAAATTTTGGAGCCAAGGAACACAATATCTTCTCAACAATAGCAACATCTTGCATCTTCTCACCAAGGAAACGCATTTTGTTGGTCGTCTCCATGGTTCTTGCACAATAGCTGGTAACTGATTCATTATCCTTCATTTGCCGAGTCTCAAAATCTTTTCTCAAGGTTTGAAGCTGTGCACGCTTCACTCGAGAAGAGCCTTGATAATTTTTCTTCATTGAATCCCAAATATCCTTGGAAGTTTCTTTGCTAAGAATAGTCTCCAGGATAGAGTGATCAATGGCTTGGAATAAATAATTCTTTGCCTTCAAATCTTTTAACTTCAGTCCCTCCAACTCTGATTTTTGGGCGTTTGTAAGTACCTTTCTAGCCACAGGTGTTGCTACACCAAATTCAATAACATGCTAATACTCCTTAGATCTTAAGAAGTTCTCAATCTGCATTCTCCAATAGTCATAGTGACCATCAAAACGTGGAATTGTTGGCTGCACAAAATTTTCAGAAGCCATTCTAAATTTTACACAAATAAGACTGGCTCTGATACCACTGATAATATAAATAATATGAGAGGAAGTGAAACTTTGAAAGGCTAAAACAAACTCCAGAAAGAAAGATGGAAATCAAGATGCTACTTTATTCAACATCAATAAGCCTTTAAATAGGCACGTGGACAACAATAAAATTGCATAAAAATAGGATATACACACCCAACTCCTATACACTAGGTAAACTCCATATTCTGCTAAAACCCACTAACTAATAGCTAAAGAATAGGACATTAAAAAAATTTCAAACAAAGACTTATTCAACATAGGATACGCTCAACAGTTCATAAATAATTACCTAATTTTTTTTTAAAAAGAATTTATGGGAGTAGTCATTGACATTACTAACTATGAGGCAGATGTACTTCCTCTCAAGCATTTTATCAAATAGAATGCGTACGAATGTTATGCATCATGCGTGCACAATAAAGAATAAATAGAATGAAGAGACACTTGTAAAATAACACCACTAATTAAGTAGATAGAGATATCAGCAGTACGGGCCGGCCCGCACTACTAGTTTTACTGGCTGGACTAGCCCGTCCCGCATAGTGCGGGGGTGCAGCTCGACTCGGACTGCTAGTTTTAGGGCCGAACTAGCCCGCCCCGCATAGTGCGGGGTGCATCTCGGCTTGGACTGCTAACTTGCGGACTGGGCCGCGCGGGCTGATCCGTTAAAAAAAATAAAATTTTAAATTATATTTTATATTTAAATTTTTTAAAAAAAATTATTTAAAAAAAAATTAAACAAGCGCTGCCTTGGGCGTGCACTGGTCCAAGGCAGCGCTGTTTGGGGATGGGACAAGACGCTGGTCTTCTCCATCATATAAAAAAGAATTGATGGCAACGCACTACAGGCGCGTTGCATCCATTCAATATATAATATATAGTTATTTATATATATATATATATATAGTCCGTGCGGGCCACCCCGCAGGCCGGACCAGCCCTCACGGCTTGCACGGGCCAAGATCACGGGGCTGACCAGCATGACATCTCTATAAGTAGTGTAGGAAAAGCATACCCCCGAAAATGAAGCAGTGAAGTATTTAAGAATCACAGACTATGAAGATTAAGAATGAAATCCCCACCCCCAACTCCGACCAACGCTCTGGGATCCGAGTACAAGTCTCCATGGATGGGGGCTCTTGCTACGGGGTACAGAGGATTTTTAAAAAATTATACGAGAGATTTCACCCCATGCGGACTCGAACCTGGATGATAACGCTTTCTGAGTTGAGCTAGCTGTGCTCAACTAAAAGTTGAGCTAGCTGTGCTCGGCCATCCAGTTGAGCTAGTTACGTTCGGTCATCCAGTTGAGCTAGCTGCGCTCGGCCTTTCTTCAAAAAGACCAACCCTATTGAATCAATTCTCTTTCTTCTCATTTTAAAAGAGAATGGATTCGGTAGGGTTGGTCCTTCTGGAACTTGGAAGTGACCAAGCCTACTTATTTAGTGCTACTCATTAGAAACAAAAACTAAAAGTTTGTAGAGCATAATAAAATACAAATTTTTAGTTCAAGTTTTGAAAAAAAATGTTCGAAGTTATGTTATTCTTCCAAAAACCATGGATATTTTGCAAATATTTTTTCTTGAAAACTTTTGGCCTTTTTTTTTATTTCTTAATTTTGAATAAAAAAATGATTTTACTATTTCTACGTTACCAGATCAATGGTCCTTTTTTTTATTTTAAAAGAATGTAATAAACTCTATATTGTATGGAGCGCGAAGACATATGCTTTTCCAGCTCGGCAAGCTACCCAAAAAACACCGTGATTGAACGGGTGGAATCTCTTGCTTTACTTTTAGGTAAAGCAGCTGCCGACCATAAATAACCTTGGTACTTATTTTCTCTTTTTGCTTTTAATATTGTGATCGAGTTTCCGTTAATTCATTAATTTATATTCCATGCGTCGAAAAAAAGCAGTTCTTTTCTTCCGCGGAACATGAATCTAAATCATTTTAATTGATTTTTTGGGAGCAAATCTAAGATGCAGCTTTGAAGGTCTATCTTTGAAGTAGCATCCAGAACTCTACGGGCACTATTTTGGATCTCTTCTGTTTTAACACCTTCTTTTTGTTTGCTGAAGGAAATTCATAGGACTCACAGATTTTGTGAAAAATGTTATAAATAGGTGAGGTTAAGTTGAGGCAGTCCACTAAGGTATCAATTGGTATGTTTTGTGGAGTTGCTGACATTTATCCTTCCTCTACTTCAGCCCATAAGTAACCAAAGTTCACTTCGTCCACCTCTAGAACATGGGCCGTTGTAGTCCGCAAATTATCTGCTACCACGGTCGTACAAAAAAAGGGACTAATTATGGTCGTACAAAAATGAATTGCCATCCGTGTGGAACTCCAAAGTTCACTTTCGCGTCTTCGGCAACTCACTTTAAATATTTACTTCGCACTGTTTCTTTTTGCTTTTTTCTTTTTTCTTTTATTTTTGGTATTCTTTTGTAAGTCGAGGATGAGTTAGCTTTCCTGGGACCACGTAATAACATTTCAGCAACTTTACTTCCTAAAAAGAAACCATCTTTTTTTCTCATACGTATGAAACTTAACGTCCTACATTATTAAGTGAAGAGACATTATTGCACGCACCCGGTGCACCACGTCATCCGTACTGATGCACCTGCAAGCTTTGTTTTGAAAAATTTTAAAAATAAAAGTTGTAGATATTGATGAGATATACAATTTTCATATAAAATTTTTTTTCAAAAAATCTTTCTAATAGATATTTTGGGCTAAATAATCTTAGTGTCAAAAAAATATTTTTAAATTTATGAGAATTTTGGAGTCTAAAAACACATATTTAGAAATATTTTTGAAAATTTTTCTAAATGAAAGTTATATATCGAATCGGTATCTACAACTTTTATATTGAAAATTTTTTCAAAAAATGCTTGTAGATGTATGCGATGCACGAGATGACGTGGTGTACGTGGTGCATGTAATAATTTCTCTTAAGTGAAGTAAACTGTACTTTAGGATGTGGAGAAGAAACTGATTAGTTTTATGATGTGAAGACCATAAAAAGATTTCCCACATCAAAATCTAACATACATCATATTACAACTGTTAGAATCCATTGTTCATATTATCTTACCCTTCATTTGTAGTTGGATTCTTTATATATTGAAGAAACTCATTAGTTTCTCTGTGACTGCCCTTAATTTCTTAAATTCTAACCAGAAACTATCCATCCATCCGTTCGGATAAACTCACAAGCCTTTTTACTTACACATTTGGGAAATGTATTTCAAAAGCAGTTCAGTTGTAATAAGAATATTAATATTATCCATGGTAGAGAAGCATTGCTTCTGGTTAAGCACCATAATTTCATACACACTTTTGAACATATATATATATATATATATATATAGTGAAAAAGTTTCAAAATTTAGGATTACAAACATAGTATTAATCCTCTTCACCTTTCGGTGATCTGCATCAGCAAACGTGCATTGTGCAATTAAAGTAAGAAAGAATCAAAGAAATGAAGCATAATCTAGTATCATCAGTTAAGCACTCCAGATGGTCCAAGGAAAAGTAAAGGCGAAAAAGAAAAAGGCTCAACAAAAAGAACAACAAAGAAAAAAAAAATATTCCCACCTTTCAACCATTGTTTGTTGCAGAATTCTCTATATACAACCCCCTCTACAACACTTCTCAGCAAGCAGTAACCAGTCATAGAAATCAGAGATATTCCAATTGCTCTCACAGTGCTGAAATTTTTAGTAAACAAGAAGGAATATGGATGGAGGTGAGAAGAGAAGCACGGAAGAGCAGTTGGACATGATAGCAAAAGCGTTCGTAGCGCATTACTACAACTTGTTTGACACTAACAGGAATTCTCTTTCATCCCTGTATGCACCAGCATCCATGCTCTCCTTTGAAGGACAGAAGGTTGTAGGCGCCGAGGAGATTGGAAAGAAGCTGCTGCAGCTGCCATTTGAGCAGTGTCAGCATCTGATATCAACCGTTGATTGCCAACCCTCACCAATTGCTGGTGCTCTACTTGTTTTTGTAAGCGGTAACCTCCGGCTCCCCGGCGAGCAACACCAGCTAAAGTTCAGCCAGGTACTAAGAGAATTATATGGTAGTTCAGAACAAAAGCTGCTTATCCAAACATTTCATCCTATAATTATGTTTCTCAATAGCAAAATCAGAACTAGATACATCCCCCTGCTGGGAGCGCGGCTGGCACAGGCGAGAGCCTGAACGCTCCCAGCGTCCAAAACTCCAATTTCACAGGGTGTAGGACAGCGGACCTATATGCAGAAGGTCCAAATGCTGGCAGAGAAGTATAATCAGAATGAGCGCCATATGCTACAGGCGGTCGCACAAATATATACAAATTATGGTCATAATTTTTTCACCGTACGTCTTAAAAAAAAAAAAAAGAAGAAAAAACTAGAACTAGAGTTTTCAAAACAAGTAGTTGTATGAAGTCTTCGGTTCTTTGACATTTTATTTCTTCTTTTTAGGTAATATTGCAATTTGAATTTAGTTAAATTTTGAATTTTTTTAATGGTTTCGGTTGCATTATGTGGATAATATTTTCCAACTTGATCCAAAAGATAGAGTCGCGGCGAGTTTTTTTTTTTTTTTTTTAATAATAATTCTTAAGCATTTGGAGTGAACATTGTTGCAGATGTTCCAGTTGATCCCAGCACCCCAAGGGAACCTTTTCATTCAGAACGACATTTTCCGCCTCAACTACGGCTGACCAAAGCAACTCCAAGCTTCAACGAATGTGTATCACCAAATTTCTCAAAAAATAATGTGTTCTTTTATTATCATGTTTGCAACTTCCGTCACCAATATGATGGTTGAAGTGCTTGCTACAAATTGGTATGATCGAGACAACGAACTCGTACAATCAAAATCTCACTTTCCATTCATGAAAAAGCATTGAACGAAGGTGGTTATAAAGTAGAATTTGCATTGGTTTGCACTGGATGCAGTTCAATAGTGCATTCTGAAGATAACGTTTTATTTTTAGTTTTACTTGTTTTTTATGAATAATGTTGAGAGGGATTACCGTACTGTCTCGGTCAAGATGTAGGATTAAAATCAAACTCGACAGTCACATACTCAAAATATATATATATAGTACAGTATATATAATATATATACTAACCTGCTTATATTAAAGTTAGTATATATAAAATTTATTTAAATTATCGTGGAGAAACGGTAGATCATACCTGAAATCTTTACTTCAAGTCCCACTATCTATTCAAAATGTTCTTGGCTAAAAAGCTAACAAAGGTTGCAGCTAATATTTGCTTAAAAGGAGAAGTTCTCCGGCAAGCTTCGAAAATACCCAACATAACCATTTCAGTAAAAAATATACCTGGATACAATGAACGCAACCATCATTGTTTGAATATTCAAAAATTTCCATCAGTTGCTCAAGAAATGTTAAGTGTAAAACTTATCCATGGATAAAGAACAGTGTCTGGAGATTCCTACACCTTTAAACAAGTTAATCTTCAGAACTAATACAGAGAACAGTTCATAGATATCCAATGCCCATTTCAGTGTCCCCTTAGCAGATAAAAGAGGAAATTGACGCAGCTGAAGAACCCATAAGCAACTTATGCACCAATTTTTCACTCCATTTAAATAAATTCACCATCACAAGTATTTCGACATTATCCTGCTACAAGGAACTCACAATTATTTCTTACATAGTGCAATGAATTATTATTGAACTATACAAGGAATTGTTTATCAACGAAAACAATATTTCCTTTTTAAATGTGACTCTCCAGCTTCTCTGATGAGTTCATTGATTCTGCTTCTATCTTTTTTTGAGCGAGGAGCTAAGACAACTGGGGCTTCAACCTGCATCTTGAGAAAATTGAATTGGAGGGCCAAAACAGGTTTCGACAGCAGTATTGAAATACTGCTTTGCCAGTCCTCTGAACTGTTTGAATTTCCATCTGGACCATCATCGAAGTCATCTGTCGGTCCAGAAATTTTAGCAGGCTCTACTACCCGGACCCTGGACATATTTGTGTAATCCGGTAATCTTTCTAGTCAATAAAGAAGCAACGAGATAGATTTACTTGCTTTTGCATCTGGTGGGAGCATCTATTCTTTCACTTTGGACCACAACAGAATTTAGCTAGAAAATATCGATTCCATCTCTATCTTGCATACTGACACATATTAGCTGTTTTTTGTTGGTGAATGGATTTATTTGTTTCAAGTTATCAGAAACCTTCATTTTCAATTCTTCTTCGGAAGACAATAACTTAATAAAATAATATCCATCATTATTCCATCCTGCTATTCAATTAATACAGCACTTACTTTCCAAGTTTCTTAAAAAAGGTAGATTAAAGGAGCACATATATACAGAAAAGGCAGAAAAGGAGGACATAGAATGGAAGCTGCACAGACCTGCACTCAATCTGGCAGCTGTATTTCAGAAGGCTGGGAAAGTGTATCGTTTGGCCACTGAAACATGAAAAAAAAAAAAAAAACCTTTCAAGTCTAACAACCCTTAGTAAAGCAAGAAGTAGACTACAATGTCTTGAAGATAACCTAAAGCTAGGAAGTGACATTCTGATCATAGGACCCATCCACTTGCTATTTGAGTAGGAATTTGGAACTGCAAGTATACAGCTCATAATTATGTAATGATGCAACATAAAGGAAAGTGGAAGTGATACCGAAAATTTTTATTTTGTCCCATCTTAATAAGGAAGTCTACTAAGTCCTTAGAGTTTAATTAGACCAAGCATTAAACTAATTTATTCATGAGTTGGAGTGTGATGCACTAATCACAGCGAAAGGAGTAGAATGCCAAATATGTGTCACCCATTGCATAAAACAAGTGCAACAAAATTAGTTCAGTTATATCAACTAATTATGTAAGTGTTCAAAATGTATATTGACTATTGCTACTAAAACGTGCGTAGGTATTAAAGAAAAAAAAACTTTCGACACTCTTAAACATTCATTATAGTAATACACTTAGTTCTTGTTGCAGTTTTATTAACACAAAACACTTGCATAATGAATTGTAAATTCAAAGTAAACGATTCAAATCCTGACTGACACAATCATAGGAAATAATATCCTAAAACAGCCAACTAATAGCCTGTACTGGATCTGGATCTCTTTACATCAATTAATTGTTCAATACTACACATATGTATCGTTCAAAGATAACCTAACAAAAAGTAATAATTTTCTTCAACCAAGAACAAGCACAGCTATTCAAATAGATTTAGATACAGTTATGAGACAAAACAAGATAAATGAATATTGGATGAACAAATAAGAGTTCAGTATTATCAGCAGAATAGCAAAAAGAATTTTTCATAAGACTTGTGGATGTATTTTGTGAAATAAGGCCAAAAGAGCAAAATAAATATTTACTCGTTATTATAGGAACTTCAAAGAAAGCCGTGCTCACCAACAAAAGGTAGATTAATGTTACACAAGGACAATTGAGGAGAACCATCAACTTCTGATACTTGGACCTCAGTTAGCTCCCTAGGCTTAGGGTAATCTGGAGTGATGCCAAGCATATTTAGGAAACCAACTCGTTTGGTTATTGGCTTGTCTGGGATTTTCGACGTTCTCTGCACCAAGAAAGAAAATTGAAAAACATCACATAGTACTAATCATTGTAGGAACCTCGACATAAGCACAGAGATATTTAAAAGCTTCTTTCTCACAAGATTGAGTACATTCTCAAGGAAAAGCATGGAACATAAACCTCAGAAATTTTCAGTATTTGCTCTAATTGTTTTCGTTATAAAGTGTACAAAAAGGACATATTTAACCTTAAGAGGCGGTTGCAGTTATATCATAAGTGAATCGATAACGAGATGCAACTGAAAAAATGATTCGGAAAGATCATATATTTGCATATGCCTATTTTAGCATTATTCACTAGATATAGAAATATCATGCAGGAACTGAACTCCAATTTACCTTTGAAAAGACTGCAACATGACTTGGAAGTCCTACTTCCTACTAGAATGAAAGAAAGCTCATGAGGCGTAGTACTATGCAGAGGTGAAGAAAGTGGTTACCCAGAGAGTTTCTCCAGACCTTCCGTCCATGCTTGCAAGCCTCGGGACTATTTACAACAACTTTAGCAGCCCACCTGAGAGCCAACAACAAACCATAGTTCAGAAGCATACGTGAGAGAGAGAGAGAGAGAGAGAGAGAGAGTTACGCGCATGAAGTCGGACGGTTCCATACAATCCCTGCTATCACCACTAGCTGAGACCAAAAGTTGATTACTCAAAATAGGCACCCAATTTTGAGATCTCGGGAATGTGTTCAAGCAAAACTCTTAGTAAAGATCAACATGCCAAACCTCATCAAAAATTCCAGCTGGGCTATCATCATACTGAGCAAGGAAGAATCCACCTAATGTATATCTATGAAATAAAAGCTTTTTCAACGTTGTGAAAGAAATCATGAGAAGAATCTTAGGTTTCTTTTGTCAATAACTCCGAGAAGAGATATGAATGTTAGATACCCGAATGCTTGAACTAATTTGAGCTCTTTTGGGATTAAAGCTCGAGCAACATCAGCTTTCACAAGGTGAAGCTGGTATAATGCACTGTAATGAGAAAAAAAAAGGGTACTGTTATGATTACTGTAAACATTTCATGACTTCAATGTCTGATATTAAAGCTAACTTGAAGTTACGAACAACATGCCTGCCTTTGAACAGCCAAGGTGGCCCAACAGCATAACCAGAAGAATGAGTCTCTACAACTTCCACAGATCTCATGTCCTTGCAGAAAACAACAAAATTGTCCAGTCAGTCTTGATGAATCTGTAGCAGAAGACAGCTGTGTGGAAGGTATACCTTAGATGCAGAATGCAAGCGATAGAGAATTAAACAAGTCATTGTTTTAAGCAAAGACAGGATGGGGCATGCATAAGCAACCTAACTTTGGAGCACCATTTATAACTATACATATTTAATGAGAAGCTCCCCCTTTTGGTTGTTTGTCTCAACTATTATCTTAAGCAATGTTGGTTGATTATGCATCAATATCAAGACTGATATTTGATTACATATCAAGCTTAATTAAAGTCGAACATTTATATAGCATGCTAAATACCATTTACATAAAAGAATCTGAATCATTGCATTGAAAGTTTGGTGCTAACGTTTTCACAAGTGAAAGGCATTCTCTTTCAAAATGGTACATAGCAGCAAACTGAAATCCCTAAAATGCCCCAGACCAATCCCAATATAATCCAAAGGTTGTGGACTATTCTACATATCCAATATAAGTTGGGATGTGTTCTTGGCCATTTGGGGCTAGCTTTCGGAGTTGTACAGCATTTTCCTTCTCTTTCAGTGTAGGTTTAAGTGAAAATATGACCACCTTATCATCAAATTGTCCTGTGTGATGCTACAGGACTAAAATTTGGTAACTCTGGAACAAAAATGCATATACTATAGGCTCTACAATTTCTTGGGAAAAATGAGGGGGCAAGTTCATCCCTGACGGTGCTTCATTCATTAAGAAGATGAAGAAGCAACAAAAATGGATAGAAACACGTGCTTGCTAAACAATAGCTGCTATAGGTATATAAATAAGGATAATTAATTACACGAAAACAAGTAAAGGGAGAGAGGAGAAGGCTCCTTAATGTGCGATGCTTTCCCATCTAAACAAGCAGCAGACCACAATGAACAAACGCCCATAACTTAATTCAATACTATAGGCTCGATATTGATCTAAGAAATAAGGAAAATGAAGAAGGCTAGCTATGACGAAATAGAAGGCTAGGGCAAGCAATATGAGATCGTAACTCCACAAAATAGTGATGAGATAGAATGAAGTTAAGGGAGAGTACGTATCTCTTTTGTCTTACTAGAAATAGCAATTGCATTGATATATTTTAGGATCAAAATGACATTGCACCATAAAAAACTAGGTGTAAATCATGACGAATCATTGTCATAGAAAGAACATGAAAAGTTCTGCAACTTCTTTGACAAGTAATAAGTCCCAACTTAGTTACGTATTCACCTCACTTTATGCAATGTAACCAAATAGAGTTTATGCAAACTAGTCTAAGATCAATAGACAAGCATGGCCTATAAGCAGTACAATATTTGACAGAACAGGCATATTTGGCAACCTTTCAGAACAATGACTACAACTAAATTTGAGAATCTGAAACTGATACAAACTGTCTTGTGAAAAAAAAAGGAGCTAAGCAGATTATCTGGTGCTACTATGAACCCTTAAATAGGGTTAGTGGTTGTTCTCTTCTTCTATGGCCTCTCATTTGCATGACATCCTCAAATTGTTTGAATAAGTCTAGTGGTTTTTGTTCTGTTTTATCTATAATAAGAGGCTCCATCGATTAGCCTTATAATTCCATTAGATAGGTGTATAAAATATTAGGCAGTATTCAAAGGAAGTAGGCAGTAGGCAGGCAACATCCACTTTTTCTTTCTTTCCTTTTGTTTTTTGGTGCTTAGATTATACTCTAAACTTTAAATTGTATATTTTTAGTAGCAACATGAAGAGTTTCACCGCCGTCATATTTGATCTTTTGCTTCTATTCTAACCTTCTAATAATATGTTTTCATCCAAAGAAGAATACTAATCATCAACATTCAAATAAAATTAACCCTCAAATCTTGCAGAAGTTTCCTCCCAAAACAAAGAAAAAAAGCAATTGGAGAACATAAAATACAGATAAACTATATGAGAAAAAAGTTAACTCGCCAACTCAAATCCTCACGTTCATGTTGAGACTCATGGACACTTAATAGTGCAAGAGCATAATGATCTTTCATATTGTATCCAGGGACTTTTGTGACCTAGTTACTAATTGCAACACAATAATTTCAAATGAACACCACCTTCCACAATTTGTGATATTTTTTAAATACCGTAAAGTCGACCAAATCATATAACCACATTAACAAGTAACTAAATAAATTCGAAAATTTCTCTGCTCAAGCTCAAATTGCATAGGCTTGTCACTAACACCTTAAAGCAGTATGTCACTGGAAAACACCACCTAATACGCACAAAATAACAGAACAGCAGCCAGAGTCCCCTTTCAACTACGAAGCACTAAAGAAATAATCAATTAATAATATTCAGGAGGAAAATGCCTGTGCAGTGAAATATTTACAGGTACATAATTAAACAAAAGCAGAATGTCTACAAGCTTACGAGCTGAAAATCTTAATTTTATATGAGAATAAAAAGAGAAAATGACAAGAAAAAAGAGAAATTAAACAGGCTTGAAGTTGGGAGAGCACAAAAACATAAATAAATAAATGAATAAAGAAAATTAACGTAATAAAAATGAAAACATTTACTCCACGAACTCAAACCAGAATAAAATAGGAAAACCCTTCTAAGGATTAAAATCGAAAAATCGAGATGAAAATAGTAATGCAGTAGAATTGAAAAGAGCAGCAATTGCTTACCTCTCCAAGGAGTTAATAGTGCTTGCTGAGCACAGAGCTTGAAGGTGAAGGGCGGAGACATATATATATATATATATATATATATATATATAAGCTAAAAGAATGAATAATTTAACAAAATAGGGTGGGCGAATCGAGTTGGATAAACAGATTCAGAGAACCATATCCGGGTTAAGCTAAACTTGGACGATGATGATGGTTCTGGTAATGATGCGACGGTGCCTCCCCTGCAATTACTCATTTGGGGCGCTAATTGGGCACAACAGCGGAAAGGTATGGGTGTGTTCCATGTACATTAACTTTCCTGTAATTTGACCGATAGTGCTGATCGTCACGTTCGTGCCTTACAAATAAATAAAAAAAATTACAAAACAGTTCCCTCAAATTTTAACTTTACTGGACAGCCCTTCTAAATTTTACTCTATCAAATTAGCCCCTTATAAAAAGTTGCCCCATAAAAAATCCTTTCATTATTATGTGTTTTGATATTTTAACCTTATTTTAAGTGCTATTTCAAACACCCCAAAGTAAATATTTAAAAATAGTTTTAAAAATATTTTAAACAAAACAGTTGTAGGTCATTATAAGATCTACAATTTTAATGTTGAAATTTTTTTCAAAAAATACTTCTACATATTTATTTTTGGGTGTTGATTATAGCCTGAAAAATTATTTTTAACCATATTTTTCAACACCCTAAAATAAATTTTTAGAATTATTTTTTGAAAAAACTTTTAAAAACGAAAGTTGTAGATCTTCATAATATCTATAACTTTTGTGTTGAAATAGTTTTTAAAAAAAATTTCGAAATATGATTGAGATTTTTTCGCTCAAAAAAACATTTAGTGGACGCTAAAGCTGGCCTGGAGCGCATTCACGCTATTACTATTTCACACCAAAATCCACACTGAAGGCGCTCGGGCGAATTATCCTCTTAAAGTGACCACCGTGGGTAAGCTGTAGGCCCGAAAGATCCAGGGGTCTTCAACGCGTGCCTATATAGAGACGATGGCCTAAAATAGACGAGCCATGCGCCCAAACATTTAGTTGTAGAAAGCTGACTCCTGCGATTTCCTGTAGGTATTTGCATGAAATGTGTGTATAGTTGATGTAAGTACCCTAACGCAATAATATGCCTCCTTTTCGAGAGGCCTTGTAAACGAGCGAGCTGTTAATAGTTTAATTTTTTTATGAGTATCAGGAGGCTACATCGCTATGTGAATCCAGACTTGCTTCAATATATTTCGATCGTTTTGCCAATTTCATATGCTTTTGAAATGTTTGATATGATGGAAAGCATATGCCTTCGCTGTTGTCCATTCTAGTAAAACGCCCACACATAATGCTGCTCAAAACACTAACCAAAAGGATTGCAGTCAATATTGATCTGCATGTTATCTAGCTCTCTCGAAGAGAGAATGAAGCAAGGGGAATGCAGGAAATCTTTTCTTACAGGTGCCTTTCCCATACTTTATTGCGACTCATATTTCATCCAACACTTTGACTTCTCCGTAGAAAACTTGTCTTATTTTGAGTCTCGTTTATAAATAAATCAAAATAAAGTTGTTTTCTTGAGACAACAATGAAAAATCAGATGTTAACTACACAGAGCCAAATATAAATCAATAGCTTATCGAAGGTCGGCGCAAGTTTCGCAGGTCTACGTCGGGCTAATGTTATTGGCAGGTGACATTTTGGGTCCGCCTCGCAGTTAGGACCCAAAAATTGACCAGAAGAATCTTGTAATCATTATAGTTAAATTAACATGTCCACCCCCTGCCAATTCTTGCATATCTTTTTGCAACTCGGGATCCTTGTTTTATTGATTCTTATTATCTCGGTCTAAATAGGCACTTGTGATAGTATGAGAGACACGTATCATCTAGACTCCTTCTGCGTATTTTCATTTTTAGAGCACCCATAGCGAGATAATAAGGTTGTCACATAGAGATAGGCATAGTTATCTGAAGCCTGTCCACGCTATTGCATAGGCTTATTGTGGCCATCTGAGCTTGTATAGGCGTAACATATATTATAGCTGATTAAATAGGTCTGGATTATATTCTTTCTCCTAAGTTACTCAATAGTACTTACTACTAGTTTCGTTTATAAGCTAAAAATATATATTATGAGGTTATTAACGTTAAACAACCAGTAGTAGACAATTGGGAGACTATATGCCATTATTAATCTATTTGTTGAGATCTCGAGACTTCGGAACTCAATTGACTATTTTAGGTCTTGAAGCGTATCCTGTTTACAATAGTTTTTATAACAGCAGCAACACCACGAGAGGTATCCTATTTTGAGCGATGTTAATTATTTACTTTATTTGAGATAGGGTCACTTGAACTGTGTATGCCTGCTGTTTGTGGTGAACGGCCGAGTGATTGCCAATTGACGCACCTGACCCTTGGGTAAATCCGCTAACTCTCTATTTTCTATGTTTTCCTTATTTTTTTTGGGACTACACCTCAAGTTTTTCAATCTTCCAGTTAAATAAATACTTAAGACTAATTTTTATTTGATGAGTATATGTTTATTATGTACGTCTTATCTTCTATATATCTACCAACACGGTGTCCTATGAAACCCCCTTGATCTTGCATAGCCAATTTTTAACTCAAATCGATATTAACCTTCTATTTGCGATCTCGCTAATATCGATAGCATAGCCAAACACTTTGTTGAATTTGAGTAGTCACAGTATATGTTCCAATCCCATATGTTTATATGCCTTAGCACTGATATCAACTATTATTATTATAAAATCTAAGTAGTCAGATAATCATTGTATAGTGAACTAGTGGTTTAAATAGGATACGCCGGATTATGAAGGAGAGCTCAAGCTTAGAAGGACAATTAACCTCAAGAAACCCGACTCGAGAACATATAAAGCCAAAGTCCAAAGCAATGAACACTTTGTTGGGTTGAAGTCCATATCCGAACCAATGTATATTCTACTATAATAATTCATCATACTTATATATGTTATTTATTTCATGAAATTGGCTCTTAATTTGACTAAATTAATGTGAAATGTTTACAAAATTAATTTATCAAAATATATTATAAATTTATGTGGGCTATTTACATAGGTTGCTATGAAGTGCGAGATGGAACGTTTATAGACATTATTAAAGTATATTTCGCCCACATTATGAGATCGCACTCGACCTTATATCAGACCATCTCTTCACCATATGAGACGTATATTAAAAAATTTATTGAATCATTTAAGCATAATGATTTATCACAAGTCTATTCAATTGCAATCACAACTCAAGAAGAATATACTTAGGCTCGTCTAATTACCTTTTTCTCTTTTTGACAAAGTATCGCAGAAGATGTCAAAAAATTAATCCGCAAGCCCTTTATCAAATAGTCAAGTTAGCTTAAGTTCCATATATCCGTGTTTGAAAAAATATTGCTAAAGTTATACAAACTATAGATTCAAATTTATTATATGCAAAAAACATTAACAGTATTACAGTATAATAACATTGTGGGTTTACATCTAACGAATAAAAACGGCCAAGGAAATTGATACAATTAATAGGTTCCAGAGCGCGGTATGGACTGTGTCCAATTTGTCGGCAATTTGCAGTGTAGGTTATTAGCGTATTTGTAGGCCTTAATGATATTTAGCGGGTTGTGCGCCGGACTCGAAGTGGCTCGCCCTGCTAATCTGCTGCCAGAGAAGTACGGATCCGACCCACACTATTGACGTCGGTATTCAACTAGCCCAACTCGGCATCTGTAGTAAACTCAACCTTGCTTACTTTTGCAGCATAATGCACAAAAAAAAAAATTTCTCCCACATATATCACCATCCTGGTTGTTTAATTGAATGTCGATGTACTAATGAGTCTGTGCTTGCAGATCTACACGATTTGAGTGATCCATCAGACCAACATGATATTTCTCCAGCGCAAACTCAACATCTTCGAGCATTTCTCTATTGGACTTTGCTAGTCATAGATCTAGTGCTAATGGGTGATTTAGGAAGAATGCTTTAACTTTGAATCTGTAGCCAAATCGAAACTCTGATACCAATTTGCTACGATATCGCCGTAGATGATGATCGGAGAATGAAAAAAAACTTCGAATATAGTGAGAGGCATTTCGTCGAACACTTAGATCAGTCGAGAATTTGAAGACAAATTGAACGATTCTTTCTAAGAAAATGATCGTAATCGATAGGAAATACAAGAAACTATAACTAGGGTATGAAAAACTGGAAGGAAAATACAAGAAAAATGATTTCATTCAACAAATTCATCTATGCCCAGTAAACAGCTCACGACTGGTTTATATAGAGGGAAGAAGACGACTTGAAAAAGGCGATCTTGCCCTTAAAATGCACAAGCCTGGCACGCACTACTTCAATTTGTTCGCGCTCTGCTTAGCATGAAGTCTTGTGAAGCATAAACTATGTCAATAGCTTCAACAATTTCAGCAGAAATAACGATGATAGCATCAACATCAAGAATCGAGCCCATTACATGAGCTTCAGTCACTTTACCAGAAGTTTTAACAGTATAAGCAACTCTAGCAAGAACAATTTCAGCAATGGTAGCAGTTAGTGCAGAAAAACAACAATTATAGTAGCTCCAACAACAAGATGTTGACCAAGAAAAATACAGTTTCAAGAACTGCTTTACCAGCCAAGATCTTCCAAAAGTTATATTGAGTTGTTGCTGTAGCAACTCCAAAATTTTTAGCAACAGATTTAATCATCATTCTCCAGGTTCTGCAGTAAGATAACCGCAATGTACACTCTAGCTGCAACTCACACTAATTAGAGAGAGAGCTTAAATCGCTCAAAATGGGAATTATAGCCAATACAATAACTTAGTATTACAACAAGATATAACCTCCAGAAATCACCTTTAGCACCTAATGCACTAGTAGCATCAATTTCAACCTCAAACTTATACAAACCAACTGTACGGCCCTAAGACCCTATAGTAAACAATTATTCTGAAACTCTGCTGCTGGAATTTCGTCAATAAGACTTTGTAGAGTTCTATCTTCTATATCCTTCTATGTGTTAATGATAGTTAACTCAGCACCTAGTAAATGAAAGCCAACTGGACTAAGTGCGAGCTCTAGTTTCGCAAACGTTCTTGGCGGCAAAAACTTCAAAGAACAGAGATCAACATGTGGACTACGGTTGTGTGAATACGGATATGATCTAACAGTTAAAACGACAACTGTACTAATTCCAGCTACCGCTTTAACAGAATGAACTCCATCATCAGCAACATTCTCATTACTTTGCTCCTCCCCATTGTTTTGCTTCCCCTCACTATTTATCTATTTGACTATCATCAATAGTGAATTAGGGTTGTTCTCCAAATTTGAAACAAATCGAACTTGCTCAACCACCCCTTCTTTACATTCATCAAAACTACCCGACAATATATCATCAAGGAAGAATCGTGGACAACCCTTGTTTGTAATTATACAAGATCTAAACACTTCAATGATAGGTTCAGGGACCAAAATGGTGGTGTCAAGAAATATTTTCCAAACATCTTTAAGAGGTACGTCTAACATATCGTAAACATACTCCTCTTCGAAAAATGACCCAGAATCAGAATCACATTCATCACCACAAGGTTCTTCAAAAAATAGAGGAAAACTTTGATTGCTTTGAGGTAGCCGATCCGAGTAGCTCCACATGATTGACGGTCTTCTTGCTGCCAAATCGAACTGATACCAATTGTAAGGTTTCGGATTTTCGTGAATTAATATTTGTTTTTGAATCGGATTTATTCGGAGTTTGATTTAGTTTTATTTCGAGTTTATTCGAGAGATTTATTTGGTTTCGGGTGTTTGACTTGTATTGGAATTGATTTGGACTTGTTTGGTTTGATTTGGTTTGTATGGCTTTCGTTTGTGCCCATTTAGGGCTTGGACCGGCTTTGATCCGAGCCATGTGGCCTCGGCCCAGCCCGACCCCAACCGACCTAATGGGCTGAGCCAATTGGAGTCACCCAGTCTCACGCACGCTCACTCCTCTCTTTCTCGCGCACCTCTCTCGCCGACTACGCTCTCCGGCTCTCGCATCTCGCGACTCTCGGCGCCGCGAGATGCGCCGCGTCCACGCGCCGTCCGTCCGCCGCCGCGCGTCGCCAGCGCCGGGCTCCACCTCACCCCCACCGTCCTTTGGTTGATCGTTCTCTCTCAATTGCGCTCGATTCAGCGGTCGTTTCCTCGGCTCGGCCCGCGAAACCCTAGATCTCAGCGCCGTCGATTCAGGTGCCGACCGACACCTCGGCCGACCTTCGTCGTTGAGCCTCCTCCTCGCAACTGTGGTTTAATCACCTGACAACCTCTCCGCCTACCGATTGGACCCCTCGCGCCGGATTCCCCATCTCCGCGTCTCTGTTCTGTTCGGCCGCTGCCTTCGCCGCCGCCGCTGTTGTCCGGTCATCGCTCTTCGACTCGCAGCCGCTTTCCTCTGGTGTCTGGTGAGCTTCCGAACCACCGCCGGCCGCCTCTGAGCTGCTGCCGACCGTCTCCGGCGACAAGCTTCTCCGCGATCTCAGTTTTCTCCGTGCGCTTACGTCTTATCGCTATATCTAATTATTCTTCAATATCATCCTGGTTGGGATACCGCCGGGCCGTCTAGTGAAGTTTATGTTCTTGGTGTTGAGTTCCGGGGATTCACGACTGGTGCCGAGGTCGGTTAGGTAAGGACCGGGACGTAGGGAGTGAAACCCGCATGTACTCACTTGTATGCTTTATTTGTTGATTCGTTAAGTATGTTGTGTGGATACATCTGTGTTTAATTTAAGCACGTGTGATGTGTTAACTTAATTTATGCGGAGTTACTTAGTATTGGTGATTGACAATTAATGGAAAAAACATATGTTATTGGACAACGTGTGATAACTTGTTTGAAGACTACCTTGCTTGTGGTGAACCAGTACTTTTGGTCAGTTATACATCCGGCTTATTATGATTTGTTCGGACCATCTAGGTTAGATGTGGCACCTTTAGCTTGTCTGCTGATATATATAATGTTTATGTTTATTCATGGTACCTACTTTTCTATTGTTTGAATGAGTAGTTGGGCGCCATGACTTGCCACAGTCCAATTCAGTCTAATGGTTTATTATTTTAGATAGAAAAGTTTACTTAGTGACATGAGAATGTGTTGGACTTGACTTTATGGACTTTTCGAGCGCCAGACCTGCGCTAATAATATAACCTTTGCAAGTGTTTTTGGAAAATCGGTGTCTTGATTTGGTTATTACTTTAGGAAGAGTATTAAAGCTACGACTGTGGATTTAATACCTTTTTGGTATGAAACTGCTCGGTATGTTGTTGTGGTTAATGGTGACATATCCGTTGTATTGTTTTGTGCGTTGCGCCCGCCTTTCGCTCGTTGTATTGTGGCATAGAGGTGCGATGTGGCCTTTGACTTGTATTGATCGCGTGATTGACCTACTTAACGCGTATGCGAGCCGACGTTGTCTAGCAATACCTTTAGTAGAGCGGACTGTGGTAAGTGCGTGTGTCTTTCCCTCGCTGTGTTCATTCACCTTCTCGTGTTTCCCAATATATTTTTGTTCGGAGTTGCCGACTAGGGATAGGCGTGAGTTGAACAAGTAAAAGGGTGCGCACTTGATCTTGCTTTGATGTTTTGGTATGTACCCGTGAGAGGGTTTTACTTTTCGGTATATTGAATGCTTGCGATATAAAGCATGCGGATTTGTGATGGATTCACGAAACGACGCGGCCCAATCTCGGCCCAATTCACGCGCACTGATCCGTAACTACCGGCTCGTACCTGATCCGTGCGGTCTCGGACTTCGACCGAAACCTGCGCAGATCGCGCACCTTCGTGACGATCCCGCCCGAATTCCGGGGTGTCACACCCCCCACACCTTAGGATACGACGTCCCCGTCGTACAGGACAGGTTGCGGACGGACGTACGTGCCAGTCTCTCCCCAGTCACCACGGGTCGCAAGATGTCTCGACACATCAATCCCCTACCGCCAGCCTTCTACGGCCTTTATGCGAGTCCCTGGGCCTAACGCACCCACCCGTATTCCTTTGACCAGAGGTCGCTCTGTACCATGGGTCTGTTCGCGTCCCGTCCCCGCCCCGGGCCCCGCCCCCAAAGCCCCGCCGCCACCGACACGACGGGCCATTTTCCCTTCCGGAAAAGGAGGATCCTCATGGTGGTGCCAAGCTAAGGACCTCCCACCTATATCAACACAAATTCCCTCCCACCCTAGGTGGTATGGGACAATTCTAGTTAGCGGATCACGAGCGCGGCCCAATCTCGGCCCAATTCACGCCTGATCCGTAACTATCGGTCGACCGATCCTTGGTTTCGGTCGACCGAAACCTGCGCAGATCGCGCACCTTCGTGCCGATCCCGCCCGAATTCCGGGGTGTCACACCAATTGCCATGATTTAGCCAATAAAATAGGTAATCTTTTATGGTATATCCACTTGCTTGTCACGATCAAGCCGTGGAACGGCGATCTGTGATAGTAGATGATCAAATCTAAGAACTGTAATCAAAAGACCGAAATCGAACACCTTAAAAACGATCGAAACGAATAGAAATTCCAAAAGGAATTGCTAATTTCATTGAATGAATCAACAAATAACACTACTGATTACAGCTAATAAGAAGAATTACAGAAACGAAGCTATATAATTGAAATTGCTGGTATGAAAAAGGATACTATGTTCTGGTTATTCAACAACCATCAAAGATAGCAGCTGACGCTGCTTTATACAATTGTTGAAAATGATGAAAAGACGAATCAGCCCCTTGCCCGCACGTGATCTCACACGCTATTTAAAATCGCTCCTTCGCAGTTGATTTGACGGTCAATAAGCAACAAATCGAATGGCCCATGATCACCTGACGTTTTGAGCGCTTCCTCATTGTACGGTCAGCAAACTCGATCCTATGACTGGTACTAGACCAGATATTATAACAGAAACTCAAATAAAGGCAAAAGAAATCACAGTAAGCTTCAACAGCAATCTTTCTCTGGTTACGACCTTTTTTGCTGGAGATCTGACACTGTCGTAGCCGCCTTCACCATTGCTGTTGTAGCCACCGCCGCCGTCATCATGTGGTTGAGAGTGTTAGCGGATTAAAAAACTATTTTGAAAAATGCTAACACTTTACAGCACAAAATACCTATATTGAAGCACTTTAATGTTTGGAAAAACTTTAAACACCAAAATTGTAGATCTCATCAAAATCTATAACTTTCGTATTTAATTTTTTTTTTTTTTCAAAAAATAACTCCACAATTGTGTTAGGTACGCTCGTGCATACCATAATAGGTACATTGCGTACTAGAGCAGCACTTCGTTATTCTAACTAGTCTTTCAGAAATAGTTCGAAGAAGTGTTACCTATTACTGCTACTTTTAGCGATAGGTTGAACAAGTATTGTTTGTTGTTTATCCTCTAATAATGAAAAGAAATGTTGTCAAATATTTTCTCTAGCAACATAGCCCCAAATCTCGTGAAATACTTATCATTTTGGCAACAATATAAAGTTTTATGTTTTGAATGTTGTTTTTAAAACAATCAAAATAACTGTGGCATGTTCTCTTTTTATTAATAGATGAGTAAATGTTGCTATTATTTTCTTACTGTTTAGCAATAGGTTATATAATGTGCTTTATTGTTGAGCCTATAATAACAAAATTTAAGAGTATTTTTATATCATATTTTTTCAGCAATAACTTATTAGATTATTGTTTAGTTTTGTTTTTCTAGCAATATACAGAAATAAGTGTTATGTATTGTCTTTTCTTTAGCAATACACTAAAGAAGTGCTAGAATTCTTACTTCATCACAGCAAATATTATAAGTGTTGTATATTTTAACTTTTCTCTAACAAATAGGTAAGTACTACAAATTAACATCAGTTTTTTTAATATATAACATGAAACTATTGTAGTTTTCATCGTATTTTAAAAAGTGGGACACTACCTTGAAAACTATTACTTATTATACTTATTGTAACACTTATGCAACCGTTGCTAGAAAACTGTTATTATATGTCCAAATTGTTGTAGTGAAGTTTTTGTTATTTTTGTAAGTTAATTTTCAAATTAGTTTATATTTTGAACAAACGGACATTGTTGGATGGTTTCAAAAACTTTCCTGACAACATTGATTTGAAAAAACACCACCCTTTTATCTCCACCCATTGCTAGCTAGGATGCCGCCCCCCATCTGAGTATTTAATGTCATTTCTTTCCAATCACAGAGCCCAAAGAAAACAAGTCATCAACAAGAATCTTAAATGATGTGATCCATTAGGAGAATAGCACATGAGCTTGTTGATAAGCCCAGCCACTGAATGAAAACATGTCCAAGTTGAATTCCCAATTGGACCTAAAAGCATCTCCACAGCTTAGAAGCAAAGGAGCAAGTGACAAAGCATTGGATGAAAACACTTTTGCATGTTGCTCCAAATACCTCAAGCATTGGATGAATTTGCTGGCACTGTGTGTTAGAGTCCTATGCTGTTTTCAAAGAAAAAAAGAGCCTCCTTTATGTGGTTGCCACAGAAGCCGATTTTTCACTTGGGATGAGCACAAAAATAGACATAATTCCATTCACCAATGAGCTGGGCAAGACTTACTATAATTTGCCCTAAATTTAAGAGCCATCTGTATCCAAAAAATTCTTTAGGTGCTGTTTATTTTGAGTGAAAAATAGAAAAGTGAAAAAAAAAAGAAATAAGTACTTAAATGAAAAGTGAAAGAAAAATAATAAATAAATAGTAAAGTGAAAAGTGCAAAATGCTGAGAAAATAGAATTGTGAAGTAGATGAAAGTAGAATTTTTTGTTTACATATAGAAATATAGTGGGTAGAAAGTAGTTGATCGAATTTATTAGATTTTCATTCATAATTCAAAAATTATATATTATTTAATAATCTATTAATAGTTATTACCTTATGTTTTACTAAGAATTAATAGCGTATTATTTAGTTTATTTAGTAAATTTTTTAGTAATTTTGTTTATTTAATTTTTTAGAAACTATTAATTATAAATCATTAATATTATTATAAATTCATAATAATTTTTTATTATTTTATTAATAAAACTCATAGCCTTTGCTAATTTTAAAGGTATAAATTAACTTGTAATAATATATTAATATTCAATCACTTTAGTATTAATAATTATCATTAAATTTTAATGAATGTAACTTTTCGCCCACTTTCTAATTTTGATGGGGGAGTAATAATATAGAGTTTGTTTTATCACTTTTCTATTAAAAGTAAACAAAAGAAATTGAATTTTCACTTTCTTAATTTTTATTTTACTTTACTTTTAAAAGTCAACAAGAACGTTGGGATGAGGTGACCATTTGAGGTGGAAAATGTGGGTTGAGGTCGTTAAGTGTTGAGCAAACGAAGTGAGTATTTAACATAGTAGTTGTCATAAGCAGAAGCAGAGATGCGAGATTCAATGAAAAAACCTGTATACTGGGGAAAAAAAATCACATGTATGAGGAAGGACCTTGTAGAATATCACTATGAGTATTAGAGAGTACACTCACTTTTAATGGACGCACTCCACTTACTATGTAAGAGAAGATATAAATCCTGTAATCCTCGGTATTGAGCGAGAATAAATCCTGTAATCCTTACGCTCTAGTGGATTTTCTCTATGTTGGCTTATTTGATAGCCCGTAATTTTTTTCTTATATTCCTCAAATGTTTTCACATAAAAATCTCTGTGTACACTCTCATTTTACCTTTGCTACTTCTCTTAGCCGAATCAGCTTTCGAACACTTATTCGTCGACTGAGGTCCAACTCGATCAGAACTTATACTGACTATTCCAAATTTCTTAAATAAAATGACCAAACACAGGGTATAATAACTGATTTCTTTAGATACATATATCTTATATACTTAATTCACCTACTACATACATATTAACTCTCAGCAAACTCTACTATATATATTTCTTTTTTATTAATTACTCTTAGATGCATGAGTTAAAAGTTAAATGACATGAGTTATACTTTGCTAATTCTATATACGATTTTGGTTTAATTTTTCATCAGTAATTTCGGAGAGCTCTAGCACTACTCATCTTAATTAGGAACACTCCATGACTCCTGTGCAATAACAAGCTTGCTGGAAGGTGGTAACGCTGTGCTCGAACAATCCGACGTAGACATCAATACTCCCGTCTCCAACAATCGAGGGCACTAGAATGATCAATCCTTCGATGGGCAAGTAAGATGGCATGAAGTAATACGGGCAACCGCCTCTAAAATCCAGATTGTTGAAGGGGAACCTCAGCCAGCTATCCACTTCCAAGCTCGGACGAAGGACCGCCTATGTAGTACAAACACTCCAAAAATATCGACGTGTCTGTGTCTGTGCACGTGTCAGATACGACACTTCTCGGACACGGCCAAACACGTATCGGACACGCCACGTGGCGTGTCCGGAAAAAAAATAAAAAAAGAAAAATCGGACACGCGTGTCGGACACTTCTTTCGGCGTGTCCGACACACGTGTCAGTATTTATATCATTTTTTTTAAAAATTATTTTTTGTTTATTTTTTTTATAGAAGAGTTAAATATTATTTGTAGTAGTGGTATAATATAATATAATTACGCATTCAGATATTATATTTTTTTTAAATTTTAGTTGATATAATTAGACTCTTAGTGTTTATATTTATTTCAAGAACGCGAAATTATATTATATATAGACTTATTATCGAATGGCATTATATTCACTAATATTTAAATATTCCGTATAAATTATATTTTAATTATTTAAATTTTTTATTGCCGTGTCCGAACCGTATCCGTGTCCTTTTTTTTTTTAAATTGTCGTGTCGTCGTGTCGTGCCGTGTCGTTCCCGTGTCCGTATGATCCGAATCCCCAAGGGATGTCTAAGCGAAACTCGTGAATTAGATCTAGAGGGGCTAGGAGGAATGGCCGAATGAGAGGGAGAGAGAGATTTGGTGTGGCCGAATTACCACTTTATTTTTCTTTGCTTGTATTAATAGAAAACATCAAAGCCCTAACTTCTATTACAGCAATTAAAACATTAAAAGCAAAATACAATTAACTACTTGTGGGGATGCTTGAGCCACCCCTTTGGCCTCCGCGCGCGACGCCTGCTGTTCTGCCGCGCACGCCCGCCTCGCGGCCTTCCGCGGCGCATCGGCCCGCTGGTCTTTCCGCGCATTGCCCCGCGCGCCGCTGGCCTTCGCAGCTGCCGCGCCTTGGGCCTTCCGCGCGCCCCGCGTGCCCGCTGGCCTTCGTGCATGCCCGGCCCGCGCCCTGCTTCCGCGCGCCCGCGCCTAGGCCGTGCCTGTGGTTGCGCTCAGGCCGGCCCCCATGCCGCGTCCAATGCCGCGCCCTTGCCGCATCCATGCGCGCCCTTGCTGCATCCATGCCGCGCCTATGCGCGCCATGACGCGCCTTGGCAGAACCCTTGGCCCGACCTTTGCCGCGCCTTGCCGCCTATGTTCGTGTCATGCGCTCCCCTGCCGCCGCCCATGCGCGCCCATGCCGTGCCATGCCACATAAGTTGCGCACTTTTGTTTTGACCCATGAATCAACCTGGATCAAAGCCTCCCTCTATAGATTCATTGCTCCCGCAATGAGCTTTAGTATTTTCTTGAGGTTGCCACTCAATCCTCCCTTGCAAGAGTTGTGTCTTGACAAAAAGTTGAATAATTTTTGGGTACCTCCCTTCAATGCCATTTGGTTGCTTTCCCCTTGTGTCCTCTTCATTGGTGAAGCGTCTTGCCTTCTTTACGAGAATGGTATTGTTTGAGCCCACGCCGAAGATAGGTTTCGCATCTCGATCCCATAGGTATGGAATTTCCGAGATGATAATGGGCACACGTCTAATGGAATCACTTCGCATATCACTTTCATCAATGAACCGCGCCGGACACGCGAACTTGATCTTGCAACAGTCGTGTGATTCCATTTTCCCGCTTCTATTGTTTTAGCCACTCCAACACTTGAGGGTGTCCTCGTAAGGGATAGTCCCAAATGCAATTGGTTAACTAATGCTCCGAAACTCAGATTTCTTTGACATCCAGATCTACAATGCATTGCACTATGTCAGATTTTACCTTGAATGTTCATGTAAAAGAAGCTCTTTCGCTCCCTTAATCATTATGGGGGTCCTTTGCCTCGTGGAATCCCCTCCTCCTTGGCTCGGATCATGAGGCAAGGGTTGGGTCCGTCCTCCTCCATCTTGAGGTGATGTCCTCCTCTTCTACCGTAAGTGCACCTAGAGTCTTGCCCTTGGCCCGGCTCCCTTTGCTCTCTTTGTGCGCATCTTCTGGATGGAGAAGTCCAACACTCGGCTTGAGTGTGCCCTTCTTGTTGCCAATGCGTACAAAGTCTGGGCCTTTGCTTCTCTTGAAGTAGTTTGTTTGAGCCGCCCATTCATGCAACCCGAGCACCCTTGGCGTTCGGTTTGGGCATTTCCACGCAATCCTAATCTTCTCCAATGAGACATATGGCTCTCGTTGCATGCATCCATTGATATCCTTAACCGGATCAAATCAATCTTCTCAAACAATTCTTCACGCAATCCGGCCCAAAGTATTTTCGAAGAACCTCGGGTCTTGTAGCCGCACTCCCATCACTCAAGGCCTTGCCTCCGAATTCGGTGTGGTACTCTTGCACACTTTGGCGCTTCTCCTTGCTGCAGATTGCCATGTCCTTCCACCTCGCTCTCGTATCCCAGGGATAGAATTGTCCTTGAGTTTGGTTTCCTTGAAATGCCGCCCACAGTGATTCCCCATGGAACATACTCCCGTAGAATGTGCTATTCACCAAATAGTGATGGGACGCCAACTTGAGCCTTGTCGAACGCAAGACTGCGAGTCTCATAGTTGTAGAGAGCAAAGGGTAACTCTCTAGTTGATCGATCAGCCATCTATCTTCTCTCCATTCACTTCCCCATTGTAATAACGGGAAGTCCACTTTGGGCATCTACCTTGAATGGGGCCATGCTTGGACCGCAGCCTTGTCATGCTCCAAATGGTTTTGCATCTCGGCTCCTCTTGCATGGGCTCCTTGCCGAGGCGCCTTGGGGTTTCAACATATCCGGCATGTGGGAAAGGCTCGCCTCGCCTCATGCCCGTTGCTTGGTTTGGGTTGTAGCCGCCCTGCTTTGGCTCCATGGCCATCTCCATTCAGAGGTGCACAAACTTGAGAAATCTGCTCATTTGTCCGAGTTCGCCAACTTCGTGAGAGTCTCGTTCCCGTCCTTGGTTGCCATGGTCCTTCGAACTGCATCTCGCCGCGCCAAACGCTCCTCAAATCCGAGTGATGCGTGCATCTCCATGTCCTCCATGATAGGATTGACTTGTGCTCCGATGATGAATCCTCACTTCTTTGGCCTTGACTCTTGTTCCTCGTTTGAGCTCCATGTCTTCCGGATAACGCCCTAAGCACTTCCTCACGTCCTAGCTCTGATACCAACTTGATCCAATCCCCAAGGGATGTCTAGGAATCGGTGTAATTAGTCTAGAGGGCTAGGAGGAATGGAACGAATGAGAGGGAGAGAGAGATTTGGTGTGGCCGAATTACCACTTTTTGTTTTTCTTTGCTGTATTAATAGAAAACATCAAAAAGCCCTAACTTCTATTAACAGCAATTAAAACATTAAAAGCAATACAATAACTACTTAGTGGGGATGCTTGAGCCACCCCTTTGCCTTCCGCGCGCACGCCCTGCTGTTCTGCGCGCACGCCGCGCCGCCTGGCCTTCCGCGCGCGCGCCCGCTGGTCTTCCGCGCATGCCCCCGCGCGCCGCTGCCTTCCGCGCAGCTGCCTGCGCCTGGCCCTCCGCGCGCCCCGCGTGCCGCTGGCCTTCCGCGCAGGCCCGCGCCCGCGCCTTGGCCTTCCGCGCGCCGCGCCTAGGCCGTGCTGTGGTGCGCCAGTGCCGCGCCCATGCCCGCGTCCATAGCCGGCCCTTCTTCCGCATCCATGCCGCGCTGCTGCATCCATGCCCGCGCACTATGCCGCGCCATGACGCGCCTGGGCAGAACCATTGGGCCGACCTTTGCCTGCGCCTCTGCCTGCCTATGTCGTGTCCATGGCTCCATATCCCGCGCCCATGCGCGCCCATGCCGTGCCCATGCCACACTAGTTGCGCACTTGTGTTTTGACCCAGATCCACCTGGATCACCGTACTACCTAGAGGACCGCTTTCACACCGTCCGCTGACGGTACCAACCGCTCCCGCGAGACTGCCTCGGAGCTCGCAAAGTCTATGAACGACTGAAAGTACTCACCGTTCACCTTGGTCACCGCGTCGTGGATGAGCTTGGCAGCGTGGTTGATTGGTGACTGCAGAAGCTCCTTTGCTCGGGCGCGAGGGAATCCCCACAGTACTAGGTTGCCAAAGTACTCGTCTGGTACGCGAGGGACTAGCCGCGCCCGCCTGTCGAAAGCGATGCGAATCTACAGCCACCTCCGTCCCACTGCTTTTCCGCCCCCGCGCCCCACCCCCGCTGCATCCTCGTCGCATTCAGTTCGCCCATACCCGGCTTGGGCCCGCCATGCACACCGCCCCCGCCCCCTCATGCGGCCTACCACCCGCCTTAAGTGCGACACGCTAAGTGACCCCTCCGGCACCCGTGCCCGGAGCACGAAACGCTTTCGACGCGAAATCGCGCCCTCTGTGCGCTCGACCCGATATTTCACTGCATTTTCTCTCGACGGCTCCTTCTTTTCGCCATGCCCATCTCGGCTCACGCGTCGGACATAACTCTCGCCGTTCCGCCGTGGTCTAAACATCTCTATCGACCCCTTTCTCTTTCCCCCTTCCTCTGCTCCCCCCGCGATTTGCGGTACTAGACACATCAACAGCGCTTGGCGGTGTGGAGCCCTCGGCTCCCCCAGCGGCTTTCATCACTGGTTTTTGAGCCTCGCCGTTGCATGGGCGGCCCCAACTTTTCTCAATTCGGAGAAAATGCTAGTGGCAATTTGTCTGCCCGCTCGCCGACGCGAGGTCGGTGAGACCTGAATCCCAACCACCTCAACCAGCCACTCCTCCGTCACTCGCCGAAGCCGCGCGAGCTGACCTGCCCTTTATATCCCATCTTCCTGCGACCTTCTCGCATTGGCACGGTGTGCAGACAGCAGCACGGATGGCTTGCAACGCGGCAACACTACCGCTTTGTTTCGCAGCGTTTTTCACTCGACGAGCGCCTCAACGCAGCTGTCCGCCTGGCGCCGCCTGTTCTCGCGCCCAGCACAGCCGCCCGCCACCGGACGCTCTCATTAATCCTCCTCCGAGACGCACCCAGGCCACTCACCGCTCACTTCCGCCGCCACGCACGCTCACCGCCTCTGCGCACGCCCCTCTGCTCGCCTACTCACCCGTCAGCACTCGCGGCACGCCGCCCACCACGGCCACCCACACGCACCTCGCCACTCACGCACTCGCACGCCCCCGCCAGCCAACCCGGCCTCCGCCTATAACGAGACACACTTGTCCCGGCACCACCACTCCAACCCACCGGACCATCACCCTGACCGCTGAGGCTCAACGCACGCGACTCGCTCTCGCACACTCCACACACACACACACACGCGGGCAACTTCCTCCGCACGCCACTCATTCGAGCCGACACTACTTTCTCCACCCCTCACTCTTTTCGCCTCAGCATCCACTACCAACTCTCACCTCACGCTCCACAATCCCAGCGCATCGCTCCTCCTCTTCCGGCTGTCACCGCTCGGACCGCACTCTACCACACTCTACCGACACATCGCGTCCTACGCACGCTCGGCACATCAACTGCCCTAGCCGCCCCTCTCCTCTCTCCCCGCTACTACTCGCCTCCACCTCTCATATACGCCAGCCGCCACACGCAGCACCGTTTGACCGACCCACCACACCACCTCCCCACCCCTAACTCACCTCTCTCCCCTTACGCACCTACCTCTCGGGCCTGACCATACTTTCTTACAACCTACACATCTCTCTCGCTCACCACTTCCACGTTACATTTGTCTTTATTCTAAATTATTATGTAATATTTATTTTAATCTATAAGAACTTATAAAAACATCTAAGTAATTTAAATAATATAAAAATTTAAAATTAAAATCAAATATAATATAATGATTTAACTAAAATAACAGTTAATTTATAGAAAATAGTTAATTAACTGACATACAATTGCACTTCATTTCTCTTTTATTGTTTCAACATAACTTAAGTCATCTCAAAAGAAAATTTTATATTTTGGTTATTTGACACCTTTTAATGCATTTATAACACTTTATAATGAATTTCTGACACCTTCGACACCTTGATATCACGATATATCTGATGTTAACTTTTGACACCTCGATGTGAACTTTTGACACTTCGTCTTAAAAAATAACACTATAACACCTTCTTGATAGCTTATGATACTATCTTGATAACTTTTGACACCTTCTTTAAAAGACTGTAAGAGTAAAACTTTTGGATATAAGTGCAAGATTTTTGACAAGTGAACCTACGTGCAACTTGTTTAGATCTTTCAATCTCAGTGCACATTTCCCTAAATTTTAATATAAAAATAATTATATGATATATTATGTAATAAAAAATTTCTTAAATAAACTTTTATCTATATTTGATAAACATATATATATATATATAATCACCATTTCACGCCATACTTAAGATATTTTTTGTGTATATCATATGATATTTGTTCTTGCTCTGATAATATATGACTAATATTTGTTATACAAAATTGAAAATATGAAAAATACAAAAATAAATAAGATTTTTTAATGTTATTATTTATATTTATTACTAACATTTGTATATTCTACCAGTGCAAAATTAGTAATTATAATATTATGGTGTATGAGGGATGCAGATAGTGTTAGGAGATGGGGAGCTTTCAGATGGTTTGGTGAACAAACTACCTGGTATTTACTAATACCATGCCAGCAGAGTAGCTTCTCAGTTCGTCAAGAGTCATTGTTTCAATAATGGCGTCGTGGTGACAAGTTTATGTCTATTATATCAAAAAAGGAAAATGCTTTGGGGCCCGACCCCTATGTCCGAAAATACGTTCGGGCGCGTTATCGGGTAAGTGAGTCAGACCCCCTAGCATCGCCCATCAAAAAACCGAATGCTGTCGTGGTGACAAGTTCATGTCCTTTGTATCATAAAAACGAAGTAGCTTTTCAGTTTGTTATTTAAAACTACCAAAAAAGGACAAACATAACGTAGGTATTTATTAAGTTCGAATCCCATGCACTCGAATGCATGATTTACAAGAAAAAATTGTGATAATTTTATGAAAAAAAGTTATAAAATTAAAATTGTAAGTTTTGATAAGAGCTATAACTTTTATGTTTAAAACATTTTTAAAAAATATTTTTAAATAGGTGATTTGGTGCTTCAAAACTTAACGGATTGAAGCGGGTTTCAAAATAGTTTTGAAATCCGCTTCAAACCTGTTAAATTTTTAGAGCAACAAAATATCTATTTGAAAGTATTTTTTAAAAAAATTTTAAACATTAAACTTGTAAATCTCATCAAAATTTATAACTTTTATGTTATAACTTTTTTCAAAAAAATACTTAGACTTTAAAAAAAAAAAAACATGCACTCGAGTGCATGGGATCAAAATTGGGTATTTATTTGCGCCGGTAGTACCAACTAATTTACCAGTTGTAACATTGAGGGTGCCTTGCCCCCTGCTGGGTAATCCTGCAGTTAGGCCTGGCCGCAGGTTCTAATCCCAACGGGCTGCAAAATTTAAATCTGTGGGATGTATACTAGTTGATCTGTCTGTGAAAAATCTAAGCACCAATCTCTGCATGATGTATGAGTGCTACTTAAGCACGTGAATCGGATGCGAAGGTTTGACAATGGAACCCTTACGGGTAAATGATTTTTTCTCGTAAGTCTTTAAAAAAACATTGAGGGTGCCTTTCCCCAATGACTTACAAAACTTTGGAAATCAGTAACTGTCACGACCCGCGAGCCGAGGGCCGCGACGTAGGAATATAATTTTTCGCAAAAGAATAAAATTCAAAATAAATAATTTTACTGAAGCTTAAATAATCAAGGAGTTCATTTTAAATCCCAAATACTCAAAAATCAGTTTCTCAAAGTTCAAAACACGGAAGAGCCGCAACCTGGACATTCAGTCCGAGACGAGAACCTGCGGGGGAGGCGATTCGGTCTCTACCCGAGCTCAGTTTGCAAAGGATACTAATACATCAATCTCCCCAGATGATGCAAGAGGATCTTAGGCAATTTAAGGTCCAAACCTCTTTAAAATCTTACGAAAATATATTTAAAAACCTCATTTTCAAATTACCGGCTCGATCTGTATTTTTCCAAAAGTTTTGGAAATACCATATCTCTAGTTAGTAATTATAAGAACTCCTCAAAGCATCGAAATCAAATTCGGAAACCAAATACGCAAAATACGACGACGAATTCCACAGCTATTTTTCGGTCGACCGGAATGTTTTATCGGTCGACCGAAAGTCGACCAGAAACGTATAACAGAACAACTACAGGTTTCGGTCGACCGATCCAAATTTTCGGTCGACCGATACCTGCAGGATCTGCAAAAATAGATTTGCAGCAACTAAATACCCAACACTCCATTTTCTCAAACATTTCTCCAAATCATTCAAATACCATGTGTTTACATAAACATAACCGAAATACACATGCAGGTATCGATTTCCAACCAAAATCTCATCCAACCTCATTAAACAAGACATTTTTCGAACGTCAAAAATATGAAACTCTTAAGAACTTAAGTGGTCCAATTTGGATCAAACCACAATCCCATTTATACTCAAGTGTCACAAGCACATAAATACCAAAATACACAAGCGACATGATTCAAACTCCAAATCGGAGATTTCTTTATACAAAATTATATCTGTAGACACCCCATTTTGTCCGGGCAATCGTCGCGATTTTACTCGATAAATTCGATTAAGCTTAAAATCTTGATTTACATAATTAAATTTATTTTAGCTTAATTTGAGACAATTTGGACATACATGATTGTTTAGAATTCTAACGAGGCCGTGCACGAATAAGAAATTTTCGCGACAATCGAATATTTATACAAGAGGGGCCTTTTTTGCCCAAACAGAACATAGGAGCCTAAGGTTTTGCAAAATCATGGAGGGCCGCTTTTGCAATTTAGCAAACCTTCGTATTTTTCGTGTAATTTCGAAAGTTGTATTAAACAGCCAGCGGCCGTTACCGCCGACGACCCGCGTAACGCTCGTGCTCCAGTAACGCCTGCGTCTTGCCTCGCTGGAATGACACTTATAAGAGGACGGACAGAGGCGGTCGAGGGAGGGGGCCGGACGTCGGAGGAGAGAGGACGGGGAGAGGGCCGAAACTTCGGCCAAAGAAATTAAAAAACACAAGAGAGAACGAGAGAGCCCGCTGCAAGTGGTCTGGAGCTTCGTCGACCATCTGCGAAAACGACGCCGCTGCCGCACAGCTTCGCCGACGCCGCCATCGCCAGAAAAAGCATTAAAATCGAAAATCGGTTAATTTAGGTACGCGACAAAACGCCCTCAAAACCATTGCATTATAATCTCTGTAGGTATAGACGTCGGGACACCGCCGTAGCTTCGCCGGCGGCGAAATAATAAAAATATTTTTATCCCGAAAATTACACCCCATGATATCTCGGCGTACAAGCGTTAAAACCAAAATTTGACACCGCCATTAGATCCGGCACCATCGAAAACGTTAGAACACATGTATAGATTGAGGCGGCTGGCGGCGAAACGCCGCCGGCCATGAACGCGCGGCCGCGCGAGCTCGCGGCCAAAAGTGTTGTGAAGAAGACGACCGGCTCAGCCGGTCGTCTTTTTTAAATAAAACTGACTCGGGCGTGGGTTTAGTCCGCGCCCATGCGACCGAGCTCGGGCTCGGTCGGTTCCATGCGACCAAGCCCGAGTTCAATTAGACCGAGCCACATTCGAAACGATCTGAGCCATTTTGCATCCGGTCGAGCCTAAATCAAATCTGACCGAGCCATTTAAATTCTGACCGAGCTATTTTCAATTCTGATCGAGCCATTTTGCTGTAAACTTAACCATTTTGACCCTATGAACCTATTTAGTGACTTATATATATTTTTAATCACTTTTAATTAAAATTTAAGCTATAAGTTTTATAAATTAATCAAATTTAAATTTGTTTTAATAAATAATCATAAAAATAGGTATATGACATGTATATATAAATTCGGAGGATATGGATATTTTCCCGAAATAAATTTTTAATGGACGAGTAAAGAAAAAGCGATGGACATTGCTTCTTTCTCGAGATTACATGAATATGCCTATTCATAATTAATTTTCTTTTATTTATAAACTAATAAAATTAAGGTTGAGATGGATATTACTTCCTAATAATTAACAAAACATGACTAAATATTTAAATAAAATTAGGAATGAGATGGATATTTCTTCCAATCCAATAATAGACATTGCATAAAATATATGAAAATCGCGGTGGATAACTGATTCTTTAAATAATAAAAATCACACTTTATAAAATATTTTAAAATATATGAAAAGATCCGGTGGATACTGGTTTTTTAAATACAAAAATCACATCGCATAAAATATTTTAAAATATATAAAAAGATCCGGCGGATACTGATTCTTCAAATAATAAAAAGCACACTTCATAAAATATTTTAAAATATACGAAAAGATCTGGTGGATACTGGTTCTTTAAAACGTCACACTCATACAAACAAGGGACGAGATGGATATCTCTACCTTCAAACATAATACAAACTGGGCGATGAAGAGGAAACGGAAACGCGCTGAGCCCAACATTAAAAACTTAATATTTTTATCATAGAAGAACACTAACAAAAAAAAAAAAAAAAACACATCGACACACACACAAATATGCTGAACATTTTACATTTATTTATTTAATTTGCGATTATTTATACTAGACCTATTTACGCATGCCAAAGTAAATCCAAAATCATTATAATCACGTATAGAGTACCCTCTTTTGAGGGGCGCTGTGGGGGTGTACCGTCTTCCCCACACATAACCGACGAACGAACCTAAGAATCTCAAAAGTGCCTTATCCGGTTTCCTAATTTTTCATAAAAATTAGGTGGCGACTCCAAAACCGCTTCTTTTTTCTTTAAGGTCGTCAACAATATCAAAGTTAACCATTTACATCATACTCAAAATATACAACTTAGAAATTAATCCTTCTCAACTAAGATTTACAACTCTAGAAGTTCACGAACCAACCAAAATACAAAATGTAAGATAGTGCTTCCAAAAGTTAATACTTAACATGTTTGAGCTATACAACTAAGAATTATGCACAAATATAGACCCACCAAGATCCCAAAACTCCTAGCAAGCTATCGTCGGGAATTTAGCACCCCTTTGCCGGTGCCTTCCCACGGTCTAACGGATCTGAAAAAGATGAAAGCAACGGAGTGAGTCAAAATGACTCACTAAGCGGCGCGAATAACGATCGCGGCACCTCTCACCACAACATAACAAAAACAAAATCACAAGTCCATAAACACCAAGTAAAGCAGCTCATAATCATCAACATCATGTAAATAACGAATTCCCATACCAAACCAATTATGTTTTACTTTCTTATGTTAGCGTTTGCTTGACTAACTACCCGTTAGTCCTTTCTCGTTTGCAACGCAACACACCCTTTAGGTACTGCAGCATCAAGAATCTAGGTCAAACACGGTGTACGTCGCGTCCCCTAGTATCCTACAGCGGGGGCGATCCCTTTTGGCCTAAAGGGAGTTACTTGATATACCAAGCCTTTTTCAGAATTCCGATTCAAAGCCTCGCTGTCTCGTAAGCCCGCAACCTCTGGCCTCGGGCTGGCCTTAACTACGCCCACCGGTCTCTTCTCGAGACAACTAATCTGGGACTCCGGCGCCCATATCGTCCCATTTCAATCCAGGTCGATATTCCCTCGACTCACACGGGAGAGCGAACCTGGGCGATGCAGTCCAACAAAAGAGCCCCACCATAAATATTTTCACTTTACCAAATCTCATTAGCACTCACGTTGTCGATGTCTCTAATCTCAACAATATTCACATTGGGCACACCAATCGCATAAGTACTATTGATAGACATACAACGGTTTCCACGTATTCCGAATTTCCAATCCAACACATATTCATCATTTTGCCAAAGAATAAAAAGGTTTTCCCACAAAATGTCCGAATCACATAGTCAATAACAACATGATCATAGGTACCAAAACACACTAGCAAGTTGCAATAAAACATCACCGTCAGGCTAGCATTACAACGGGCTCATAATATGCATATCATAAAAATCTAGGGTTTCCACTGAAAATTTTAAATATCACATAATCATGCTTATACCACATAAATCATCACAATTCCAATACATCACCAATACAATCACGCACAAGCAAGAGGTGCAAACCACTCACCTCGAAGACTCGACCGAAAACACACAAGAACGCACCCTCACCACTACCAAATGCGCCCGGGCGAGAACTAGGTCAAGAGCAACTAAGAGAGTGAGGGAGAGAGAGATGGAGTGATCGAGCACCAAGGAAACAAGGGAGATGGTGATGGAAACTCACCTAGGTCAGCAAAGGAGCTCCAAGCGCGGGGAAGAAGGAGAAGTGGTGAAGGGGTATGCAAACAAACTCAAGACCCGAACTTAAACTCGGGCTGCACGCAACTATCGGTTGACCGGAACACAAATCGGTCGACCGAAAGTGCTCTACACAGTACAAATCCGATCAAAACCAAACAAACCAACTCCGACACGCACACAACCAAGCACTCCCTCGTGCCGACGGGGTCACCAACCACGTGACACACCCGCGGTACGCTCCAACACGCATGCACGGATAATGAAAATATATCGAAGCACATCTCATAATTTCCAACATAATTCATAAACAAAACAAATAAAACAACGAACCTCACAGAAGATGTCACAAAGAAATCATATTCCTACTCACTGTTTGGGGTGTTTGGTAGATAGATTTTTACCATCTCTTATTTTCGTAGTAACTTTTTTTTGGTGAATTAGTGTATGACTATTGATACTTTGTACTCTTCCAATTTATAATGAATTTTTGTGCTATCTTTTTTATGATTTTGAGGACTGACACTCCGTAAATTTTTTTTTTTTTTCAATAGATTTTTCAGGTTAAATCTATGTTTTTGGGGCCAATTTACACCTTTGATTTCCCAAAATAATCATGTGTTGGAGTGCTTAAATGCCAAGCGAATATTTTATAAAGATTTGGATATATATATATACCGTACTTAGTTATGATTCTGCTATTATTATTTATGATAAAGTTCAGAATGTCGATTAATTCTATATCTAGATAAATAATATGGATGCATTGTGAGAAACAATTGATATATGATGACATTAATTAAATCCCTAGTCAGTAATATACCAAGAGGGAACATATGTGTTAGACTGGCACATACGATGATTTAGGTTATTCTCACTTAACTGAAGAATAAATATTTAAATCACAGATGTGGGTGCTCAAAATAGGCTGAGTTCATTGGGTAGACCTACTCTAGAGGATACTACGTGTAAGCAACAGTTCCCTCTCTATAGAAATGTAAGTAATCTTTAGACTTATGATCGTCTGCATGACTTATCGTATTTTGATATTGGTAAACACATCTTTAGATTAACTGTAAATAATATAATCATTTGGTACAATATAAAGTGTAGAGAGTGGTCATGAATCAATAACGGTTTATCGCTTCCATGAATTGGGAGGTGATATCTCCAGCCCTCTTGGTAAAAGCTACGAGTGACTAGAAATCTATGGCCATAACTTGAAATGATTTAGTTGTTCATAAGCAAGTCGGACTAGCTCGGTAACCAAGTTAAAGGATTAATATTACGATGACGCATTATGCGTAAAACTAATCTGAGATATCCATTGGATGAAGAGATTTAATTATATGGAATCGTGTCGTGAATGGTTTATGGTTCACCTGACCTATTTTCTATTGTGTATCAGATAGCTAGCGATTGTTACTTGTATGAGTTTAGTCCAGTATGTACTCGAAAGATTATTACTGTCATAATAGAAATCTAGAGGGTCGCAAGCAATAGCTAATTGACTGGAATGAGTGAATGAGTGATAGTGTATTTAGTAGAATCTAAATTGCATGGCAATGTGGGCTATATTCAAATCAGTAATTGATCGGATAATTATTTTATTCGAGATAAATTTTGAAGAGTTCGAAATTTAAAGAAATGAAATAATTAATAAAAAAAGGTTTTGGGAACGAAGGATGGCTCGATATTGGCCCAAAGGCCCGAAACAAACTGTGCCGTATACGCAACAGCAAGTGGATGCATGGATGTGTATCGACTTAAAGCACGCAATTGAATGCGTGCAAATTTCAATCGAAAAGTTGCAATCACATGCATGTAGTTTTGTAAACATTGCAACCAAGGTTTCAAATTCCGGGTGGCACACTACATGCCGCCCGGAACGTGCCGGATCCGACCGGCACGGCCGGCGCGGCCATTTTCCGACTGTGCCGCCCCGTGCCAACTAAAACGGTCGGCACGGAGCTCCGTTTCGGGCGGCACGGCTCCGTTCGTGCCGTGCCGCCCGGAAATTTTTTTTTTTTTTTTTTTTTTTTTGAAACAACAAAAAAAAAATTTAGAAAAAGAGGAGGAAGTGGGGGAGGATGAGAAGATAAAGCTATTATTTTATTATTCATATTTTTTATTTTTATAATAAAAATATAAACATATGTAATAAAATAAAAAAATAATATTTATTTAGGCATTGGTCGGCACGGCACGATCGGCACGGTCGGCACATCTCGAGTTTGAAATTTACCGAAACTCGGCACGAAACGGTATTTAAATCCTTGATTGCAACCCATCATTTATACATGTGACTATTGACTGAAAATCGTGCCTGGAGATTTTATTTCCTATAAATACATAGAAACGGCCTTCAATTTGGGATTTCTTTTTTTTTTTTTTTTAATTTACTCAAAGTTAGAGAGATCACAATATAGACCACACACACACACACACACACACACACACACATATATATATATATATATATATATATATATATATATAGAGAGAGAGAGAGAGAGAGGGGGCTATTCTCAACTCGACCTGAGAATAGTCTTAGTAAGCTAATATTTCAGCCGTTGATCTCCTTAATCTAACGGCTGCGATTTAATTTTATACTTAACGAAATAACAATTCACGCCGTTAAGTATTTAACGGCGCCGTTAAGTGTTAAAATTAAATCTCAAGCAGTTGGATTAAACAGAACAAACGGCTGAGATGTTACCTGAGAAATAGGCATTCTCAGGTCGAGCTGGAGAAATAGCCTCTCTCTCTATATATTATATACAGAAATAAAAAGGAAAAAAAAAAAAAGAAAAAAGAGAAGGTGCCATAGCACCTCAAAGCCGCCGAAAAATTTGCTTGAAGTATACTCATATAAAATCGTCTATTAATCTTGCAATACAATCGATATATGCCTATTAACCCATAAAACTGTGTAATAATAGAGATCACCGCCGTCATCGCCGGTGTTAGCTGAAAAATGGCCAAATGATAAAACGTGAATCAAACTCGAATGCAAAATGAATAGTCATGCCATTAACGATCAAACAACTTCTCTGGACATATACTAACGTGAACGAGTGGTCCTGGTGACTGGAAACCTCGTCGCCAGCAAGAACAACATACGGCCAAGCAATGTAAAGATTGCACCTAGGTACAGTCAGAACGAAACTCATTTTGGACGTTAGATTCAAGTGAGGGACACCTAGGAGGTTTGGGAACGGCCTTCGTGACGGCGAATGGCGTTGGTCACAAAACTCAACTGAAACTTCTACACCGCCAAAACAGGTCGAAAGATCTCCAAATTCTATTTTGACATCTCCAATGACTCCAGAACATGCAAAAACTCTTGTAGACACAAAAATCAGCACGAGGGATTCATCGGCGACGAGAATGAGCCCATGGCCGATGAGATGAGAGCACAATGAACGAAAAAAAAAGAAGAGAGAAAAATAGTATTTGCATAAGCTTCCGGAGACAATGCGGATATGGGTCGAACTTGCACCTGTAAACCCACATCTGAATCCGCGGCATAAAAGTCGCAAGCGGTATGTTCGATCACGTGTTCTCAAGCCCCGTACGCGAGAGCACCGGGTACGGCCTACACGGTCAGGGACCAAGCCCACAACCGCACACACAGCATGTAGGCTGGACCCTATCGGTCCGGCTAGCCTAATAAGGGCCTATTTCACTTTGTTTTGTTTATTTAATTTAAAATCGATTTTTATGTAGAATTAGATTTCGACTGAGATGGATATTTTCCGAAATTGAATTATCAATAATCATAGAAAAGCTGGGAGAAAAGTGATGGATATTACCTTTCTCACACTCCATCTAAACATGATAAGGGGCGATGAATATGAAACGGGAACGTGCTGAACCCCAACCTAAAAATATTATTTACTTTTCTTATAACTCTATATTCTTGTCGGTGATATATACAGTGATTAAATACATGCATATAAATAAAAGAGATTTGATTTATCTAATTACAATAACTAAGGACTGAATGACTCTAGTAAGTAATTGAGGTAAATAAATATGAATGGTTGAAATAGGTAAATAAGTATGAAAATTATGTGTTCTCCTTTCTTGTCCATCACATGGCCAAAGGAGGAAAAGAAAACAAATGGTCACATATTTGCGAGTTGGTAATCATTTGAAAAGAAAGAGAAAAACTCAAGACAGAGATGTGGCTGATAAGCATTCGATAACTATATCGAAAAGCTGGAAACAAAATATGCTCTCAAGGTCTTGAATACCATCTGGGAAGCATCAAGGATATATATTCAAGAAAGCATGATATAGGGAACAAGGGTATGAGTGAAGCCTGTAAGTGTAATAATACAAGCATTTTTTTTTAATTACTTATAGCTGCAAATGATACTATATATATATGTGTTGCAGCCAAGTGAAGCAACTCAAAAAGCACGATAAGATTAATGATGCCTGCAAGAGAGAAGCCTAGCCATGAAGAAACAAACACCACAACTCAGGGACAATCTATATAATTTTTGCCTAGCCATGAATGTGATGTAGTTTATATGATTTTTGCCTGTTTTTTGAGAATGGTGTTGTAATTTGGAATGGTATTATATGGTGGACCTGATTTTTGCCTATTTTTGAGACTGTAGTTGCAATCTAGAGTGGTGTCTATGTAAACTGCAAAATTCATATCTATATAATCTGTAAAGTTTCCTTTTTTGTCTATATAAACTGCAACGGTGTTTATTAACTGCAATGGTTCATGTGTGGTGTTTCATGTCCTTTTTTTTTTGTCTGTAATGGTGGTTCATGTCTGCACTTATATTTTTTTATATCTACAAAGGTGGTTCATGTCTACAATGTAATATGCACTGCAATCTAGAAGTAAGACAAATAACTGATACTAAGCTATTTAATACAAATTGGCAACTTATTGCCATTGACACAAGACAGTTACATTTTCTGATACAAGAATAGCTACCAGAAAATGTTGCATTTTATGTTCAACGTTTAATGTTATCTATGACAATTATAACAACCTCCACAAGAACAAAATAAAATCTAGGTCAAGAATGCAACCTCATTGCCTTTGACTGCCATTAACACTGTAGTTGAGACTACAGTAGAGCGCCAGTGCCAGAATAGAGAAGGTAATTGACAACAATCTCCTCTCCCTCATTGTTAAAGTCTAGACCTTTGCTTTAGCCTTCTACAATCTCTCTTTCAAATCGTAAATCATATGTCCATCTCTATCCGACGTTCAATCGTCGATCCACTGAAAGTAGCCATAGTCATTGTGATTCTACGATAAAACTCAATTAAGTTTAATCAAAATTATATATATTGACACATAAATTTTGATATTACCATATGAATTGGGCATCTAAAAAACACCTCATTGGGTTGTCGCACATATACGAAGTGATCATAATTACCAACTCGCGGTAGCTAAAATGACCGTGGCCCTGAAGAATTTTGTTGTTTCGAGTAATATACATCTCCGGCTAAAATGCCACGTCGGCATACCATTAAATTCAAAGGCAACTTTATGGACAAGAGTATGAACTTGATGCACCGGTAACTGGATGGCTAACACAAACAGGACTATTTTGGGATACCAGAGATGCAAATCGCCGTGCTTTTGCGTGTACTTTGTTATATTTATTTTCACATAATTATTTTCACAATGTTGCATTAGCACGCTTTGTTTTTTGGAAAAATGCCAGATCAGCCCCTACTTTAAAATCTATCACAAATCTGCCCCTCCCTCTTAACCTTTACAAATCAAACTCTCTTTCGTAATTCGTGCATAAGTATTTTGACTACTATATAAGTATTTTTTTAGGACAAAAAAAATTTACTGAAAGTTTCTGATTTTGATAAGACTTATTACAACTTTCATATTTGAAGTTTTTTAAAAAACCACTTCTAAATAGTGTGATAAGATTTCAAATTCTTAGCAGATTATCTACTAACCTGTTAAGAATTAAAAATATCTATTTAAAAGTATTTTTTGAAAAATTTTCGATATGAAAATTGTAAATTTTGATGAGATCTATAATTTTAATATTCAAAGTCTTTTAAAAAGATACTCTTAAATAGGTATTTTGAGATATAGAAAATTAACGGTTTAAAAATGAAGAGGCTGATCGTAAAAAGTGAACCGTGGAGAGGCTGATATGTTACTTCCCCCTTTTTTTATTTGCCATATATAATAATCCTAGTTTAGAACGGTGTTTTCTAATAAAAAAAAACCTCTTGTGAGGAAACATTTTTCAAGTTATCAACCACATATAATCTATAATTACACCACGGCTACAAAATCCTACATCTACATGTCTTCTTTTACAAGAGTATTGCTAGTCATGGAACCCTTGATAAATAGTCGTGATATAATCTGAATCACTCGTGATACGTGTGTTACATATTCTATACAATGTATGTGGTTCAGAATGGATCGTAGAAGAGTAGATGAAGAGACGACATAATGGAACACAACTTGTAAAAGAGGAGTAACAAAAATTGTGGTTTCACGGGTAAAAGAAATATTAAGAGAACTTTCATATATTTTTACCATTCTGAAAAAAAAAACTATAAATATATATATATATATATATATATATAAATATAAAGAGAGAGAGAGAGAGAGAGAGATGTGCTAATCTGCACTCGACAGGAGATTAGTCCGCTCCTGTCGACTCCGCAGCCGTCGGATCATCGCAATCCGCGGCTAAAATAGAATGTGCATTTTTCGTACGAAAGCCGCTAGCGACTTTGCAAAAATTGCTAGCGACTTTCTTCTCCGTAAAAAAGCGCGTACTTTCAGTAGTCGGATCGTGTGATCCGACGGCTGTGGAGTCGACAGGAGCGCCTAATCTCATGTCGAGTAGAGATTAGGCGCTATATTATATATATATATATATATATATATATATATATATATCTATTGGGATAGTTGTTACCCTCGTTAAACTATTTTCTATAATTTATCAAATATAATAAAAAAATTAGGGGTATATTTTATTTTTATATCCTCTTAATTGAATTTGGTATTTTTTACCGTTCTAATCGATTTTAGCGGAAATATGCCCCCTTTGTGCTCATGGGTGTTGAAAGTGTTTGAAAGTGTTCGTAGGTATTTTGAGGTATTCGCAAGTATTCGTGGGTATTCGTGAACATCGTAGATCATCAAAGATATTCGCAGGCGTTCATGAATATTAGAATGCTAATTTTTCGAAATAAAGAAAATTGGCGCTCATATTCGTAGGTGTTAAGAGATATTTGTGTATATTCGTAGATGTTCGTATGTATTTTTTAGAATGAGCACGTTTTGATCATTTCAGCCAAAACCAATCAAGGAGGTAAAAAAAAATGCCAAATCTAATTAAAAGAACATAAAAACACAAAATGCCAAAAATTGTTTTACTTCTCTGTACTCAATCTACGCGCACCATCAATAACTAGATCACAAGTGGTGACGATGAGCCAGAGAGTGCAGAGACTTGAATGTCTCTTATAGTTTGTAGGTGAAGATTGGTCACATGTATGACTTGGCATAATTGGATAAGCCAAAAAAGAGTCTGATTTGTAATTTTAAATGGTGTATATCATAAAAAATAATGATATACCACAATTATGGTCTGGGAGGTGGTACCGCTATGTCAGATTAGACATAAGTGGATCGTAAAATTCTATTTATATATATATATATATATATATATATACACACACACACACACACACACAAGACTCGTGCCTGGTTAAGAACAGTAGCAGGAGAAAAGAATTAGCTGCACCAACATGAAGAGCCTTTAGTCATTTAGATGGCAAAATTTATGGTCAGCAACCTTCAATTGTAGTAGTACAATGCCAGTAGAGGCAGATTTCTTTGTTCTCTTGTTCACAATTTACCTTTCATTTGAAGAATTGTAGAGGTTGATATTTACGAGATACTAAGCAGCAGCAATTGCATCAACAGCAACATGTTCCTCAAACTGAGATTTCGGTTCCAGATCGATGAACTGATTAGATTGGCTGGCAAGGTGCGAAATGCTGACTCTTCCATGGCGCTTGATGTAATCCGCAACAGCTCTCATTTCCTCCTCTGAGATGTATATGTACTTCCCGCGATCATCCATTACACCAGAAAGTCTCCCTGTGCAACATAATGATCAGCCTTCAGTAAATTCGTGCGGCAGACGGACGTAGTAAATCAGTTGGCTGTTACAAAAAACTCCCGAGCACCTCTATTCTTCATGGGCCCATGACGGTCCCGATGTTGCATCAGGGCCGTCGGGTTTTTTCTAAATTTCCCAGATAAAATGAGTTATAAGTTAGGCTTGCCGTTCATATCACATCATCCCTTTTTGAGATGAAAATACTCCTTTTATTTGTAGATTCAGGGAACCTTTGAGAAAGCTAAAAATGACATATTTGACTTTTTAACAGGGATAATTAGTAATAATAACTAGAGTCAAGAAGACAGCAGCTGTTAAAAAAAGAAAAGGAACAAATTAACAAGTGCATACCCATCTCTTCCAACGTCATAATGCGATTAATACAATCCTGTAAAACAACCAGAGAAATAAGTATTTCTTAAAAATTTTAATAGCTTCCACCAGTAAATAACAAAATAAAATAAGAATCAAGTGATGAAATATCATACTACTGCATTTGAGTTGTGGCTGGGGCTTACCATTATTCACTCAAAGTAAAACCAAAAAACCCAATAGAAGATCATTTCGATTTGCTTTTTCAGGTGAAATGGGGATCGAAACGCTGGCCAAATCCACGCCACACAGTCGGCTTAGGATGGCCTTTTCAAGTAGTTCTTCAGTTCAAGGATGAACCGAATGAATAATGCTCAAGTGCTAGCGGAAACTATTTGATTTAGGTTGCTGCGTTAGTAGACATGAAATAAATTATTCTGTGGAGTCAGTCCTTCCACTACTCAATCTCCGAATCCCATCTACTAAAAACCATCTTGAGAGGATAAATTCACCAATCCCCCATTAGTTAAAAAGCAGTTACCAGAAAAGCGACTGGTGAACAGTTGCCAGATACCAACAATGACTTGAAATTGGGAAAAAAGTGTAAAGATGGAGAAAGCGAGACTGATCGAGCTGCACAAACTATTGGAGGGATTTGACGTTGAGATGAACATGGATATGTAGTGACAAGTGGAGCAAGATGGAGCAGATGCAGAAATGATAGAATTACAAAACCAATAGCACAAGGCAAAATACTTTGGCAGCACCACCAGTCATTCCGCCAATAATTCCTCCTCATTGCTATCCTTCATATTCTAAAACCCATCAATTCTACCAAAGAGTAAGTGAAAGATGGAGAATGGGCGGTGCTCTCTTCACTGAGCACCTCGTGCACCTCCTAACAGCCCTCCCCTCTTTCAGAAATTTCTAAGTAATAGCATAGCAGATGGTCTGGTCAGTTGGCAGTTTCCAATTATTTACAAATGTCAAATGGATTCAACCAGCCCATCAACTTTGACCCAATTGAACTTACAACTGGAATGTTGTTGTTATCCCTTTCTATATATATATATATATACATATATATATATATATATATAAGGGCTAACAGTTACGTAAACGCAAAGGTGAAACTTGTAATATGGCAATCCCATCATCAAAAAAAGAAGGATGTAAAAGCCGACAATGAGACTTGTTAACATAATTTTGGATGGTAAGTAACTATTGCGCGCCCACCAAATACTGATCTGCAGCTACTATGTTCATTCATAACCTTCAAGCAGAAAAAGTAATTAATTTGTAATAGGCGTTGAGTATGCACGTCAAGCACATTCAGGATTGAAGAGCGTTCTTAACTCTTTAAGTCTCAACATATGTGCGCCCATTAATCAGCATATGCAGATCCCTGGTGTTTCTTAACATATGCAACTTGCTTGCAGATTAACATATGCATGTAATGATGTAAAAGTTGGCATATGACAGTGCAAGCTTGCAAACACTGATGCATGAATTCATATAATTAAATGCTCAAATTTGACTTGTAATAACTTGTACCGTCAAGGAATTTGGTGGAAACACAGCATTATTATCTTTCACATTTTTAATTGAAAACAAGTTGAGAATATTAAAACATAATGTTATATAGCAGTCAGCAGCAACATTTAGAAACATGAAGAACTTTCAAATGATCTATATGACAAAGTAGCAACAGAAGTACCTGGGTACGCATTTTAAATTCAGCTGAAAGGTCTTCCAACTGAACACATTTCTGCTTCTGCAGCATTCAAAGTAAAGAAAATATAGTGCCAACTTTATAAAGTATCATAATAGGCAGAAACTGATAAGCTGCCATGCCATAAACTGCAACTATATGTCCTCAAGACTTGAGAGAATTTTCAACTATATGTCCTTCCACCAAAAGGTTCACAGATTAAAGCATGGAATAATTTAGAACGCTTGGATAATTCTTAAAAATTACATTTTTTTTTCTAAAACTTACAGCTGTGGTAACCAAGGTTTTTCAATTCCGAGGAATAATTTGGGACGCTTGGATAATTCTTTAAAATTACATTTTTTCTAAAACTTATAGCTCGTGGTAGCCAAGGGTTTTAATTCCGGACGGCACGCAGCATGCTGCCCGGCACGTCTCGGAGCCGGCACTAGAACGGTGCCGGGCCGGCCGGCACAGCTTTTTTTTTCTTTTTTATTTTAAACAGTAGTTCATCTTCCTTGCTTTCGCGAGGAAGATGAACAGTCACGCTGGTGGACGCAACGTTTTTCTTTTTTCTTCGTCACGCCACCGGCGCGACGTTTTTTTTTTCTTTTTTTTGTCGCACTGGTGGCGTACCTTAAGTGGTCACGCGCTCTGCCACTTAGCTTTTTTTTAAACAAAATAAAAATCTTAAAAATAACTTTTAAAATATAATAAATATAAAATATATAAAAATAATATCTTATTTTCGGCACGGCACAGTCGGCACGTCTCGAATTTGGAATTTACCGAAACTCGGCACGAAACGGCATTTAAAACCTTGGTGGTAACACGCGGCACACATAATATGCAAACAGGAGATGAGAGCCCACTATTGAAAAGGAACTCCTCACCTAATTTTGGAGTATCCCTTGGCCCATGAACCAATTGATATACAGGGTCGATATACATGGAGATTCAGTCAACTATTGCTGGTATATGATAAAGGATGCTAAATTTTATTAGTGCAATGCCTAGCATCAGGTGCAGCATGCAGACTAAGGGTGAAAACGAGTCGAGTCGAGTAGTGCTTTGCTCAGCTCGGCTCATTTGAAAAAATTTCAAGTTCACGTTCGAGTCAAGTTTGGCTCGAGCCGATCTCGAGCTTAATCGAGTCAAATAATTGTCAAATTATGAATATATACTGCTATTTATTTTTCGCTCTTACACAAAGATGAACCGTAAAATAATTTTATTATATCTATTTAAGTGCATCTATTATATATTTTTTTACTATTTATTTGGATGCTAAAAATTAATATAATGATGAATAAAATATTCTCACGATGACTTTATCGAGCCTATTTTCGAACTTACGAGCTTTCGAGCCGAGCGCGAGTATCACCCTGCTCGTTTAAACCGAGTTCGAGTCGACTTGTAGCAAGTCGAGTTCGAACTGCTCATGAGTGGCTCGACTCGTTTTACACCCCTAATGCAGACAATTATGCACCTATAGTCAAGCTCGAGTAGATAAGTAGGAGGATGTTCATATATCACAATAATTTTATCATACTTTAAGCTGAAAAAAGAAAAAAGCTCATGAGTTATAGTGCAAGTTTTGTATGCTCCCCACAAGTGCAAAAAAAAAAGAGATAGTATATACTCCTTGAAATGTTAAAAAAATAAAATAAAACAAAACAAAAAAAGACACGTTGATCTGATATAAAGCATTTATACCTTGATATACTCGACAAAGTCAGAGAGTAACCCTTGATGGCCATCTTGTACTTCATTCTCCGTTGTACCTTGTGCATCAACAGAGAATTCACCTTTCCACTTCTCAAATTCTAAAGCAGCTGCTTCTTCCTCTTTGGCCTTTCTAGCCAAAGCTTCTTCTTCCTAATACACCAATACAAATGCTTCAAAGATCACTCTACAATATAACAACGCATGCTACAAAATACCAACCATCTGACGTTCTTTAGCTTCACGTTCCTCATCCTTCCTCCTTCGCATTTCTGCATAACGATCTTGTTTTGTTGCCCTCACCTCCCGTGCTGCTTCTTCAGCCTAAAGGTTGCCATCTTAAAATTAGGTTACACATCATACATAATAAAGGTAAAAATTCCAGTTGATCAACCTGTCTCTGTGCTTCACGCTCTTGTCTTTTCTTTTCCTTCTTTGTAGACTTTGCAGCAGGATAATTATCCTCAGCAACATCTTCATCGCTCTCATCCAGCATCTCTGCTACCACCATTCAAGTTACTTAAAACAACATTCATATGGATACATGCATGGTCTTTGTTTCAGAGTTGAAAGGCGGCCAAGAGTACATGGAATGGATAACCGTATCTTGCGTTTAAAACAGCATTCATGTGAAGTCATCAAAAGCTATATATAATATGGAATCATATAGCTAAGCACAAATCAATGCATAGTAATATTTTTTAATTTTTAGTTCAAAATGCTTAAGCTAAGGCTTAATTATTGTATTTCAATGGCTGCATAACTATGAAGTGACATAATTTGTTTGTGTAGATTTGTCAAATCAATTTTGAACATATATAACCTATATTTGCAGAAGTTAATATATATTTTATAGATAAGATATTTCTTAACAAACATATTGCACTAAGCATATGACTTTGTATGTGTTATTGTCAATGTCAGTAATATAATGCCTATTTCTCTTTATACATTCCGTCTTAGCATGTCCATATGGTGCCATACTGTCATGTTGTGCAAACATGTCCCCATTCATGCATCATTAAGGACATGTACTTTCATTTTGTATGAACATTTCCCCATCCATGATTCATAGTCAAGAGGAACCCTCTCTCTTCACCATTACTGTGGGAGTAAAGTAAAAGAGGACAGCATGATTGCTCTCTCTTATCTCCATTGTCTCTCAAGTTATCAATTTAAAAAAAATTAGCCAATTGCATAAAGATAACAAAATCACTAATAAATAGCTCAAGGGCCATAACGCAGGTGGAATCTCACAATATCCGAAGATGAGAAAGGTGGGTACAAGATAGTCCTTGCCTTTCTAACACAAACTGGCCACTCTTGTGTCAGGTCTGTGGTATTTTATACATATATGTGCGTGTGTGTGTGTGTGTAGCTCAAGGGCCATAACACAGGTGGAAGTTCTTCACCAATACAGAAGATGAGAAAGGTGGGTACAAGATAGTCCTTGCCTTTCTAACACAAACTGGCCACTCTTGTGTCAGGTCCGTGGTTTTTTATACATATATGTGTGTGTGTGTGTGTATTTATTGTTTTCATTGTGTTTAAATGCATGCTTGTATGCATGTTGGGTAGAAATCCATGTTTAGGAGTTCTAGACACGTATGTGCACGGTGGTAAGCGAGTCGTTAGCTAGTGTGGAGGTTAAGCAGATTTGTGCTTTTCTGGAGTTTCAATCGACCGGAAATCACACAAAGGACGGGTATAAATACGGGTTAAGTGGTGGTGCAATTTTATTTCATCCCACCCGTGCCTAGAGCTACTTGTCTAGTTGTTTAGAGTTCCTCAACTGTTCTACTTGTGATGGGAAGCTTTGGAGCTAAATCAAACATAGATTTGGACTCACCGAATTGTCATCTATGTGTAGGTGTAAGATTCTTCGAATTTCGTCGAAGTTTGGCGCGTAGGGGTTGTAGGTCTGAAAACCTAAGGTGAGCGGTTTGCGCATGTGGTATGATTTGTTTTTGCTTGTGTAGCAAAGTTGTATTATGCTTGTTATGGGATTCATGTTGATTGGATGTTAAATATGTTGGTATGTTAACCATGGCTTATGTGCTACCTATGTTGTTTGATTTATACTAGAATGTTAACAAGTGAAGCATGTTATTGATATGATACTCTAATTGGATGAGTATTAGAGCAAGGTGGCTTGGGAAACACTCTTAGTAGAATGTGTTCTTTGTGTAACATGCTCATGATATTTTCTGCCTAGCAAATTATGTGAACGGGTATGCTCTAGCGATACTTGCAGTAGAACTAATTGTTATGATATCCATGTCATTATGTTTATAATGTTGTCTACTTGGATAAGCATATGAGCCGGTTGCACTAGCAATACTTTGGTAGAAATATTATGTGATATACGTGTTGATGTGCCTATAAGGATGATTCTACTTATGAGAGTATGTGAGCGGGTTTGCTCTAGTGACACTCTAAGTAGAACATTTTAAAGATTAAATAGATTAACACATGTTTGTTATAAGTTCGTCTAGTTTCAAGATGTCAACGGGGATGATATGACGAATGGATTATAACTAGTGTGCCTAATCTTAAGATATGAATGTCTCTATTGAGACTAGTTGGCGTAGTAGACCACCTCGAGGGCCCAGATGTGTTGCTATGGAGCGCAAAGCTCGAAGTCGCACCGTCCGCAGGTGCATAGCAGCCGAGTAGCTCCACGGAACGCTACTGGGACCATCCCTGCTGTAAGGACTGGTGTCGCGGAATGTGCACTTGTGGCTTAAATATCCAACTTTAGTACTGTATCAAGTTACCCTATTCTGGATCATTCTAGTACCTAAGATAACTAACTAGTTTGGGTTAGTACCTAATGAGTTCACACTAACATAATCCCAGATAATCAACGGCAATAATTGATTGGGATGGGTGATCGATTACCTAGTTACTCGCTTGTCTGCTTTATGTCCTGGTGACATGTTGTGCTATCTTGCAAATTATACTATATATTGTATATGTTGATATGTTGCAAGTGGTGCCGCGATAAGCATTGGTTGGAAAATGCTTACGTGTCACTCACTAAGTCTGTTTGACTCATGCTCTTTTGTTTTCCTTTTTCCCAGATCCAGGTGATCTTGGGAAGCACCAACCAAGGGTGCTTAAACGTATAGCAATAGAGGAGAGGCTATAGTACATTTTGAGGTATATGTTGGGGCTAAGTGTTATATCTGAACACTTGTAGCTATACGTATGCCTATTTGTATATAATAACACTTGTACCGTAAAAGAGTTAAAGGAAGCACTAACTCGCACTTTGTTGTATGTATGTATATGAGTCCTTGCATAGTGGTTATGCTTGTTTAAAACTCATGTTTTAGTTGGAAATGCAAAAAGCTGGCATTTTTTAGTTACTTTTTCATATTTTTAGTAAAATACATATTTTATGCATACACAGTAATTTATGGTCAAAAATCACTTTTGAAAGGCTGTGCATGTACACAATACTTACGTGCAAGTGTATGCATGTTTAGAGTCCCTTATGACGATTGTAATACAAATTGGGGAGTTGTTGTATTTTCATATTTAAATCTATTTATGCAAATTTCAGGACTTACGGACGACCAAAAGTGTTTTGCCACCGATCTTGCCAGCGCAATTGCAGTTACCTGATTTAAGAACTTTCGATCAACCGATAATTTCGGTTGCTCGCCCAGAAAATCCTCTGGAATAAGAATTTCAAAACCGATTTAAATAGTTTTTAATTTTCGTTTTGAGTTATTAGGATGATAAAAGGCACATATCTAAGATATATGGCATTTTCAAATGTTTGAGAAAAATATTATTGGAGCCAGATTTTCATAAAACGGTTCTTAAAACCAGAAGTGATTTTGGACCGTAGATTGTTATGGATTCTTAAGTATCAATGAGGGAGGTTGATGCATTTGAATCTATAGCAGCATATGATCAGACTAAATGGCGAAAATTGTCTCCCTCACAGATGCTTGCCATATGCCGAAAAGTCTAGAATCTAGGCTCAAAGTATTTTGAATGAGTTTGAAAATACTTAAAAAGTATTTGTATTTTGAAAACCATACACATTTTCAAAAGCTTCCGCGTGCATGTATGGTTGTTAGTATGTATTCATGGCGACCCCAAGTTGCGGGCCGTCACATCTTGAATTGACTACATCTGTCAATTGTCACTGAAAAATCTTTACCATAACAACACAAAGTAGAAAAGTGAGACTATAAATGTAAACACAAAATGTATGAGTAGGTTTAGTTGTTTCTAACATCATCTTGCTCATGTAGTGATCAATCCATGAATGTCTCCCCTTGTTGCTATTTTCAAGAACAGTCCCTAACTCACTTGTTTGCTTCATTCAACTATCTTCTATAACACAAGATTGTCATGAAAAACAAGTTACTTGTGAGCATTACACCTACATTAACTTTGATTGATATCTACAAGCATTGTGTTGATTAGCAAAAACAGATCAGCTGAATCTACCACGCTGCAACAACATGGCAAAAACTTTACTACAGAAATGTTACAAGGATATTAACAAACTGGACTAGTCACAAGATTAAAATTCAAATGTCTAAGTGATTAAAGAATATGACATTAGGTTGAGTTTAACTGGCGACCATATAGGAAATCTAATTATATGAAAGTAAAGATAGAATAACAACCTTCTGCACTAGTAGTGGCAGTAGATGTGCTTGCAGCTGCAGGTGGTCTCCGACGCATACGACGAGTTCCTGCATGGCGAACTACTCTTTCTGCTTGCAGATCCTACAGTCCCATTATGCAAGATAAAACAAACCAAACAGCAACCGAAAATGGACATGTTATTAGATCCAAAAAGGAGAACCCCTCAAATCTTAAAAAGTTTACATCCTTGAATCAAAAGTCACATGCGCTTGCATCAAGAAGAAAAAATGAAAAGCAACAGAGGCAATATAATGTACATCCTGCACGATCAATTATCATACAAGTATTCTGTAACTGAGAAACCAACTTGACGTGGATGCATAGAGATCCATAGTATGTGCAACATGCTTGCCTTCTGGTAGCATGGAATAAGTGTATAGCCCACAATTAATCAGATCTACTACATGGCCAACATCCAATGTATGTTCCCAGTTTCGGGTGTACGCATACCATATGGTTACAATTTTGAGGCTGTTTGATACTGATCAAACATGCAGTGCAGCGATTCTAAACTGGATGAAGAACTACATCTGTCTTTGGAAATGGTCCCGATGTGCTAATGCTACTACAACAATTTTGGTGTCTTCTTTTACTAACTCTATATTTCCAAGCAGTTGCACCAAGACAGATGTAGTTTTCCTTTTAAGCCAAAGCTTAAAAAACTGCAGACGTTTTCTTTTTAAGCCAAAGTTTAAGAACTACAGAAGTAGTTTCTTTTTTAAGAAAACTATAAATCTCTGTATAAATTTAATAAAAAAAAAAAAAAAAAAAAAATCTTTTAAGGTCAAGCAGAAGTGCAGAACAACTGCTAAGACCACTTTTCTCTAGACAAATCAAGCCTCTTTTAGTAGTACACTCATTGGAGTACAACGAACATGTTCTCAAATTTGTAGACCAATACTTGAATCAAGGCCAGGTTAGATTCAGAATGAATAACTAGCAAAGCTAATGTCTGAATTAACAATTTATCTTTTTATACCTAAATGGGAAAGACTTACATTACTTTTTGACGCTACCACAACTTGCTTCCATCCAATTTCATTTACATCTTCCTAGCCTGCGTCCTTCAAAAGGAGCTAAGTACATAATAACCTTGTTAAATCATTTTGATCTCTTATTTTCAGTACTTTACTCTAACTTCAAGCTTAAAATCCATAATCCCCCGCTAATTATCCAAGACTTCCCCCACAAGCAGAGATTCTGAGTCTATGACAATATGGCTGCCTAAAATATTTTATTTCAGTTTTTGCATAACACATCTAACTTCCACAAGCCCCTTAGAAATTACTTTTAGTGCAGTGAATGTGGATGTAAAAACAAGTACGTGATCAGTGCTCTACACAATCGATTATATGTCACAATAACATTCCTTCTCGAACCTTGGGGTTCCAATTTAGAGTGAAGAACATAGAATTATGGAGGGTAAACTAGATAACAACAATAATAACAAAACCTTTTTCCACTAGATGGGTCGGCTACATGAATCCTTGTATGCCACAGTGCTCTATTCAGAGCCATGCCTTGACTCAAGTCAAGTGAAACAAGATAGAGGAAAAACTGGCTATGTAGTACAATGAAGAGAATTGAGGTGCTAATTTGGGTCAATAGATGGTGAGAAGGTGATGTTGCAAGAAATGAGATACAATTTCACGGGATCTAACTAAGATCATACTAATGGGAATACATTGAACAATGTTTCCTGAATAAAGAAGCTCCATATTTCAGTTCAACTATAGCCTATTCCAGATATTGGCACTTGTACAGTCCATAAACTAAGCAAAAACATAGAAAATATCACTACTCATCTGTATGCATATGCTTGTTTAAAAAATCATAGGATTCAAATCAATTATCTCTAGAATCGAACTCCGTGAACCGAACAAATGATCTGGAACCGACTCTTGGCGCTCAAAATCTAGGAAAAAACATCAAGAAACATCCAAAATAGAGCACAGAAGGCGATTGATGGAACCCTGGCTAGATAATCAAAAAATGGGGAAGAGAGGGTTACCTGGGGAGCATCGTGATGGAGTTTGTCTGAGGAGGAAGACATCTGGCGTCGACGCCACCAGAGGAGAGGGAGGAGTGCAAACACCAACAACATGCACAGAATTCCAGCTACGATCACCTCCATTTTTGTTAGATTCTTCTCTTCCTAGATACTGAATTGCTCAAAGCACCTGTTTGTGTTTCATATTATAGCTCTTCGCATTCTAGAACAAAACCGATTGAAAGTTGGTAGCAGGCTAGCAGCGACGTCAAACGGACCGGGATGCTGCAAGCCCCTCACATGGGCCCATAGGGCAAGCCACAAGCCCTTGGGCCGAAAATGACATGCAGGAGATGGCAATTATTATTGAAAATTAGTAAATTTTAACATAGAAATGTTATTTTGATATATAATAAATAATAATATTGTCAGTAATCAATTAATTTCGATGGTTTTGATATTGCAGAGTTATATACGAATGATAATTTGTGAGAATATAGATTATAAAAAAATACAAACAAATTTGTGATAAATAGTATAAGCAAAATGACTTATATACGCTATATAAAACCTGATAGTCTTACTTTTACCTCCAATTAAATTTATTATGTCAATTTTGAGTAAATGAAAGTGGGGTAAAGTAGAAGTTTTCTTAATACAATAGAACATATTAATCGGCCCAAAATTCTATGGATCGTCGAATAGGCACATGTTGGGATAAGCCACTTGTTCATAGGCCTAATTTCACATAGCTATATAGAGATGGTAATTGTGGTTAAATGTCTAGCTCTTTATTAGTTTTTGGAAGGAAACCCACGATGAGAATGTGGCAGGGATTAACCTGTGCCCTATTGTCTCCTATAATAGGCCGGAATTTATCAATAGATTGTAGATCAGAAGGTCTATTAATATCTCCTTACATCCATCACTATTCATGGATTTTCCAATCACCTTTATGTATAGTGTATCTAGATAAAGTAATGATGTGATAAGACTAGATATAGTAATGATATTGTAGACTTGGCAATATCAAAACCGATCATTATCTACTATATTTTTTTTCTATAATATCGATGATATGATGTTGTTATATTTGATCGATGATATTGTATAGTATTAGTGATTAATCTCATATTGGTTATGCAGTCTGTTCGTACATGCGCCTGTTATCCTTCCCTTCCATTATCATATTCTTTTTTTTTTTCTTTAAAATTTCTACTATCATATTCATAATCATATTCTTCTATCAGCACTCTGAGCCAATTTTACTCTAACCCTAACCTCTTCGACGACTCACATGAAACCCAATTCTCGTAAGAGTCTCCTAAAACCTCGACTCCCACTTGTGAACTAGATATCCAACAATCGAGAAAGAAAAATCACCACATTAAAGGGTAACCTCTACAAACCCCATACGAAAGAAAAAATACCTCTATTTTGTAACCCGATAAACAATTAATACCTCTATTTTGTAACCCGATAAACAATTACCCTCATGCGGGAAATGAAGGTACCACAAAAGGGTCGATTGAGATACAAAGAGGTGGATGGACTAGGGTAGAATCAAGAGAATAAAATGACAAAAACAAAAACAAAAAAGTAAAGGGAGAAGAGGTATACATGCGTGCACCGTTAATTCCGACAAAGTTTCAACCATAATTTCAGGTAACACAGTCAGTTTGGATAAGAATTTCGCTATTCTCTAAAATACAAAAATTAGCTATTCCCTAAAACAGAAATAGTACTAATTCTCTATGAAAATAGTCATTGAAGGAATTAGTTAAAAAAAAAAAAATCATATTCCATTCCCACATGAAAATAGGTTTTCTAAAGATAAAGGAGATAGTTCAAAAAATTATTTTTGGAATTAGCTGGGTGAAAATATCCAAATCGAGTGTTTGACAACTTTTTAGTGGAATAAACCCTTTATTCCACCCCCAATTTCCTATCCAAACGGGACCCGTTTGGATAGGATTTTCGCTATTTTTAAAAACACAAAAAGTAACTATTTCCTAAGACTGAAATAGCCGTAATTCCTTATAGAAATAACCCTTCGAGGAATTAGCTAAGGAAAAACCTTATTCCATCCCCCTCATGGAATTAGGTTTTCCATATAAGATAAAAGAGATAACTAAAAAAGATTTTTTTTTTATTTTTTATTTTTATAGAATTAGTTGGGTGGAAATACCAAATTAGTTTGGCAACTTTTTATTGGAATAAGCTACTTATTCCACCCCCTATTTCCTATCCAACGGACCCTTAAGATTTCAATGAACTTTGAAAAGAAGGGTGATAATGTGACATTAGAATACGAGGGTAAAAGGTATACCCTCGTATTCTAATAGCATTACCACCCTAGCGTTCAAAGTCATTGAAACTCCTTAAGTTCATTGAAACCCTTAACATGGCTGGATATCCAAAAAATAAAATATTCTGCCGAGTGCGGGGAAAACTATAGTCTATTTCTCATAAAAGGTATTATATCACAATATCTGGATGGGAGACACTTTATTTAATGCTACAATTCTCGATCGAAACGTAGGTTAGAAAACAAACTTGGTAATCAAGAACCGACAAAAAAAACACGGCGAGGGTAAACTAGCACGCACACTAACTGACCAACATGGCCAAATAATAAACGTGTCTAAAGTATATGCATTATTGTTGAGCCTTAGGTCATAATAAACGTGTCTAAAGTATATGCGTTATTGTTGAGATATTCCTTTGACCTAAGTGTAAACTAGCACACCAACTTAAAATTAAAAGGGCATTGCATGTTTTTGTGCCCTCCGCTAATTGGATATGGTTATTTTGTGTCCTCCGCTAATTAGATATGGTTTTTTTGTGCCCTATAATTGGATTTGGTATTTTTGTACCTCATTGTTTTATGAAATGATAAAAATATTCTCAATTTTTTTTTTCTAAAAAAATATGAAAATACGGAAAAATCCACGAATACTTATGAACACTCACAAACACATGCAAACACCTAAAAATATCTGCGAACACCTATAAACACCCATGAACACCTCTGAACATCTATGAACACCCACGATACCTACGAACACCGACAAATACCAACGACCACGCCATACAAACACCCACGAATACCTACGAACTCATAACAAGTTGGAATTAAAAAGTTTTTTTTTATGTATTCATAAGTGTTTGTAGGTGTTCGCAGATATTCATAAGCATTCGTAGATATTCGTCGGTGTTCAATTACCCTTCTATTTTTAATTGATGTCATTTTAATCCGCTGAATGTGCAATTATAATATTAAATTTATTTGGTTTAATTTTAAAGTCATAAAACATTCAAGAACTAGTCGTTTTAGACCAATATATAAATAATGGTAATGGGTCATATTTTCGACCAATCGTTACATTTCATTTTTTTTTTTGAAAAAATAAATATTATCAATTTGATGAATTGTCCAAATTTTATTAAAAAGTTTGAGATATCAAACCATATATAAAGACGAAATAGATTATAAAAAGTTCTAGGTTATAGAAATGCCAATAAAATGATGAGTAATACTAATCCTCTAATAAACTTTACCTAAATTTTATCAATCAAAACGTATAAATAAAAAAAAAAACCTTTTGGCAGGCTCTGAGGAGGCCGTGGCTGCAGCAGCCATCGAAGGAGAGCCTCGTTGACGTTCGAATGGTCGAGGAAGAAGAGAATGATGGAGAATGAGGAGAGAAAATGAGAGAAAAGGAGATTGGCGGGAGAAATGAAAAAGAGAAAGGAAAAGTGACGTTGATTTTAAAAGAAAATGACTGACGGTAGTCATTTCATAAGCTTAGCATAAAACTGCCAAATGAAATTAGGGATGGGAGTATACTGTTCAATTAGCAGGGGCACCAAAATATAAAATGTCCAAATTAAAATATGAAGGTTAATGTTTTTGGGGAAAAAGAAAGAATTTATCCTTTCAATTCGACAGAAGGTACAATCCTTTTTACCTTCATTGTTTCAGACATTTCCAACTACCATACAATCATAAAAATAACGTATAAACAATCAATCAAATGCAATACTGGTTTACAATGTTGTCATCTTCTTCAATGGCAGTAGAAAATGAAGCTGTTGATTTTGACGACCTCCTCGACGATCCTGTTGAAGATGGAGGAGAGCACGGCTTCTCCTTTCTTCTATTATTCTTCTTTGGAGCTTTCAGTATGTCCGGTCTTTGACGATCTTCAAAAATCGAAGGTGTTGATTGTTGGGGTCCTCTCGCTTCTTCGAAATCTATGCATTTCAAACCATGATAAAGAAGGTTGAATAAATTCTACATATTTCAGCACAAATATTCGGGTCTCTATATGGTCTATACCTTGCCACAGTAGCTTTATATATATATATGGTTAGTAAACTCTTTCTTTTTGAGATATATTCATTCATAGGTTAACTCAATGAGACGTCCCTTTATAACTACTAGATTATACCACATGCTAAGTACGAAAAGTAGTAATAGATTAAAATAAATCAAATAGACAGATTGCACTCTCAAAATTAAAGTAAACGTAAATTACAAAATGAGTGCAAAGTACTTATTTTAATAAAAATTGTATAGTTTATTATTGGAGAAATTATAAATAACTTCCTACTTTTCTAAAAAGTTTCTTTTATTTATTTTATTTTGGTCAAGCTAAAAAGTTATTTTAACCAGTATTCTTTTTAAACTCAATAATAATCCTAATTTTGATATCACTAGTTTTTTTTTAAAACTCTTTTATTCCTTAAATTGATACTAATATTTCTATTAATAACACTGAATTTTATTTTTGCTTTATCTTGCCGTTACACTAACAAAATATAATATAAGGGTTGTAATATCACTAAGAACAAATCCGCAACTTCGTTTTTTTTTTTCCACATTGTGGACGTTCGTCGGTGCGAAAGATAAACTCAACATGATGCGGCGGCCGGTTCGCATGTCCACAGAGGCGTTCAGGATGACAGTGATCTCATCTATAGTCATCATCACCTTCTACAACCACCTGATCTAGCGACGTCGACTTCAGCTCCCACACTGTTCTCCAACACCAAACTACAACTGACAACCTCGCCATATCTGAACCAGAAACCTACTTTCGCAAGATATTCAATGATTCATCGCCGGAGTTTATCACCGTCGGTTCCATCGATGGGTACCACCTACGGCGTCCTCCTCGACTGGAAATTCTAATTCTCCTTCCTTCTAATTCTCCGATCAGATGGTTCTATATCGCCTGGGAAGCTCAATAACACCTACGTCGCACCGCGACACACTCCGTTGCAGCATGCTGCTATGGACGCGACGCAAGCTACCATACTACATTGCGTGTTCCTCTACAACAGCGAGGTCGTTGCTAGCATGATGTCTCTATATTAACATGAATACTAGTGTCAATTTAAGGGGTAAAGGGTTAAAAAATTAGTACTATTAAATTTCGGGGGTAATTATTAAGTTTAGAAAGAGTAGGGATTAAAAACTAACTTTTCAAAAATATAGGAGGTTATTTATAATTTTCAGTTTATTATTGGGAAAATTATAGATAAGCCCATTGTCTTGGTAAGAGTAATTTTTTAGCCCCTCTAGATTTAAATCTTAATAATTACCCTATATGTTTAAGTTTTCTTATTCTTTAACCATAATAACTAAAATAAAATATTTTCTAAGAAAATACTCTTTTAGCTTCTCTTGTTCAACAAATTTTTTAAATTTTTAATTCTTCTTCGCCAACGTTATTTTGCCGCGCGCCGTCTTTTACTACCATCATCTCCTGCGAGCTAACAACAATGCTGTCATTTTCCTCCGCCGGCGCCCTGTCCCCAACATCGTAAATCAGCTTGACGATGCCGTCTCACCACTGTCGCAGCTCAGCCCGTGCTCCTTAAAGGCGAGCGCCACCGCGCCTCCGATCGTTACAACCAGACATCCGCTCCGCCGTAGCATGATCTTCACATCCTCTGGATCCCTCCATCCTAGCACTCTCATATTCACTAGCCAATCGATCACAAAATCAACTTCTTGTCATGATTTTGACAGGATGTTCCGATTGATCACTTTCAATTCGTGCAGCTGACAAGAAGGAATTCCAACACCATTCAAATAAAAAAAGCTACGAAATTTGAGCAGAATATTAATCGAGGAGAATGAAGCCTCAACAGTGATCATTCTTCATCTGCTCTTCCTAAAACAACGAAAATAGTTACTCATTTTACATAATTTTACTAGATAGAAGTACCTTAAACATCTTAAATAAGGGCATTAGTGTCGATTTAAAGTATAAAAGGATTAAAAAATTAATAATTTAAAATGAAGGGGTGATTATTAAGTTTCAAAATAGGAGGAGTTAAATAATAAGTTTTCAAAAATATAGGAGATTATTTATAATTTCTCTGTTTATTATTTAGTAAGTACATAGAATTAAGGTTAGAAGTAACACTATTTTTCATTCATGTAATACATAGTACTATATGATTTATGATGTTGTGAAGCTTTGCCCTGTTTGCTTTCCATCCCAACCCTAAATGTTTTCGTTTGTGTAAATTGTTTATGAAATGAACAGATACACATCTTGAAAATAAAAGACACTTCCTCTGCAGACATTTAAGAGCTGCTTCTCTTCATAGTACCCCATATCATTACAAAAAAAATTATTAGTATCAACAGATATTTAAAAGAAATTAAGAGGCTGTTTGGTTAGCTGTGTTTGGGCGTCGATTGCAGTAGTTGCAAATCAGAAATTAAAATCTCATGTTTGGATTGATGCTGTTGGTGAGCCCACCAAAACATTACTGCAGTTCACGGCCGAATTGCATTATTTTGAACGACGGTAGAAATCTCCGTAGTTGCAACTGCGCTCAAGCTCCAATTTTAATTGTATTTCCAACTATTGCGTTTGGAGCTCGGATTTCTAACCGCGGCAAACCAAACAGGCCTTAATACTGCTTTACAATATTAAGAATAGATTTACTTTGATAATTGTTGTGCAATTATTTTCTAGAAGTGCAGTGCTGGTCTTAGAAAAAAAAAAGTTGGATTTGTTTGCACACCATAAGAAGCTAATGAAAATGTGTATACATGGAGGTGCTAGAATATTTGGACCTTTGAGCAAACTTTGAAAAATATAAGACCTATATATATTGATGTCTCTGAAAAGCAAATAAAGTAGAAACAGGCACCTACTAACTTTTGTTGTCGGATAACACCATCTACTCCTTGAAGATTCTGGTTTCATTCATTTTTTCGAGGTGGCATCAGTGGAGATTGGAATCAACATGGTGATTGAATGCACATTAATTATATTCGGAACAGTTGATTTCCACCAACCTTAATTATGAGCTCATACTCAATGGAAAGGATTGAAATCACAAATTTGAGTTATCATCCCATGAGCAAAAATACATCAAACCAACTTGCATCAACAATTAGAAATGACCGTCATGCAGATTAAGATTTTCATTTGCAAGGAAAAGCTTAATATCAAACATGAACCTTGGCATCAACTAATTTTTTGATTTGATTATTTTGTTCGATAAGAGGATCACCATTTGATTGGTATTCATCGTACCTTTAAGTCTTTAACATGTTCAAGTAAATGAATATGAGTGCACTCGCTAATATAGAACGTCTACTAATCAGGGGCAGTCCAGGAACATCACATATTCATCTAAAAATTCAATAATCATAATAAATAGGATAACACGAGAATAACTAATGTACCTTCAGATGCCCAAGACGTCTCCCTCGACTGCAAATTGCTCAAAGATGTGGAAGAAAAATCTGACGAAGTCTTGAACGAGCTCATCTGTTCACAGATACATTGGACGTTATACGCAATTACTATAACTAATAAAACTAAATAAACATGAAAGTTATTTTAGAAATCTACATATACCCAAGTGGGAGCATTTGACGTAGAATCACTGTTCCTTCCAATGCGAGCAACGTGCATCACGTCTGTTGGGTACCCAATCTCCATCTCATGCTCCTTCACCACTGCAAATTACGAATCAAGATGAGCAGAAGTGTCTAACAGGGTTTTGACTTTTGAGACATTGAAGATGACAATGAAAAACTTCAAAAAGTGAAAAGAAAAGGAAAACAAAACTTAGATGTTCATGAGAGGACTACTTAAGATGTTATAGAGGAGAAGAGAGCATTACCAAAGATTTGAGAGATGCATTTGAAGCACTTGAAGATTCCTTTCATCTTTGACATAGCTTCAACAGACACACTCTATCAACTGTTGGAATCGTTAAACACAACCAAAAAAAAGAAAGAGAGGAGATGGGCATCCATGTGGAATGAGAATTTATGAAGAGCCTTTAATTCTGTAGTGCTTTTTAAAAGCTTTAACGTTTGGTGAAGAAAATAAGTGCATCTGATGTAGCCTTGAAAGCTTTTATCGTTCAGAGGACATGATCACATGATCCGAGACCATAATAAATCTTTTCTGAAGAAAATATTTGGAAAGAAATATATACATTAAATACTTGTATGTGTTTTGAATGAAAGTATAGAGGAACTGTGTTGAATGCAGATTGCAGAATCAGGAATACTGTACAAATTACAAATTATACTTCTGAGTATAATTGGCGTATAAACTATTGTACAGAGAAAAAACAGGAAGCATACTCTTTGGAAAGTTGACGATGATTCCGATGCAGACATGCAACGGATGCTGTTTTGAGAAAAAAAATATATATACAAAGCTCAAGAAATGCAAGATGAAGAAGTGAGAAGCTGGGAAGAGATTTCAGAGATGGAATATAACGAAGAACATTAGTTGAGGAGATGTTCTCCCCCTCTCTCTGTATCTCTGGTGCAGTTTGTGCTCTCATTATAGTTGTGTGGGATGATGGCTCACAAAGCTGTTATTTTAATTAAGACCAGCACTACTTAAACTTGCCAAACTCAAACTAACTAAAGGAAATAAATTCGATGGTAATTATCAGCTGAAATGGCCATGTAGAATTGGATTAGTGATGCCGTGGTTCAGATTGAACAGTGCCTTTGCTTTTATCTTTATTTTTTTCTTTTCCATTTATATCTTATTCTATTCATTTTGTTTATTTTCACATCTATATATTTTTTTTTATTCTTACTACCATATTATACGTGCATGGATCTCGCTTGTACTGCTCATGCTCAGAGTGTTTTGTCTAGTGAACATGTGTGATTGCTTGCGCGTATGCTTATTTTTTCAGACCGAAGATCCTGCGAAAATAGCCTGATTTAGACCATAACTGCGTACATCTACCTTCCTAGGCCCGCCGGCGGGACTGAACTTGGTTGTAATAATTATCAAGCTGAAGTTGTCAAATTCTAAAGCCAAGATGAATGGCATGGAAATTTCATCAACATTAATCAGACCTTTCTAATCATACATGGACCCAAAAATCTTCCAAAAAAATCTTTTTTTTTTTTTTTTTTTTTTTTTTTTTTTTTTTATAATTTGGATTTGGAGCAAAAAGCAATGAAATTGGAGGCATACTCCAACATTCTATATATGGCTCAAGTCAATCCCATGGCGGCATAAAGAAATATTTCATATTGGTCAATTCTCTTGGAGGAAAGTCCCCATCATGACTGGTTAATTTCTTGAACATTTAGCCTAAAATCTAATCTTTAACGTTTTGTCACCCTAAAGCATAAGCCTAACGTATAGCAATTTTCTCTTTATTTATTCTTATTCTTATTTTATTTATTTTATTTTGAGAAAACGATGCATAGTAGCCTCTCAAAACGTTGGTTAAAATGCAATATGTACACTCATAACAATGAGAATTTCAACTTCTGGAATCAATATTAATAACAAAAACAAAATAAAAAAAAAAGAAAAGAGCACGTATAGGTGGCATTCTATGCCATGTTGGAGTGGCAAAAGGAGGTAGTCATATCTTGGTTTGTGGTCATGTGCCAAGGAGATCCACATTTCATTCTTCTGACATTAAATCTTCAATTATCGACATTTATAAATATTCTATGTTGGTTCTCTGATCTCCAATAAAATAATATAAAAGATTAGTTGATCATTAGTTATGTTGGAGTGTTAGATCCAGAAGTTGATGACATGACCACAAGACCACCTCATTAGACAACAAACAATCTCAGGATCGTTTCTTCCAAATTTCTCAAACTTGTTTTAATCTGCTTTGTCAATTATATAGCGATTAAGATATAAATAAAGAGGATTTGAGTTAGATGGTTGTGACTAAACAAGGAAGTAAGCAAAGATACAGATTAACTACCACTTAATTGCATCCAAATTAGGGCAAATACTTATAACTTTTATTCTATTTAATTAAATTTCTGTGTACTTATGGATGCTTATCAAATGGATATAGGAAAAGTCTCCCATGGCTTTGCAATGTTAGCATATACTGACATATATATTATACATTCTAAAACTTGGCTATGTCATATTCTTATGCACAATAGAAGAAATCCATATATATACCTGTTATGTAAAATAGACAAAGGCATGACTACATAACCCAAAAAAATACACTATAGAGAATTTGATTTTTAACTTTTAACTATACGCTATGTTGGACTCAAGAAAATACTCTTCACCGGGCACAATAAAGTCATTAAGATAAGTTCATTATTCTCGCAAAGATCGAAACGATAAAGTAATAAGAGGACAGGAGGCGAATACAAGGAAGTGTAAAAAATATTGGGGCTTTTCTTATTCAGCCCCTAGTGGGGCAAAACATGTTCGAATCAACCCCCTATATTTTGGACTATCCTTATTTAATTCCTCTCCGATTGCCGTGTCACACCATTTTGATCACTATATTATTTTGTAAAAAATTATAATATAAAAGTTATAGATTTTAATAAAATCTACAACTTTCATGGTTAATATTTTTCCGATAAATACTTCTAAATGAGTGTTTTAAGACTTCGAAATTTCAGTGCATTAACAGATCCAATTCAAAATTCATTAACACTTTGACGATCAAATCACCTATCTAAAAGTATTTTTTGAAAGAATATTGAATATGAAAGTTATAAATCTCACCAAATTCTATAATTTTTAAGTTGAAAGTTTTTTCAAAAAATACTGATATAGTGATCAAAATGATACTGTACGATTTTCGAGAGAGGGACTAAAATGGAAAATACAAAACATGAAGGGCTGAGGAAGAGTTTAAAAATGAGGGACTGAAACAACATTATCCCAAAAATATTTTTTCTTAAAAAAAATTAATAACATATAAGGATCATAGTTTGACAAGACAATTATTCAACTAAAAAATCAGTCTCTGCTGTTACCCTACTGTCATGTGATAAACATGCAGTCATCACTTGCCATCTCTCCACCCTGTATCCTATTAAAAACCATGTTAAGCAGTCCACAAATTTTATATTATTTTGAAAAAAATAAATAACTAAAAGCGAATCATTCAACTATTCTGGGATTGCTCCAGGACTCTAATAGATTCGTATCCACCTCAGCTGATAGTATCAATTCATTCTAAATTCTAGTATTGATAGAATGAAATTTTATGGGTTACTTGGATCCACGTCCATCTGCTGCTTCTTTCTCGCTTGATGACAGACACGACCTTCTTCTCACGCGCAAATACTGCTTTCCAGATAAATTTTAAATTGTTCTAATATCGCCGGAGATGCGGGTGGGCGAATGCAGGAGTCGGCGCGCGGCCTCGTCCACGTGGACTCCGTCTGCCACTGCCTTCGTCTTCGTCATTAATCTCACCCCATTGTTGAACCCAAGTCGCCGGCCACGGTGCCCCTGAAGTACACGATAATCGGGTGTCCAACCTTTTCACAGCCTAGGCGTGTTTCTAACAACACTTGCTACCATTAGTTTGTTACTTACGAAACATTAATTTAGTATTTGTTTAAACAACTATTTTTTTTTAGCAAATTTGGCACCTTAATTGGAATTAAGCCAGCAGTGCCACCTATTTAGTTTTGGCAAAAAAGTACCCATTTGCACCATGAAATGATAAAAATATCCATATATCGATTTTTCAATCATAACTTTTTGTACATACCTCCAAATGGGATGAACCAAAGTCCATATGAAAGGCGTCAAGCTGTTGTAGTTTCTTATAGCGTCTTTGTATTTTTCATATAATGTTTCGTATAGAGCTTCAAATGAGATAAAACCAATCCTATATAAAATGACTCAAAGACCTTTCCAAAAAGTATAGGGCGACACTTTTGAACAACAAGAACACCTGCGAACACCCGCGAATACTTGCGAACACTTGCGAACACCTGATATCTTGATGGTATCTTAATACTTTTCACATAACTTTTCATACATAGCTCTATATGGGATAAAATAAAGTCCTTATGAAAGAAATTCGAGTCCTCTTTTAGTTGGGACTGATTTCATCACATTTGGAGCTATTTACGAAAAGTTATACAAAAAACACAAAAACGTTACCAAGCTGCTGTAGTGTTTAACAGCGTCATTGTATTTTTAGCATAACTTTTCATATAGAGCTCCAAATGAGATGAACTCAATTTCATATAATTTCTACTTGAGTTCTATTTCATGTGGGACCAATTTCATCTCATTTGGAGCTCTTTACGAAAAGTTATGGCTAAAATACCGAGACCTTATGAACACCTGTGAATACCTGGGAACAATTACGAACACCTGCGAACACCCTACGAACAACTGCAAATACCTACATTCTTATACTTGTTGGAAAGATCTTTGAGTTTTCTTTCATATGGGACCAATTTCATCTCTTTTGGAGCTTTTTAACAGAAGTTATGTTAAAAATACCGAGACCCTGCGAAATTTGTGAACACCTATGAACACCCTGCGAACATCTTGTGAACACCTGCGAACACCTACATTCTTATATTTGTTGGAAATATCTTTGAATCTTCTTTCATATGGGACTGATTTCATCTCGTTTGGATCTCTCTAACATATGTTATGTTAAAAATACTGGCGAACTCCTGCGAACACCTACATTATTATACTTGTTGGAATGATCTTTGAAGCTTCTTTCATATGAGACTAATTTTATATTGTTTAGAGCTCTCTAACAGAAGTTATATTAAAAAATACCGAGACCCTGTGAACATCTGCGAACACATACAAACACTAACAGGATCTCGGTATTTTTAACATAATTTATGTTAGAGAGCTCCAAAAGTGATAAAACCAGTCCTATATGAAAGAAGACTCAAACATCTTTCCAACAAGTATAAGAATGTTGGTGTTTTCAGGTGTTCGCAGGGTGTTCATAAGGTGTTCGCAGGGTCTCAGTATTTTTAACATAACTTCTGTCAGAGAGCTCTAAACAAGATAAAATTTGTCCTATATAAAAGAAGACTCAAAGATCTTTTCAAAACGTATAGAATATTGGTGTTTGCAGGTGTTTGAAAGGTGTTCGCAAGGGTTCGCTGAGATTCGCAGGGTCTTAGTATTTTTAACATTTCTGTTAGAGAGCTCCAAACGAGATAAAATTGGTCCCATATGAAAGAAAACGTAAATATATTTTCAACAAGTATAAGAATGCAGGTGTTCGTAGAAGTTTGCAGGGTGTTTGCAAAGTGTTCGTAGCTGTTCGCAGGGATTCGCAGGGTCTCGGTGTTTTTAACACAACTTCTATTAGAGAGCTCCAAAAGATATGAAATTGATCCAACATGAAAGAAGACTCAAAGATCTTTCTAACAAGTATAAGGATGTATGTATTCACAGGTGTTCGCCAGGTGTTCGTAGGTGTTCGCACGGATTTGCAGGGTGTCGCTAATTTTAACATAACTTCTAGTAGAGAGCTTCAAATGAGATGAAATCAATCCTATATGAAAGAAGACTCAAAGATCTTTCGAACAAGTATAAAAATGTAGGTGTTCGCAGGTGTTCAAAAATGTTCGCAGGGTCTCGGTATATTAGCCATAACATTTCATAGAGGGCTCCAAATAAGATAAAAGTTATTGTCGACACCCCATTTTGTCCGGCCACCCACCATAATCATGCACGCACATATATATTTTCACATGCACATCCACATATCATATATACATACAGGAATGCATACATATGATGATAGCCACCAAATATATGCACGTATACGTATGCATACATTTATATATATGTCCAATTCATATATATACATATAATTTGTTTATATATATATACGTATACACATGTTATATACATGCAAATATATTATATATACATGCATAGACATATGCTTACTCATAACCAACTATATATACACATATACACACATATATATAGTCACATATAAATAACACATTCAATGATATATACACATACGATAACCCATATAAAAAAACACATATGTGCGATAACCTCCGAAACATACATATAGATACACATATATACATGTATGATCACATATATACATGTATGATCACATATATACATATATCCCCTATCATTTTGGCCCGGACTCCTCACTCCACCACCAACTCCTCATCATCTCCCTAAGCCCCACCTACACATCTACTTACCTCCCTCTATTTCTCAATAAAAACTCAAAAACACACACCGGGGAGGGAGGAGGGGGAAGGAGAAGAAGGAGGGCAGCATCACAGGTGAGAGGAGAGAAGCTCACCCCGCCGGCGAGCTGGCAGCCCCGAGAGAGAGAGAGAGAGGGAAGTGAAGTGCGGGAGAGAGAGAGAAAGCGCAACGTCCGCCTCCATCACAATCTCATCCTCGTCTTCTCCGAGCTTACGCGTACACGTCCCACCGCCGAAGCCGTTGAAGTTGCCGAAACAACGCCGGAGAAATCGGATTTCCCGGCCAAAAATCGCACCCCAACGATCGCTTCAGGTAACCCTTCAAAACCCACATAGTCACTCTCTCCGTACGACGTAGACCTCACGGCGCCGCCGTGACTTCGCCGGCGACGAGCCACGGCGGCGGAAAACGAAAATAAACAAAATCATCCGAAATTGCACCCTCGGAAAGTAACGCACATAGTAATCAAGGAAATCAATTTTTGACATCTCCATTGCGTTCGGGAGGGTCAAAAACCTTAGAATACATGTTTAGGGCATCCTCGCCGGCGGCGTGGGCCGCCGGCCACGGCCTGATCGGCCGCCAGCTCGCAACACGAGCTCGCGGTCGATCGGCGACGCGGGGTTTTATTAACCCCGCGCGGACCCGAGCACGCGCTCGGGTCCAGCCCAGGCGCTCGCGCGCCTGGGCGTGAGCCTTTTCGCTCGCGGACCGGACCATGTGGTCCGGTCCGGCCCAATTAGGGCCCAATTAGCTTTTATTTGTTAACTTTTAAGTATTTTAATTAATTAAAAATAGTTTTTATATTAGTTTATAAATTATTATTATGTTTTAACCCCGACTATATTGAATAAATTAAATTTAAGATCCAGTTAAATTTAAATCATATATTTTTATATATTACATGTAAATAGTTCACGTTATATAAAATTCGGAGGAGATGGATATTTCCGCCAAAAAATAAGAATTTTGATTAATAATCAAAGAGTTGAGGAAAGCGATGGATATTGCTTTCTTTCAGCACAAATTTCACTTGCGTCGAATATGTAATACCGTGAGTGCGAGTCCGTCGTGAGAGTGAGATAATACATTAACATATTACAAAGTCAGAGCGTAAGTACAACCTCTAAGAGCGCAATAATAACTGAAATAAAGTCCACTACATCAACAGCGAGCATCACACACAATCCTAAATGAACGAACATAATAACAAGTAACACATTATATGCAACTCATAATACAAACAACGATCGTAGCCGCAATCTATATGAGTCGCCATGCCAATGGTTGCGAGCAGAGAGACATCGACTATATTCTAAGACTATAACACTTCACAATTAAACAGAGTCCCTTAAACGCGCTCACTCACCAACGGCACAGATTTAGGAAGGCCTCCAGATATGCACGATTCCCATACCCCATAAGTCTCACCTGACTCTTGTGTATACTATATCTCTCGTAACGCAGAGTTCCTTACTGTAAAAATACATTCATGATTATCAAAAACACATCCAAATAACGGAAACACGGGAAGAAATGGATACTCTTTCTCCACTCTAATAGACTAACGATATGGAATTATAAAAAATATCCACCTATCAAACGACGATCATCTTGTTATTTCCACGCTCAACTTTTGCCCTTCTATCCTGAGATTATAGAACGAAGTACTATAAAGAGATGGATATTTGCTTCCCATATCACACGAGTAATCCAGACCACGTATATAAACATATACATTTCAGTGTGACGCGCTTCTCGCGAGTCACACACATACACCTATCCAGTTCCCTGGACAATTTGGTAAGTCTCATGAAGAGAAACGGACTACCGGCGCTGGACCCCAGAGAGAGTAATACAGTGAGAGTACTCTATAACATCTATCATTGTGGGTCACTAAACCTTCCAATTTTCTTCTATAAACTTCTTGACATGCATACTTTTATCGACTTATATATATGATCTGGAGTACCTATATCATAGTGGATACCGCTCGTAAGTCAGTCGCAAGTACATAGTTACAATACATGACGCACATAGTAAATAATCCTATGGCACCGATTTCCGTGTCTAGGTACGGAAGGTTAGCGAACCGAATGGATCCTAATTAAGGTAACTGGGTAATAAATGTGAATGATCGTAATAGGAAGTGATGATATTACTCTCTAATACGATTAGCGCATATTTAGTAAAAATTAAATCCCATTCAAATAAAAGGATATATAGAAACGAGAGATGGATATTATTCCCGACAGATATATATTCTATATTTGGCATGTGCTACCGTAATATGATTTTAGAGCAGTAAGGTGGATACCGATCCTCTTCTTTGAATTATTGAGGTAAACAATTAAATATGCATATATAATAATAATAAATATATGAGAAATATAAACCCAAAATTATTCTAATCACCTATAGAGTACCCTCTCTGAGGGGCGATGTGGGGGTGTTCCGTCTTCCCCACACGTAAACGCCGAACGAATCTGACGAATCTCTTATGTGCCTTATCCGGTTTCCTAGATTTCCGCAAAATATCTAGGTGGCGACTCCAACTCTTTCCCTCCCCGGAGGAAGGTCGTCAACAGTCATCATATATGAAAGAGAACTCAAGCATAAATCATATGGAATTGGTTTCATCTCATTTGGAGCTCTATATGAAAATTATGCTAAAAATACGACGACGCTGTTAAACACTATAGCAGCTTGACAACATTTTCGTATTTTTAGTATAACTTTTCGTAGGGAGCTCCAAATAAGTTACAATCAGTCCCATATGAAAGAGGACTCCAATGTTCTTCATAGTAACTTTATTTCATCATATTTGGAATTATGTACGAAAAGTTATGTCGAAAGTGTTAAGTTACTGTCAAGAAATCAGGTGTTCGCTGGTGTTCGCAGGTGTTTGTGGGTGTTCGCAGGTGTTCATAGTTATTCCAAAGTATAGGCCCTATATTTGTTGGAAAGTTTTTTGAGCCATCTTTCATATGGGACTAACTTCATCTCATTTGGAGCTCTTTACGAAACGTTATACTAAAAATATGAAGAAGATGTCAAAGACTACAGCAGCTTGATAGCTTATTCGTATTTTTTGTATAACTTTTCATAGAGAGCTCCAAATGAGATGAGATTAGTTCTATATGAAAAAGGATTCAAAGACCTTTCATACAGTCTTTATTTCATCCTATTTGGTATTCTATACGAAAAGTTATGATTGAAAATCCGATATATGAGTATTTTTATCATTTCATTTCGTAAAGAGACATTTTTTTGGCTAAAACTAAATAGGGGGCGTTGTTCGCTTAATTCCAATTAAGGAGGGGGGGAGACGCGATTCGCCAAACTTGCCTTTTTTCCTGAAATTATCGTGATGGAATGTAGTGCAAGCGCATGCTCCCGTATGGACCTCAAACTCGCGGAAAACCCTACGCCTAGCCCCGACCGACACTTTGGGATCCAAATATAGGCCTTCAATGAATGGGAGTTCCTGCCACGGGGATAACGTTTAAATAACTAATTTAGTTAGGGGCATTTGCCTTTTCTATTTTCTTTTTTTAGTATTAGCCGCTGAATTAAATTTCTATTCTACGTCTCGATCAGATACTGAACGGTAAATAGTAGATCATTTTAATTAGATATTGATAGAATTCGAATTCTCAACCTATCTTTTATGATAAATAAACTTTTGATTTTCTCTTATTCAGATCTGCTAGCTAATTGAACCAAAGCTATTTTTTATTTGCTAATAATTTAAACTAATATTTTTATACTATTCTAATTTAAAATAGTATTTTATATTCCTAATTTTAGGAAAGTTATTTTTTAAAAAAAAATTAAGAGAAGTTGACTTAACAAAGTTAAAAACATATAGAATATTATTTGAATTAGATAATATATTTTAATAATTTTGAATGATCAGGTTAACAAAGATTGTGCTTAGCTGGAAATTTATGCCCTGTAGTATTTCCGAATTTTTTTTAAAATTATTTTTAATTAAAATTACGAAAATAAAATCAAATACAAAAAATTATAAAAATAAAACCCTGCCGCCAGTTAAACTGGCGGCAAAGTCCACGTCTGCGCCACCTGGCATGTTGGTGGCGTGGCGAAGTTACTACCGCCGATTTAACTGGCGATAGTATCTAACGCCAGTTAAACTGGCGATAGATTCTATCGCCAGTTAAACTGGCGTTATTTTTCCTTAACCTAACCCGAGCGCAGCCCCCAAGCTTCGTTTACTTCGCCCCCCTCCCCTATTCTCGAAATATCTCATCCCAAATCACAAAATCTTACTAAAATTTCATAGATCTAAGTGAGAATTACATAGATCTACTAATTTCGACCAAGATCTACCAAAAATACGGTATGTATTTCTAAGTTATACGTTTTGTATTAAATTGTAGATTGAGAATTGTATGTACTTGTAATTAAAATTATGATTGTAGATATACATTTTCGCATAGTACTAGTATTGTTTGTGAGATTTTATGATTTTTTTTGTATATATTTGTATATATACGGTATTTATAAGGTATACGTGTTGAATAATTATAGTATAAATTTATATGAAAATATGTGTTATTGTACATTAGGTAGCACGATAAATATAAATTAATGTAATATAGTGTATTCGGTCATAATATGTAAATGTCCGTAATACACTTGTATATTTTGTGGTATATTTAAATATTATTTTTCTAATCGTAGTGTAATACGAAATATATATAATAACGCTATCTTGTACGACTATTTGTTTATAATGATTATGTTGGATGTTGATAGATGTCGCAGCGCCAACTTATTTGTTAATGAATGGCATATAGTAGAAGGTCCGAATGGTGTTTTCTTATGATCGTCAGCCTATCAGTGCTGTAAAATACCTTCGAATGCAATTGCTATTACGTCAGAATAAGTATGTAGGAGTTTCATGTTGATTACGTCACAGTATTCGCTAAAAATATTTTCATAGATGTCCAGTGCCGTCATGTGATAGGATCTGTTACATATGTGCTAGTACCTATAATGCGGAAGATGACAAGGAAATTTCCAACGAATTTTGTATGGACCCATGTGTAATTTATTTGCAATTTGAGATGCTTAGAAAATCCATCGTCAGGCTGACAGACCGATCATTGCCGTCCAAATGAAGGCCTAGCTCGAAAATGTCAGTGTCAGTCCAAGTCCGAGAACAACACCCTAAATAATTCAGCGACCGATCCATATGTAATCCGTTTTCTCAAATTGAGGATTACATAGATAACGATGAAGATTTCTATGAAAGTACACATGTAAATATTCCCGATGAAGGTTCGTCCGATGACGGCCGAGGAGATGGCAGAGTTGATATAATCCTCGCCATGCTGAGGCAGGTAATCAGGATTACTGTCAAGCCAGTCCAAGTGCTCCAGAGACATTACCACCCCATATTGTGCCTCCCTCATACACAAATTTTTGTTGGAGCGCAATTGAACAAAATGCTCCTACAGTTGCTTGGATGCAGAATACTGAGCTACTTGGGAATCCAAATAAAGTTTCGCATGGGAAATGGTTTTAGAGACAAAAAAGCGTTGACTCATGCAGTGAAAGCATACTCAACTGAGGTGCAGCACCAGTATAAAGTTGAATTGTCCAATACGATCATTTGGGTGGTTAACTGCAAGAACGGTAAAGAACATTATAGATGGCATTTGAGGGCACGATTTGTAGCATCAGAAGGAATGTGGAAGGTAGTATATAATATCGTGACCCCATCAGTGTTTTAACGAAGCAGATGTGCAGAATCCTAATCACCAAAATCTTGACAGTAATTTTATTTGCTTGATTAAGATTAAGGAGTTTGATTAGAGCAATAACCTAATTTGGGTGTAATTTGCTGGCTATTGCTGCGACATTAAAAGAACGTACCAATCACACAGCATCCTACGAAAATGTGGGAGGCTAAGCAGAAAGCTATCGCTGTTAGCATATGTTGATTGGGACTTTTTGTCTACAGTCTCTTGGCCTAGATGGTGCCAGGCGTTGCACATTTTTGCCCTGGCTCACTGACTGATATTAGAGGATTTCCCGTATCAACACCCAACCAGGTCTTATTTGATCGGACATTTTGGGCGTTTGCACCTTGTCTTGCAGGATTTATGTATTGTCCTCCAGTTCTGAGCATATATGCCACTTTCCTTTATGGCAAGTATAAAGAGTATCGACTTATTGCCACCGCTGTAGATGGCAACTACCGTGTGTTTCCTGTTGCGTTTGCAGTAGTTGAGAAATAAACGGTGAGCAGGGACATGCTTCACATTATATGGGCTACGAGCAGACTACATCTACATCATTTTACTAGGGGCCTTGTACTTTTGATTCGGGTTATGTTACCCAGGAGGTACCCCAGTTTCAGGAGCCGGTGACACAGCTGTAGGAGCCGGAGTCACCGCAGCCGGAGCCGCAGCCACAGCCACAGCCGCAGCCGGAGCCAGAGCTTAGAGCCACAGGAGCAGCCACCGGAGCCATAGCCGCAGCCACGGGAGCGCCGACGTTTCAGCAGATTAAATTTTGTAAGGAGGTCAAAAAGAAAAAAAAGATCTCCAAAATCTGTATACGAAACATAACTAAATCGAGTTTATATTTGTACTGAGATTGTATTTACATTTGAGACATATATTTTATGTTGTACTTATGTTATGTATAGTTGTGCTCGTATATTCTTTTTGTGGAGATATAATAATTCTGGATTTAATTTATATTTGAGTTATATGTTTAGTTTTGTACATAATTATATTTTTAAGTTTGTTTTTACGTTAGTGTTTGTATTTATATTATATGTTAATTTTATATTTATATTTGAGTTTGTTTTCTGTGCCATTGGTAGTTTGGGTGGGGGGTTTGAAAAAGATAGGGGTTGGCATGCTTTTCGGGGATGGTAGGTGGGTTAGGGGGGAGGAGGGTTGAATGGATGTTTTATTGAATGTGGGGGGGGCGGGGAGGCGTGTGTGTGGTCGGGGTGGTTGGTTGGGAGGGAGGGGGGTTTAATGTTTTATTGAATGTGTGTGTGGAGGGGGGGGCAGCAGCTGTAGTGGGGAGGGGTGTGGTGGTTGCAAGTTGCAGGAAGGCAGCTTGCAGAAACGCCACTGTAAGTGGCGTTTCTTTCTGCCGCCAGTTAAACTGGCGATACTTTCTACCGCCAGTATAACTGGCGTTACTGGCTGCAGCAAGCCACGATCCCACTAATGCTGACGTGGAATGCTGGCGGCAGCGTTTATTTTTGTAATTTTATGTATTTGATTTTATTTTCGTAATTTTAATTAAAAATAATTTTAAAAAAAAATTCAGTATTGCCTGCTGCAAATCCCAACAACAGAATTTTAGTTTGGGACCGAAAAATAATATCGTGCGCCAATGCGTCACTAGCTATGTTATTCAAATTTTTAAATACTAAAAATATATCGAATAGATTACCACACAGTTAGTCAACGAACAGATCCTTAAGAGTACAAATAATTAAATAACATAATAAGTACAATTATAATAGTAGAACACATTTACAATATTTTGTTGTAAATGGAAGATAAATCATATTTTACTGTAACTAGTGTGTTTTAATTAGTAGTTATTATTATTGTTACAACTAATGGCAATTACCATAACAATTAATAAATTAACATTAATTACAATTAATTCTAATTATTTTTTGATTAAAAGTATAAGTTTATACAAATATAAAAATAATGTGAAATTATAATAATTCTTATATCAGTACTAATGATTATTATGCTTGGTTATTTTAATAATAATAATAGTTATTATACTTAATGGTAAATATTATAATTTGTTATCATTATTGTTGCAATAAAGTTATTATATTTGAAAAACAATAGTTTAGTAAGTAGAAACAGCTATATTTGTTAACTGATTATTATTGTTAATTTAGTAGTTTATTATAATAATTAAAGTTACCGTAATTATAATTGTTATGATAATAATATTGTTAGCGATAATAATAGTTATAAATATAAGCATTCCGATACATATTTAAATGAACCAAACAACATATGTTCAGCCGATTCTTTTAATTCTTGACGGAATAAATACATATCAACACTTAATTTTACCATCATTTCAAATAAAGTTTTATTTTCTGAAGACCGAAAAAGTATTTTTTTTTTCTTTTTTAAAAAAATATTGAATACGAAAAGAGTGTGGTATTTATATTTTCTGTTATTTTTTTTTAATATATTTAAATAGATACTCCGACGTTCAAAAATTTTTAATGGTTAAAAAAAATTAGTACTAAAATATTTTTTAAAAAATTTTGAATATAAAAATTATAAATAAAAAATTCATGGTTGGACATGATTAGTAATTTGTTTAGTATAAAGAGTTTATAGATTATGAATGTATGCTTGTACTGAGGTTGTTGGAGACGAGAACAAATATTATACTGTCATGGATTGTTAAATATTGGGCGTTTTGTATTCTTATATTTTTCTAATGAATTTGGTATTTATACCTCCCAAATCGGTTTTGTAATGTTTTGTGCTCTTTGCTCTTTGAAATGACTAAAATATTTTATTCTGATAAAAATATATATGTGCACATCCACAAACACTTTCGATCATCTGCAAATACCTCCGAATATTCAGGAGCACGAGCAATTTCTTTTTTTTTTTTTTTGTATTCCGAAAAATAATACATACACGAATACGCACGAGTACTTCCACTTTCAAACACCACGAATACACGTAAATTCCTACGACCATTCACGATATATACGAATATCCACGAATACCTAAGATTATCTATGAACACCTCCAAATATTCTAAACGCCCACGAGCAATGTGGATGTTTGCAGATATTCGGGAGTATTAGAGGATGTTCGTATGTGTTCGTACCTTTTTCAGAATAAAAAAATTAAAAATATTTTCGCTATTTAATATGGTAAAAGAAGCACAAAACGTCAAAACTGATTAGAGGGATAGAAAACGTCAAATCCAATTAAGGATGACATAAAAATAAAAATTGCCTTTACATGTTTATAACTTATTTTAAGATATAATTTAAATAAACGTAAATAAAGAACTTTTTCAAAATAGTTCTTAATCAATCTTTGAAGCTCGTTCAATTCCCTTTTTTATCAATGAATTTTCCTAATGAAGACAACTCATTTTTCTCAAAATAAAAAGAACAGTAAATAAATAACTAGTTGCTGTTTTTTGTGCTGAGGATACCACTCTATCTAGATGTTACCGTTTCAAGGAACTTTGATCACCAAATAAGTCTAAATGCGAGTTGAAAATTATTAAAAATATGCATGATGATAACACCATGTTGCACTTAAATCCCATTTGGGCCACTGCTATGTAAGGTTTTTGTATCGTGCCTAGCCCAATTTTGATAAAATTTGAATTCGATATATATCGAATTCACCAATCGATATGCTTAGTATGTCTCAAATATAAGAATCAATGCTGGTTGGATATTCCTTTTCCTCTTCACCTGAAAGTTAGCAATATTGAAACTGTCAAGACCCGCGACCCGGGGCCGCGACGGCTAAAAGAAGAGACACAAATTCAGAGTATCGCAATGCGGAAGCTCATGCTAAATAAATCACGAAAACGAGGATTGAGCCGAGTCCGGGACTATCGGCACCGGCAAGTAACCACGGAGGAGGTGGAACTCGCCTCGGGCGCCGACTAAGCTTGTCAAAGATCCTAAGAGAATTTTCGGAAACAATTTAAAAGGAAATCAAATCGCGAATTCCAGAGAGTTTCGGTCGACCGAAAGTTGAGAACTGATCGACCGATACTCAACACGAGAACTCAAAACACCTGTCGTAACAATTTCGGTCGACCGACCGATATTATCGGTCGACAGAAAATATCAGAAAATCAGAAAACAGTTTTCGAAATGAAATACTCGCCCCCTCGAAATCTTTATTTCTTGGATTTTGGAAACCAACCCTACACGTTAGTGTCCCTAACACTTTCTAACTCTAACCGATGTAAACGAACATAAATATCTAAAGACTAGTCTTAGGTTCCTAGATTCCTGAAAACATCTAGGTGGCGACTCCTCTGTCATACACATACACACTGCGCACGCGCAGCAGCGCGGCGAGTAGGCCGTCAACAGATGGCGACTCCGCTGGGGACGCATCGATCCGGTTTTCTTTTGATTGTTTAAATGATATGGTTTATTTAATTGTTATGTTTCAATTTAAATTTGATTATTTTTAATTTTCACTCGCGGGTTAAAATGGACAAAATAAATAAAATTTTATCTTTTAGCATGCATATTGCATTTGAGGTCGGACCCGGACCTCCCACCCTACGTTCTGGAGCCCCTATCGGAGATTGTGGGTAATGCCCATGATACCCCCGCATATGCTTCCTCTTCTCTCTTATTCTTAGCCCAGCCAGCTATACCTATTAGCTTAGGTTGTAGAGCTTACCCAATCATATAAGTGGCTAGTCTTGCATAGTCCATTATGTCAAAATATTCTAAAAAGTGATAATCGAAAAATGGTTTGACATCACTGATAAGGAGGACCTAATTGCATAAAATTACTTTGACAAAATTCGTATAGCCGGTTGACCCTCAGAATTGGCTTGTAGGCTTGCATAATTGATTGGAATTATATCCAGAAGTCTCTCTCTCACCCTATATTCGACATAATAGGCAATAAGGCAATGTCCAACCAAAATTAGATTGCGCAGTAAATAACATTATTACAAACATAGGTAATTCTTGTAAATGTTCTTTCAGACATTCTCGCATACATTTATTTTCACGAGCTCATCCGAATTTTCAAAAAAAAAAGAGAAAAAAAAAGAAAAAAAAGAAAAGAGAAACATAAACATGTTTTCGCCATTACTCATGCTTTAAATTTTATCATGCCAATAGAAACCTCAACCAGTTTTGCAAATACATAATATATTTTATCTAAAAAAAAAAAGTGACAAACATACTGATATTTGATTTATTTTCCCTCGTCTCTTTAAAATTTGCATTGTATACAAGCTGACTCACACACTCATTTTTCAAAAAAAAAAAAAAAAAAAAATTGGCATGCTTTCAAAATATTCACATCAACTAACACAAACTTCACTCAAAATTGGTCAAGACGTCTTCCACTAAAAGCCCCTACCTGCTCCGACCAAGGCATAACACAAGATCAAGGCCAATGTCAGATAACGAAGCAATCATAGAACAACTCACGAAGGATAATGAGGATCTTCGGCGACAAATCGGAGATATGACTATACCGCTAGAACGTTTGCTTCTCTTCTGTTAAACAACTACACCTGTCAATACCGATCTTGCAAACAATATTTGAGAACAAAAATAAAAAAAATAATAAAATACATATTAACCCCTCCATGTTTTCCTACCTAGCTAAGTCAAAACAGATTTATGTAACCATATTAAAACCCCTCCATGTTTTCCTACCTAGCTAAGTCAAAACAGAATTTGATGTTTAGCTTATTAGTTATCATCATATGACTTTGTATCATATATTGAGCCAAGTCTAGTAATTTGCTTTTCAACAGACTACTCTGGATTGGAAGAAATTTTTTCTGAATGTAACTTCGGTAGAATTTTTCCGAATAGCAAATTAGGCATCAGTTTCCTCGAAATGTCACTAAACTTTTCATGGCATCACTTCTTTATGAATTCTTGAGAATCCTGTGAAACGCAATTCAAAAGTATGCTCTAGTCCGAATTAATAAATAGAAAAAAAAAGAGAAAATATATGTCTTGCTTTCCCATTTCACACGCATAAGTCAATGGAAATTTGCAAAGTTGACGTTCTTCAAGATCAATAAGGGTGAGAAGCATTTGCAGGGTTAGAAATGAAAGTACTTTTGTGGCCACAAAATGATTGCAATATCATTGTCAAAAAAAAAAAAAAAAAAAAAAAAAAATCAGCACGAACACATAAAAGGCTCTAAGTACCAATATTTGGCTAGCTATAAAAGCTACGAATATGTACTTGTGGTGCGTCTATCCAAATCTCAGGGACATAGCACTAAGAGTCATGTTCAAAAAAAAAAAAAAAAAAGTCTATGAACACGCTGACTCTAAGTACCAATGTTCAATCAGCTATCCCGGCATTCGAATATGTACTTGTGATGCTTCCGTCCTAGAGGCAGAACATTAAGAGTCGTGTTCATATGAGACTAAAAGTGAAAGTGACAGAAAAAAAAATGACACAGAAGACAAGCCATTATTTGCAAAACAAAGACTTGGCAGAATATCAAAAAGAGTTAGCAGCATCATCAACGCCACCAATTCGAAGTCACACATGTGGATGGAAATGCAACAAAAAAAAAAAAAAAAGAGAGAAAAAAAAAGGAAAGAAAAGAAAATGAAAGCCCGCCTAGGTTGAAAATCCGAAAGGACGCCTAGGCCAAAAATCTGATAGGGCACAATAGGAATGCGAGTTTTTCATGATTTATTAATTTAGACACAAAAATATACAAATGAAGAGATTTACGCTTACAGATTCACATAAATCCATTCTCTCCTTCCGAACACCACTTTTTGATAAGCCATATTATCTACAAGCTCCACTTTTCAAATCAAACCAATTACCTAGTATCCACTTTTCTGATATAAGCCAATAACTCAGAATCTCACTCTTCCAAACCTACATTTCATACAGGGGTCATTTTGCTATTCAAGAAATTATCTTTTGAAGTTACATACTTACAATCCAGAGGTTCAGATCGAGGATTTTCCCTCATAATGAAAACAATAAACTACGACTTGCATCTCATGAAAAATAGAAGTCATTGTATGATAAGTTATATGCTCAACATAAATCACATACGACTTACTAGAAAAGAAAATAAGGAAGACCAAAATAAGATGTTATTCCAAAAATTTTTTTTTTTGAGAAGGATCAGAAAGTGAAGCTGCAAAATCAAACTTGGGCAAGTTTTTTTTTTGAAAAATTTGGACAATACCACATTTGTGTTAAACGGGGGCAAAATTTTCTTACAACCATAGAAATTTTGGATTTTGAATAGAAAAGGAACATGAAATATAAATGACGTCAATCATACTGGGGCAAATTTTTCTGTCGAAAAATTTAACTGAAAAACAAAATGCAACCACATGAACTCAAAATGGACAAATCACTCAATACACAAAAAGAATATCCATTAGAATATTCTCAAATGATTAAGACAAAATTGGAAGTCAGAAAGGAGCAATGGATAGACGTCGACATCGACCAAATATGCACACAACACATTTTCATATATTTTTTCCAGCAAATGCCTTTTGCATGAAATTTTTTCCCAAAAAAAAAAAAAAAAGAAGAAGAAGAATTTGAATCCCAATATTTTTTTTTATTTTCACAAAAAAAAAATTATTAAAAAAAATAATAATAATAAACCTTCACAAATATTTTGAAATCTAAATGAATTCCGAACCTTATGCACCAAAAAAAAAAAAATCATTTGGAAGTCAACATCACTATAAGACGATATTCTCTTTAATTTCGAGGACCAAACGGTCCTCATGAAACATTGGTCGGGCATAGTTCCCACCGTACTCTTCGATTTCCCGAAAGCCTGGACAGAGCAATAGGGATTCAAATCACAAATATTTCGTTTCCCGAAGCCTGGACAGAGCAATAGGGATTCGACTTGATTATTTTGATTCCCGAAGCCTGGACAGAGCAATAGGGATTCAAATCACGTATATTTCGTTTCCCGAAGCCTGGACAGAGCAATAGGGATTCAAATCATATAATACACTTTGATTCCCGAAGCCTGGACAGAGCAATAGGGATTCGACTTGATTATTTTGATTCCCAAAGCCTGGACAGAGCAATAGGGATTCAAATCATATAATACACTTTGATTCCCGAAGCCTGGACAGAGCAATAGGGATTCAAATCACGTATATTTCGTTTCCCGAATCATGGACAGAGCAATAGGGATTCGACTTGATTATTTTGATTCCCGAAGCCTGGAAAGAGCAATAGGGATTCAAATCACGTATATTTCGTTTCCCGAAGCCTGGACAGAGCAATAGGGATTCAAATCACGTATATTTCGTTTCCCGAAGCCTGGACAGAGCAATAGGGATACGAATCACATGATACATTTTGATTCCTGAAGCCTGAACAGAGCAATAGGGATTCAAACCACATGATACTCTTTGATTCCTGAAGGCTGGACAGACCAATAGGGATTCGATCTTACCCTGGAGGGAACTGCACTCCAGGGTCACGCTGTCCATGAGACCACCATCTCATGATTACCAAATTTCAAATCTTACTCTGGAGGGAACTGCACTCCAGGGTTGTACTGTCATGAGACCACCGTCTCATGATTCAAAACCTTACCTTGGAGGGAACTGTACTCCAGGGTCGTGCTGTCATGAGACCACTGTCTCATGATTACCAAATTTCAAATTTTACCCTGGAGGGAACTGCACTCCAGGGTCATGTTGTCATGAGACCACTGTCTCATTATTACCAAATTTCAAATCTTACCATGGAGGGAACCGCACTCCATGGTCATGCTGTCATGAGACCACCGTCTCATGATTACCAAATTTCAAATCTTACTCTGGAGGGAACCGCACTCCAGGGTCATACGGTCATGAGACCATTGTTTCATGATTATCAAATTTCAAATCATAACCTAGGGGCCACTGCACTTTAGGGTCATCAAATTTCAAATCTTACCCTGGAGGTCATCGCACTCTAGGTAAGTTCCATCATGAGACCACTGTCTCATGATTATCAAGCTTCAAATTTTATCCTGGAGGCCATCGCACTCTAGGTCAGTTCCATCATGAGACCACTGTTTCATGATTATCTAACTTCAAAATCCTACCCTGGAGACGAACGTATCCCAAGATCATTCTGTCATAGGTCGATTGATACTTCATCAAGTTTACCCTATTAAAAGAAAAGGGAGGAGAGAGAAACTCCAAACTAACGCACTGCATAAAGCAAAACATTTCACGTCGTCCAAAATGTGGGTCACCTTTATCTTTTTCCGATCCTTATGCTAAGGATCAGAAAAAGAGGGGCAACTGTTGACACCCCATTTTGTCCTGGCAAACAGTACACGCAAATTTACGCGCATGTGCACATATACACTACAACACATATATACACATATCTATATAATATATAAAATTAATAATAAATTTTTTATTTAGAAAAAAAAAAAAAAAAAAAACAAAATGGATGGGGCAAATCCCCTTTGGTCGCAGGCCACCATTTCTCTCCACACCTCATTTATTCATCCACCTTACCTCCACCATTTTTTTCAACACAAACCTTAACCCCCCATTTATCTCCCATCCTCTCCATCACATCTCCCACCAACCTCACCTCCTATTAAAACAAACACACACACACAGAGGAGAGGGGAGCCGCAGAGACAGGGGTGGGCACCGGCGAACGACGGGCAACGTCGCCGGCGAGCCGGAGAGAGAGAGAAAGAGAGAGAGAGGGAGCAAAATCGATAGAGAAAGAAAGAGGGCAAGGACTTTGCTCGTTCATTGCACTTCGTCATCACCATCACCATCTCACAGCACCTGCACTTAGTTCAGGCGCTCCGACGCCGCCGTCGCCGCCGCCGGGGCCAACATACATTGCACCGAGTGAAACGAAACCAAACCCAAGGTAAGCCTACGAAAACAATTGTATTACAATCCCCTAACCTCAGGGACCCGGGGAGTCGCCGTGGCTTCGCCGCCGGCGAGCCACGGCGGCCGGAAAATATAAAAAACCAAAAATACATAAAGTTGCATCGCCTATAACTCTCTGTTAGGGAACTCCGAATCGATTTTTGACATCCCATTGTATTCGGAAGGTCAAAAAACGCTAGTATAGACCCCCCTGGACACCACCGCCGGCGACAAAACGGCCGCCGGCGGCGGCCCTTGCGAGCAGCGAGCTCGCAGTCGCGAGCTCGCCGCTCGCGAAAATAAACAAGGTAACCGGCTTGGCCGGTTACGACCGGCCAAGCCGGTTACCGCGCGAGGTTTAAACCCCGCGCAGGCGGACCTGATCCGCGTCCGCGTCGCGCGCAGGTCCGACCCGGGCGCGGCTGCGCCCGGGCGAGCCCAAGGAGGCTCGGGCCGGACCAAATAGGTCCGGCCCAGCCCAAAAACATATTAAAAAAAACATATATATTAAAATAAATTACAAAAAATGTTATAAAAATATTTAATAATATAAAAAGAAAATAATAATATATCGGGAAGAGGTTTCTCAACCCGAACAATCTTATGGGAGGATTCTCCCATAAAATATCTTAACACAAATGATTAAAAATATTTATCTATCTGTTAAAACTCCGGGAGGATTCTCCCGCCAAATTAAATTATAAATATAAATAAGTAAATGATTAAATAAAAAAATACATATTAAATATACATACAAAAATATTAAATCGGATAAGAGGCTTCTCTATCCGATTAACCCATAGGGAGGATTTTTCCGCAAAATAACACGAATGCTTAAAATTGTTAAAATTCAAAAATAATATATATAAAAATTTGATCCGGGAGAGGTTTCTCTGCCCGACTAACATCAAAGGAGGATTCTCCTACAACTGTTAAAATTATCCACCCGAATTAAACAAATTCTAAATTAAGCATAACAATTAATAAACCATATCAAATTAACAATCAAAAGATAAGGCAACCCTTTTAGGGACGACGTTAGGTGCCTAACACCTTCCTAACTCATAACCGATGTAAACGAACCTAAATATCTAAAAGACCAGTAGGTTTCCTAGATTTCCTGAAAAACATCTAGGTGGCGACTCCTCTGTCATACACATACACACTGCGCACGCGCAGCAGCGCGGCGAGTAGGCCGTCAACAAACGTATCTTTTCAAGTCTGCCTCAATATTCTGAGCCTTCACTAGGGTTTGGTGCACGGTAGGAAACTCGTCACCACCCATCTTGTTCACTATCTCTCCTCACAACCCATCGCGAAACCTTCTCGCTAGGTTCTCCTCGTCGGCCAACAGATAAGGGACGTACTGGGATAGAGAAACAAATTTCGCGTGGTACTCCTAGATGGACATTTCTCCCTGTTTTAGCTGCTCAAACTCTCGTTGTTTCTATCTCTTTACGGTCGCGGGGATATACTGCCGGCGGAATAGCACTAGGAAATCGGTCCAACTGTCAAACTGCCCCTTCACACTTCTCCACCACCGCTCCGCTGCGCCGGTGAAAGTGGAGGTAGCCAAGGCCATGCGGTACTCATCATGACACATCAAGATCTCGAAATTCTTTTCCATATCAAGTACCCAGTCGTCTGCTTTATTAGTATCCGCACTACCCTCGAATTTCTGCGGACTCCTCTTCTGAAAACGGCTCAAATAGTCGAGGTAATCCTTCCTCCTCGGATCCACAACAAGAGCTGCCGCTGCCTCTGGCTCGGCCTTAACATCTGCCGGCGCTGGCTCAACTATCGGAGGTACTGCCTATTGGGCCTGACGCTCAGCCAATAACGCTGCCGCCACGGCCTCCTGAATCATCCTAGCTAGATCCGCGCCTGCCGGCGACGGATCCTGTTTACCCTGACCAGGGGCACGACGAGGTCGTCCGCGTGGTGGCATCCTGCAACCACAACGAACCGGAATTAACGATTTATTCTAATCGTCCTAGCACTCGTTTGCACACCCCATCATTTTAACAGGTTTTAGTTTTTATGAAGCATTAAGCTACACTAAGCTCTGATACCATAAAAAGCTGTCACGACCCGCGACTTGGGGCCGCGACGGCTAAGAGAAGAGACACAAATCCAGAGTATCGCAATGCGAAAGCTCATGCTAAATAAATCACGAAAACGAGGATTGAGCCGAGCCCGGGACTATCGGCACCGGCAAGTAACCACAGAGGAGGCGGAATCCGCCTCGGGGGCCGACTAAGCTTGTCAAAGATCCTAAGATATCAATCTCCTCCATTGACATCAAAATATCTAGGACAATCTTAGGTCCTAAACATAAAACATTTGTAATAAAAACTTAGAAAGATATTTTCGGAAATACCGGCTCAATCTGTATTTTTCTAAAAGATTCGAGGGTACTAAACCTCTTAAATACATTTATACTAGACCCTAAAATCATCGAAAGTGTTTTCGGAAACCATTTAAAAGGAAATCAAATCGCGAATTCCAGAGAGTTTCGGTCGACCGAAAATTGAGAACCGGTCGACCGATACTCAACCCGAGAACTCAAAACACCTGTCGTAATAGTTTCGGTCGACCGACCGATATTATCGGTCGACCGAAAATATCAGAAAATCAGAAAACAATTTTCAGAAATGAAATACTCGCCCCACTCGAAATCCGTATTTTGCCTGGGTTTTGGAAACCAACCAACACGCCCATGTATCTACCTTGGATACACCTGTAGGACCTCCCAAACACCCAAAATATGCGAGGACGACGAATTTAAATCAAATACTCTTTAAGCGCCGAAATACGGCAAAACAAGAGTTGAATGCATCAAAACTCATCTTTCAAGCTTAACATTCATTCCAACGCATATGAAAGAACAAATAGGGTCAAATACACATGTTCAACCATTCTAATGCTCACTTGGGGTCAAAACACCATATATAGTAAAATATGAACTTTTCATATAAAATTTTAGAATTTCATACAACTTTAGATCCAAAAGCTTTACAAATAATTTATACAATTTCTAAAGAAATACATGCTATGTGTAGGTTAATGCTTCACTTATATACATCTTACATTATAAACTAAGTGGGACTAAACTAGTATACAAAATGAAATCTATACATTTGCTAATCCCCAAAATCCCAAAATACCTTCGAAGTCTCTCACGCTAGCTACGGACGGCTACGCGAGCTCCTTGCCCTTCGCGGACGGATCTGAAAAACAGGGCAACAAAGCGGATGAGTCCTATGACTCAGTGATCGGCACATCGGTGTCCTCCCTTGGAGCGCCAATGCAACACCGCACACAAAACACAAACATAACGATATATCATCATCATACACAACTACAAGCATAATCATTTCATATGCATAACCAACAAACATGTTCATCATATTTGCTAACAAAATCAACAAGCATGTTTTGGGGGGCTCGTAGCGTATTAAATCACCCGACCAACCAATTATGCAATCTCTTTGGAAAGTCAGCGTTGATTCACGTACCCATCGTAGTTAGTCAAATATTGTTCATAGGTAAGGTAGGTCCGACACGAACTCTCTAGCCAAGGTACCTAACCCCAACCTAGGCTAAAGCAGTTCTGGACGCCTACACTCTTACCAAGGCTTTTCGCCCGCTGCCGTCGGGTTTTCCGTCACGACACAACACTCACGGTAGGGCGGACCCCACAACGCAAAATGGGGGCTACTCGGACTCTTTACGCCTGATGCAACCGAAGCCTCGCTCAACGTTAGCAAATCGCCTGGCCAACGGCTGATCCGCAAGGTACTACGCCCACCGTCCTCCGTATAGGCAAACTCACCGCCTTAGGTATTCTAGCCGGAACTCTCCGCCCCCGACATATTGTCCCACCCGGAATCATTAAATCGGGTGGACTCATTCGAAACTCGAACGAGATCCCGACTACACAGAGTACCCACATTTTTTTTATTAAGGCACAACCAATACGAGTGTCTCTAGAGCTATTTTACTCTACACATCATATACATGCTCACATAACATCACATATCAACATGGATAATATAGTTATTGTGCAAATCCATACATAGTTCATAATTTTTGAACTAAACATAATTGTTCACAACATGATGTATTACTCAAGCTAATACATTTAGCATCACAAGAGTTTCATATAGCATGTCACATGATTTCACAACATAACAATCATCATCAAGCTAGGGTTCTTGACCCGGCTACACATTTTCATCAAAATCATGTAAACACACCCCAAACATACCGTTAAGCACATTCTCATGCATACCAACACACACACACATGGTGTTAAAACCGCTCACCTCAAAATCAAGCTCTCCACGGGCTCACAACTGGGAATCTCCGCGAAACCGAAAATCGAAGTGATCTACGCGTAGAGCAATACCGGGAGAGTGTAAAAATCAAGTTTAAATCAAATAAAATCAAAGAAAATGAGATGATCACCTAGGGGGAACTTACCTAGGGCTCCAGAACTCCTCATCTCGGGTAGAAATGAAAAATAATCCCAAACAACACTAAAAACAACCCTCACCAACTCTCACCTGCTCAGATCGGTCGACCGAAAACAACTATCGGTCGACCGAAAACAACTATCGGTCGACCGAAAGTCCTGAAATCTGCATAAACAGATTTCAGCACCACACTCGGCCGACTCGCTACGGATCGCACGCTCGTGCCAACGAGACCCCAACAAGGCCAGCTCGTCCCCGACGCGACCACGCATGCACCGCCAAGCTAAAGCAAGCCTCACATGCACATGCAAGTCCAAGAAATCATAATGCACACACACCCAACATGCATAGTTAGGACTTAGCAAAATTCTTCAAACCTCCACATACAAGTCTAAAATCATACAAGAGCTAAAGACTACGAAAATCTAACTCGGTCACGGACCTCACAGAAACTTGATGGAGTCACAATTGACAACTAATTGACCGAGTTAATGGGCTATGCCATGCAGTCCGAGAGCCGTTAGTGGCAGTGTAGATCTTAACTTGGCATTCTTTTTTTATATATTTAGTTGCTAAATTAAGGGATAAAAAACTAAAGTTAGGGCGATGCTACCGGAAATATATAAGGTGTTCATCCCCTCAACCTAGGAGGAAGATTGTACTCGGCTATTTTACCCATAATATAGTAACAAGAGCGTTCTTCCCTTCCGTGGACGTAGGCATCATCGTCGAACCACGTAAATTCCTGGATGTTTGTGATTTTTCTTCTATTCATCGTCTCCACTGTGTCGTGAGTTTTATTCCCTAATTCACCAAACCCCTCCATCATTTGGCGTCGTCCATAGGGAACGAGACGTTGAGACGATGGTCGGACGGAGACGCGGAGCACAGTATAACTCGACGAGGGACAGTGTTCCGGTAATAGATGGTGGGGCGGAACTCCGAAACCTAGCCAGAGCCACCCGTGGTCACACCGACAACAATGATGATAATCACTAATAACAACAGGCCAGTTCCAATGGATTGACTGGGGCGCGGCAGGCACCGGCGCCCATAACATGGAAAGATCTCGATTATTATCACAACGAAATTCGAGCAATATTGACTGCTATCCTAAGCATTCCACCCGCGACGCGATTGGGACAACCAGCGGACAGTGCTAACTGCGGCAACATCTGGGATAGGCTGGGAGCCCATAGGGCTCTCCTCCCATGGGACGAAGCGTCACGAGAGAAAACCAAAATGCAGGAGTACAACAAGCACAAGAAGCAGGGGGATCACCTCCCCTACAAAGCAACCATATGGGCTGAGAAAGGATGTCGCAAAGGAATAAAATGCCCATATTTTAGATAGCCGATCGATCACCACAAGAATTGTATTCTTGCCTTCTGATAGAGGTAAAGCCACGATGAAATCTATCGATAAGTCTTCCCAAATAGCGTCGGGAATGGGTAGTGGCTGCAAAAGTCCGGCTGGCTTCAAGGAGTCCGTCTTTGTCTTGTTGCATATGTCACACGTCAAAACATATTGTTGTACATCACCCCGCATGCCCGGCCAATAGAACGAGGCGGCTAATCGTTTGAACGTGCGCAATTGGCCAGCATGACCCCCTGCGGCTATGTCATGACATTCAAAATTGAGGCGCTGACGGAGAGACTCATTAGCGGGAAGAAAATTCACCCTTATTACAGACCACCACAGCTTGAAGTTTTTGTTGGAACAGCGCATTGCTACCCCAGCTCAACCAAAATGGCTTGTAAGGCTAATGGGATACAATTTTTCCATAGAATACCGAGCAGGCTCTTCCAATGTTGTGGCTGACGCCTTATCGCGCCGAGAAGTGGATGGGGACGCTGGTTCCAGTCAGCCGCTCGCAACCACGAGCTCTCCCAAGTCAACAGTACCACCAAGGTTGGGTGGTGTTACCTGCAACAGCAGCTTGTGTGGGTTACAATGCGTCAACGCCCCAATCCTTCTGCTTGATGAAATTGTTATGAACCGACATAGTCGGCTCACGTTGGCGGCCCAGATGCAGCAACGATAACACTGGCGGCCCGGTGGCGGCTCTACTTCTACAAACTACATTAGTCTAAAAATAACTATTTTGTTCCAAGCATATAAGGTCTCTAGTGCAGGACTGAAAGGACAACGGCCATGAGTTCTTTTTCATAAACAGCAAGATTTAGTGCCCTACCGAATAATGCGCGGGTGAAGAAAGCTATCGGTTGTTTTCCTTTAGGACTTCTCCAATTCCAGGCATCCGTCTCAACTAGAAATGCTCTGGAAAAATCAGGAGGAATCAACACAGGAGTCGTGGACATGCGTTGCTTGAGTGTAGTGAAAGCCAAGGTAGCGGCTTCGGTCCAATAATAAGAATCTTTCTTGAGTAAGTGGGTCAAAGGGCCACAAGCTTCCCGTAGTCACGGATAAAACGCCTGTAGTATCCTGTGAGTCCTAGAAATCCACGCAATGTCGTGATTGATGTTGGGATGGGCCAATCAAACGTTGCTTGAATTTTGGTTGGGTCCGGTGCTATTCCCTCGGCAGATATCACATGGCCTAAGTACTCCATCGAATGCTAACCCCAACTACACTTTGATTTGTTAACATGAAAGTGCCCGTTGCGGAGTACTATCAAAACCGTGTCTAGGTGACGAAGATGCTCATCCCAGTTCTTACTGTTTATTAGTATGTCATCAAAGAAAACTAAAATGAATTTACGTAGAAAAGGTCGGAATACCTCGTTCATGAGAGATTGAAAGGTAGAGGGCGCGTTGGTGAGACCAAAAGGCATCACTAGGAACTCGTAGTGTCCTTCGTGGATACGGAAAGCGGTCTAGTGCACGTCTACCTCCTTAATGCGTATCTGATGGTATCCCGACTTGAGATCTTATTTGGGAAAAATACTTCGCGCTGTGCAATTCATCCAAAAGCTCATCGATCACGGGTATAGGAAATTTGTCTTTGACGGTGATGTTGTTGAGGGCTTGGTAATCAACGCACAATCGTCATGTGCCGTCCTTCTTTTTGACAAGTATAACTGGTGAAGAGAAAGCAGAGGTGTTATTTCGTATGATACCCGCACTCAACATCTCTCGAATTGTACGCTCGATCTCATCCTTCTGCAAAACCGGGTAGCGGTAGGGATGTACGTTGGATGGAGGCGCTCTGGGAATCAAAGGAATTTGGGTGTCGCAGGTGTGTACAGGAGGTAGACCTTCTGGAACAGAAAAAAAAAGACATGAGAATTGAGTAAGTATGTTCATCACCTCTGCTGGAAGTAGCTCCTCCCGTGTGTCGTTATTGGATGCATTAATGAGTCTGACCGCGAAACAGCTTCCCTTGTTGCTTCCAACTGCGCTGGACAGTCCTTCACGAATTCCGCAAATTACATGCGTGCTGCCTTGCCATGTGAACTGCATGACTCCCTTAGCTCAGTTGCAAAGAACATCGCCAAGGATTTGTAACCAATGAATACCAAGGACCACGTCCACGCCACCAAGAGGAAACGGGTAAAGTCCACTGCGAACGTCGCTCCATCGATGGACAACGGAACCTGAGCATAAATATGGTTAATTGGGTAAGGACGTCCATCTGCGATCTCAACCTCTAGCCGCCGCCCCGGTGAAGGTTCGAGACGTAGATGCTTCGCCATGGTTTCGGTCATGAAATTATGGGGGCTACCTGGATCAAGAAGAATGAATACACGCTGCTTCTTGAATTGGCCATAAAGTCTTATGGTTTGCGGGCCAACTAAGCCATGGATAGCATGCAGTGATATTTGTCCATCTTCCGCGTCGTTGCCTCGTTCATAATCGTCCTCCACCTCGTCCTCTTCAAAACCTTCCAGACTGTGCACCATGCACGACATTTATGCCCTTATTCATATTTCTCGTCACAATGAAAACATCGTCCCTTGGCTCTTCTTTCTTTCATTACAGCCCATGTTAGCGGTGTGGTTTTTCCTGCTTCTTTCGGTATTGCGTTTGGCTCGGATTGGGAAAAACGAGCTGTGGCGATGGGTCGATATCCTTGGGTTAACCTTGCTGCTGTTGCTGTACGCTTCTCCAAACGAAGTTCCTCTTCATACAGTCGAGCTAGTCGAAAAGCAGTTTGCAAATCACGGGGTGCGTGGTAAGAACCTTGATTGCTATCTTCTCTTGTAAGCCGCAGCAGAAACGGCCTATGAGATCATCCTCGGATATCCATGGTAGTCGGGATTTGTATTCTTCAAACACCATCTGGTAGTCAGCAATCGTTCCCTCTTGGCGTAGCTTGCCCATGGTGTAGCTGACGTTGTCGAATGCGTTGGGTCCGAACCGATCCATGACCGCCGCTGTAAATTGTAGCCACGATTGATGAGGGTAAGTTTGTTTGAAACTTTGGTACCACCAATTTGCCTCTGCTCGCAAGTGCATGGCCATGGAGTTAAGTCTTTGTGGATCACCTCATAATATTATGGTCTAACAGAAGAATTCTTCCGACAATTGTAAATCCACTCTCGCGGATTTGCGCCTGCGAAACAAGGGAATTGATGACGCTCATGGGGAGTCGCGTATGGTGCAGCGGTTGAGATTGGGTTACATAGGCTGGTGATGGCGAACGACTCGAAGCAGGTCGTTCAGCCTGATAAGGATTATAATCCGCTAAAAATTGCCCAAAATACATATTATGATGGTTAGCGGGAGGAGTAGTTGCTGTTTCAGTCGGTCCTGTAGGGCCTGCGGGGACTCCACGCTCGTGTTGTCGCGTCTTCACCTCCTCTCAGTCTGCTCATGAATTAGTTATGAATACCTTGAACATTTCAGTCAAACTCTCCATGAAGGTTTGCATCTGTTCTTGCTGCCGTTTGCACAAACTCCTCCTTCGAATTGCCGCCAGAACGAGTGTTTGGTTGGGCCCCATCAGTAATATTGCCGCCCTTTCCGGTTGGGACGGTTGACCGGCCTGCTTTGGACATTGCGCCGGTTGCGGGCTCTGATACCAATTTGTAGTGAACTATAAACCAAATTAACTAAATAATTTCCACGCCTTCTAGGATGTACTGGACACAACTTATACAGTTCCTCTCACATAATTAAGGTAATCTAGGATGCCTAAACTTACAATCTTGATTTCCCTGATTAAGGGTCTACAAGTAAGGAAAACTATCCCTAGTTAATGGTCTATTAATACGGAAGTATTTATCTTGCAGGATCTTGTATTTTATGCCTTGATGCGTCGCTGGTACAAGCTGGGCCTGTGTTCCTTCTTGGGCTCGGCTGCGCCTGAACTGCTGCTTCTAGAGTTGCTGCTGCTTCTGTTGTAGTTGCTGCTGGCCTTGCTGCTTCCTGCATATCAGAATGCAAAAGGTTCCTTGACCTAAAACCAGATATGATGTTTCCTGACAAGGAGAATATGAACATACCATATCAAGCTGGTTTATTATCGGAAGATTCAGCTTCACTCTATCAACTATATACTCAATGCAACTATATCTTGTTCCTCCGGGACCACTTGAAAACCACTTGTTTAAAATTCTTCCACTTGAAAACCACTTGATTTAGACCTCATGAGATGCCAAACATTGAGAACAATCCTTCCACCAACATGGATGCCACTGCGATGAAGTTGATTCCATTCATCAGTAAGTATTGTAACGGTTTGACACCTTTTTGGGACAAAGAGACGCGCCTGGCAGGTGACACACTCTCATCAAATTGTTCTTCCAAGCTTTGCACGTGTTCCTCTTGTTGCCGTATCCTGTTTTCAACCTTCCCAAAGGTATCACAATACCAAGCTTTCAGGTGACCTTTCAGCCTCTTAAGTTTCAATTGAAACTTTTTAAGCCCCGTAGCCTCTAAAGGATCCGCCCAAGATGAAGTCACTAGGGTGTCTCACCCACATATTCATGAAACGGAAAGAGCTAGGTCCTTGTGAAAAATCACGACGACAATGCACTAGAAGGGGCACATGATCAGAACGGATCCTGTTGAGATGTCTAACCTCAAAGGCATTGAAAGATTTGTCTAATCCACATTAGCCAGAGAGCGGAATAGTCGCTGCCGCATATTAGACCAATACCAGATAAACGTGGAGCCTACAAAGCCTGAATCAGTTAGGCCATTAACATTAATCATATCCAGGAAAAACATCAATAATAGCAGCAAGGTCTGGTTGGTTACCATCTCTCCTCTCCCGTGGGGACAGGATAATATTGAAGTCACCAAACATCATCCATGCACCGTTATGCATCATGAAGTGGGTAAGAGAGTGCCAGAGTTTGACGCCTTTCCACCCACGTGCATTTGGCATAAACTATAGAAACAAACATAGTACAACAATTCTAGCGAACCCTGCAATGAACTACTTGTTCCGAGTCCTGTAACAAGTCTATCACCCAGTCATCATTCCAAAATAGCGATAGTTTTGAGGTTTGGTTTGCAAAGCAAGAGGCGAAACCAATTTGCCGTGGTACATCCCCAAAGAAAGAGTTGTTAATAAATGGCTCGGCCAAGGCTAGAAAAGAGATTCGATGTAGATGACGTAATTTAAATAGTCGTGCAACAGTCCGCGAGTTTCCAGTTCCCTGCACATTCCAGTACATGTAATTCATTGGTTTATCACATCGGGGGCATCCGAGTGCCCCAGCATACGATTCGAGATGCGTTCTGATTTACATAATTTCTGGACTCCCACGCGTTTTCTTCGACGACATCTCCCTTCAACATAAGTCCAGTCGTCTTTTGAAAATTCCTGGTCTGCGAAATATAAGACCATGTCATCCAGCAATTGGGAAGAGTCTTCAACGTAAAGAGGGTCCGTGTTGAATCTGCTTCTGCTATGATGTGATATACCATGGGCAATCTCAGCCAATGTCAAGCTAAGCAAAATGTCAGATTCAGGTCGCTGTATGTGAGAAGTTGGAGGATCTAGAGGCACAACAGCTTCAGAAATTGGAGCTTCCAAAAGTGTAGGGATGTCATCAACAAGATCTGGACGCTCTGGCTCATCAACAGCTACAAGAGTGGTGTGTATTGCTTCCTGTATCAAAGGTGTAGAAGATGCTCCTTTGGTAGGCAGGATTGGATCATATGTGCACTCAGTGTCAGACCCTGCTGCAGAAACGGGATGTTGTTGCAGAAACTGGGTTGGATGACGTAGTAATCTCCATGGTCTTCTTAGTCATCGTGGGTGTGACTCCCTCCAGACAAGTCGTGGTAACCGGAGAATCAGAGTTGGAAGGTCCCTCACCAAAAGGCATGTTGGCACCGCAGTTTTGCCTTGATCAGTTCGAACATCAGCAGACTTACGTTTGTAGATTTGAGCTTTATTGTGTGGTGGCGTACTGGAGCCGTGGTCTTCAAGGAAGGATTATTGAAGTAACAAGCAGCTTCATCATGTCCCAATTTAGAGCAGAACTGACAATATTTCGGCAAATTCTCATAGACAATTTTCTGATAAAATCCACGTTTCTCATTGCCAATCCAGATCCTCTGTTTCAGATAGGCCGTCACGTCGACCTCTACCAATACTCCGGCGACTGATTGCCGTGAAAGGGTGGAAGTTGCTTCATCGATCTTTAATGGAGTACCAATTCCTGATGCTAGGGGAAAAAGTAATTGCTTGCTAAAGTAATGAATTGGAAGACATGGAAAGACTAACCACACTGGGGCAACTGGGGATTCAATCTCCGCTTGGAACTCTGGAGTCCATTTGCGAATATTCATCACATATTTATTGAAGTTCCATCTCTTCATTCCAAATCCGCGTGAAATCTTCCTCCAAACTAGGTCGGAGCAGTACATGTTTTTTATCCGGTAAGCCTCTAAAATCGTCACCTTGAATCCTTTTGTCACAAAAAAATTTCTGATATCAGCGATTGATGGCCGAGGACCTTGGTATCTTCTCACAATAGCATGCTTAAGCGTTCTGGAAAGCACTAATTCATCTTCAACCGAAAGGAGCAGCGCGGGCTCGCCGTGTAGAGTTGACACTCGAATTTGCCCTAAGGTGGAGTCGGCGCTGTTTGGAGGATTGAGACGAAGGATTTATTCTTAATTCCTTGGAGATAGCTGCGTTGGAGTCATGGCAGTGGGCTGGTGGCCCGGCGGCTGCCGGGCTAGGGGAGGTCCGGCCGGCGCTTTAGGCGCTCGCTAGGGTTTCAACTGCATGTAAGACTTAATGAACGCTATTTGGTATGCCACTGCAATGAAGTTGATCCCATTCATCAGTGATTATGGCGTCTTCAAGAGAAGCATCAGATATCAATTTCTCCTAATGAACATTTCCACAACTCCCTTCTCAGATATTGGTGAGACGCTAGCTGTACTTTTGGTCTCGAAGGCAGGAGTACATGTTACTTTCGAGAAGGTTTATGCCAAGATGTGCAGATCTTTCAGCTAGGAAACCCAAGGAAGCATTTTGAACTTCCCATTCCATCAAAATATCTGATTAGATGAAGAAATAATTTTCACAAAGTACTCCAGCAGTTTCTTTTCATCCGAGACAATTTCTGCACGTTTACACAAATCAACACGAAGCAAAAAATTAAAAAAAAAAAAACTTATTAAATTTAACAATAAAAGCAAAAGCAAAAGCCATATACTAATAAGACAAACATAAAAGCAAAAGAAAGTAAGGAGACATACAGTCTTCTAGAGGTTCTGGCATTTGGTTATCTTTAGTAAGGTATCCACTAACATGCTTCAGAGAATCCCAGATGAACCTTCTAATAAGGAAGCTAGCTTATCTTTAGCTGGAGGTTTTCATCTGCCGAAACAATGTTTTTCCGCATGGATACGCATGAAGAGAGTGGTGAAATAGCTGCATCGCCTTGCTTTTCCTTCCCGTCCTTACCATCAGATTCCTGCTCAAATTAAAGTCCTACGTGGCCGGGAAATTTGCTCTCAGACTGTTCCTTAACTGGTTGCCTGTCACATTCAGATTTCTGCGGATGCAGGAATCGTTTTCTCCTCAGTAGATCTCTGACTGAACGCTCTGTCATTTGATTCCTTTCACTTTCCCAGACAGTTGAAGGTCCTGCACCAACCTTCAAAACAGAACTCACCTCCAATTCATTATAAAATTCAGAACTACGCCTATCCTTCAATCCACTAACATGGTTTAATTTAATATCTGTGAAATTCTGACCTTCATTATCAAAAGGCAGGGAACCACCCCACAAAGAATTATGTTTACGCTTGCTATCATGCTACAAGCTGAGCTTTCTATCTAGCAGACCCAGGGACCTCTTCCCCAGAGTCAATAATATCTTGGCACTCTTTCTGAGATAAACTCTCATAATTCAAGTGACCTACCTAGAGGGCCTCACTATATGATTTTCCACAAAACTGAAGGACTTAAGATTACTTCATGAGCCAGTTCATCACCAGTGTTCAAATCTTCAGCTGCTTGGGAATGAGGCAAACCAGCTAAGGCGTCCAAGAGCTTTCATATTAATATTATGCATGCTTAAGCAAAAAACATATAGTGACTAATCAGAACAAAATGAAGTAAATGGTAAAAAAAATAAAAATAAAAAGCCCTGAATATAAGTGGAAGTGGCTTGATTTCTATTTGTTTCCCTTTAATTTTTTTTCTTGATTTTTATTATCTACGCGTCAAGGACATGCGTTAATTGAGAAAATATTGATAGGGCGTCTACGAAATAGAAATCTCCTACAAATCCTACTGAGGTACACCTCCCCCCCCCCCAAATAATAATAATAATAATTACACAAGCAAGATTGCCAACTATTGGAAGGACATAGAATCTCATTCTTGAACAGCATTATTGCAAATAACGGCTTTGCAAGCAGAGCCAACCATATTAATAAATTTGAAAGTAAGGACCGATTACTGAAGGTTTGCAATTATTCATTGTGAAAGAAGGTTTAGCATTTCCTTTACATATCCATCCTAATGATTGTCAGCAAAATTGGAAATATAATACAAGTACATTAGGAGTTAGGAAATGATAAGATATATGATTAGACTGTGCACGATGTCCCAATGATAGGATACTGTGATTTATCCTTAAATTCCATAAAATATTATAACAAAAAAAAGTAACAAGTATTGCTTGCTAAATTTATTGGTGTCAGTACTTTTAAGTAAATCGTTTATCTCTTATAACTCTGATATGCTCCTGTCAAAACTTATTACTGAAAATTGAAGTAACAACAAGGCTAAAACAGTTTGAATTGCTTACCACTTGTGCTTCAAAACATTGATTTTTAAGGAGGTTATATTTTTCAAACTAGTAGCAGCAATTTGCACGTGCAAGTAGATTTAGAATGTATTTGTCATCATCATACACATGAGCACCCTATGGTATAGAATTGCTTCCCTTAGCAAACAACCTGAATAAACCGTTAAGTATCTTTTGTCAAAGCAGCTTATTTTCTTTAGACATGTTTAGGGTACATTGCAGAATGTCTCCATATAGTACACCTGAAATTACTGAGAGAGAGAGAGAGAGAGAGAGAGAGTTGGACATTCCAATCACATGCATCTGCAAATACAATAGCATGAGTTCATGATCATCACCATCATAAAAGTTTGTTCTATATGCGGGTGGACCACATGATCACGAGTATATGTGCATTTGGGGCAAGAACTGTTGTATATATGTATGATTAATCAGGTACTTCAAAGGCACAAGTTCAGTAATTGCCTTCCTACTATCCTAGTCATTTGGGTTGGCTAATACTATTTGGGGCAAGACCTTATACATCTCCTAGTTTCTTGCCATTTCACTTTGTGTAGGCTAATATTACCATAGGCAGCTAGCTCAGACTACAGATATTACTTATCATGAAAACTTTTTTATTAGTAAAGACAAACACAAAAGCAAATGAAAAGGAAGGAGGCATCCATGCTAGTAGTTTACTAATAAAGACAAACATAAAAGCAAAAGAAAAGGAAGGAGACATACAGTTTTCTAGAGGTTCTGACATTTGGTTAAAACAAGCAGAGAATCCCCAAAAACCTTCTAATAAGGAAGCCAGAAGCCATGTTTTTTTTGCATGGATACGCATGAAGAGAGTAGTGAAATAGCTGCATCACCCTGCTTTCTGTTCCCATTCTTAACATCACATTCCTGCTCAGATTAAAGTTCTACTTGCCCGAGAAAATTGCTCACAGAGTTCCATAACCAGTTGCCTGTCACATTCAGATTTCTGCGGGTAAAAGAATCCTTTTCTCCAGCATCAGATCTCTCACTGAATGCTTTGTGATTATATTCCTTTCACTTTCCAAGACGATTGAAGGTGCTGCACCAACCTTCAAAACAGAACTCACCTCCAATTCTTTAAGAAATTCAGAACTACGACTATCCTTCATTTCACTAACACGCTTTGATTTAATACCTATGAAATGCTGACCATCGCAATCAAAGGGTAGAGAACCCGAATTATGCTTACGCTTACTATCATGCTACAGGCTGACGCATTTTTATGATGAAGGTGTTTCTTGCTTTCACCATTCCAAACAATATATTTAGGTTCTCTAGAATTATCATCCGATGATCCATCAACCTGAGGAATTACTTCACCAGATGAAAAACTCATATTATCAGCATTATCATCAAAAAGCTAACCTTTCTATCTATCAGACCCAAGGACTTCTCCAACAGAGTCAAGAATATCTCGGCGCTCTTTCTGAGATGCAATCACACAATCAAAGTTAGCTACCTCGACGGCGTCACTATATGATTTTCCACAAAGCATAAGGGCTTAAAATTATTTCATGAGCCAGTTCAAAAATAATACGAAAGGGTGATTAATCATAAACCAGCTCAAGACAAGCTACACAAACAAAACTTGTACAGCTAGCATATGTGCTAACCAAGTTTTAAGGTGCCATATCGTACCGAATTTCGGTAAATTCCAAACTCGATCAAGCTGTGCCGAGCGTGCCCATTCGTCATTTTTTTTAATTTGTTAAATTATTTATAAATAGAAAAAAAGACTAAGAAAATTCATAAAAAAAAAAAACTTGCCCTATACGAGTTGCCCATCCTATGTAGGGCTGGACTTAATATAAAGCGCTGCAAAAGCTATGGTTTTAGGTGCTGAACGGTATAGCCCGTGCCGAGCGGCACCTGGCTTTTTTGGTGGTTATTGGCACGGTACGAACTAGCACGACACCTGCCCAAAAATATTATATTTGAATTTTTTAATTAATTTTTGAATTTTTTTATTTTTAAAAATAACAACTATATATATATATATATATATATATATATATATATATATGGGTAGGATTGACATGGCACGACCAGCACGTCTTGAGTTTGAAATTTACCAAAATGCGGCACGAGATTGCACCTTAAACCTTGGTAAAAGCTGCCCTTTATTTAAGGAAAAAAAAACTGAAATCATCTCTTCCTAGCGAGTGCGAGGAAGGGAGAAGAAGAAAAAGAAAAGAAAAGTCACTTGAACTTACTATTTTGTTCTGGACGTACAGATCTCTCATCCAAACAACTATTGGGCCTAAATGTTTCAACTGGTTGAGATAGCTTGTCAATCTTGATGAAAGCTTTAATGTACTGATCTATGTTTTCATTGGCTTCCTTCGTATCTTTAGAAAGCAAAAGCTTTTCAGCTCCATTAGTCAACTCTGACAAAACACCTGCAGACTCAAACCCCTGAACAAAGTTTGTCAGAATCAGCAAATTCTACCACTTGAAGCATTCCCAATCGCTCATGCTCCTGAGAGAAAGAAAATCAACACGGAGGATTAGGTTTATGCTCAACACTTGGTACAAGTGACTGAATAATCATTGATAGGTACAAATACAGATTACATACCTCCTAAATTGATATAAGTGACTGAACCAAGTTCATATCTGATCCACTCTATGTATACATTTTATTTTTTCATTGATAATATCTGAAAGTGACAGCATACATTGATTAAGAGATAATCACATACTTAATTTAGCACTAGATGTCAGAATATTTTACACGCAAGACGTGGTACAAACCATTTATGCACTTGAATCAACTTCCAGTTGGCACATGCTCCGATGTCCCCGCAATTGGACGCCCCTATCCACCAAGTCATTTTGAGCACCTTGTAATGACCAAATCAAAGCACTTGGGACTGAAGGTGAAAGCCACACACTCTGGCTTGCTTACAAAGATCTTGGCTTTTACCTTGCCAAGTCAAAATATTCGTCAAATGTTAGTGACAACTGTCTTGAACAAACTAATATAATGCCAAGATAGAAGCTTTCATTCACCTCAAGAACAGAATAAATGTGCAAGTTCTTCGAATTTCTAATCTGAGATTAAGCTGTCAAGACACGGATCAAGAATCCACATACCTTGAATTATATGATACAGGTCCGATTACAACAGGATGGCACAAAGGAACAAAACAAAAGAAACAAAACATGTACATGCACATGTTCTTAACAAATTTGACAAGAAGTAACATCTCACATTAAGAAAAACATGAAATTGGACAAGAGAGGAAAACCCAATAGAAATAATGATATTACATAAGAAGTCCTTCATATCAGATCAAAGAACATAATGAAGTCTAATGCAAATCGAAGCCGTCTTTGTTGCAGAGAAAAGGAGGTTAAACCCCTTAGCAAGGTCCATTGAAGCTGTCTATTAAAAGCATTTATATTGCAGAAGCATTGGTAAGAAACACAAAAATAAACAAAACAGCCTTTTGCCACTATATACAGTTCTAGGTGTACTATACCAGACAGGAAAAAAAAGCAATAATATGTTCCTTGGTACTGTCAACAAAGATATTTGATAAGTTAATTCTAAACTGCTAAAAAAGAAGCAACAGTTTTCTCCAGAAAGTATATCATACAGTTATTGTGTACCTTACTACTTTTCAATAGAATATAGTGTGCCCTACCATCATAACTTAGTGGGCTTTATAAAAGAAGATATAATTGTCCCATTTACAATCAATTGGTTATTAAAGAGTTTCTGTTGGCGGTTGGTTGTATATCACTTGGGCATTACTAAGTATTGGATATGTTCCATTTTAGCATCCAACTTTCAAAATCCTCCACTAGTCTAAGTGGATTAAGGTAATGTCCCTGCCCTTGTATCAATTAACTTGAAAATATAAACTTGCATTTGTATGCAAGAATTTGTGCTATGCTCTGACATCAACACCAGTGATTAAAAAGATCATTATGTATATGTGCATGTCTATTTCCTAGTGAGTTATAGATGCCTGTGAGACCTTACATGCAGCTACCTAACACCTCAACATCTGTCAACTACTATACATCTGTTATGTAATAGGAAATACTATATTAGTTGGAAAGTGCTATATAATAGGCACTATTCTATTAGTAGGAAAGTAGAAAAATAAGCAAGTTCTTGTATTAGAAATGAGTTATATTAGGAGAGTATTATTAGGAAATATTTAGGAGAAATATATGGTAGAGTCTAGAGGGATATCCTCTATAAATAGACAATGTAAACCCTGCTTTGAATTATGCAAAATATAGTTTATTTTAGATAAATTAGTTTGTAGAGCCGCCACGGGCCGCCGTGTCTTATCTTCGCCGCGTCCGGGCCGCCGACGTGAGCCGACCAAATTCGGTTCATAACAATTGGTATCAGAGCAGTCGTCCGAACCCTGCCGCCGCTGCACTATGCTACTCTTATCTCCGCCACCGATCGGGCCGCCGATGGAATTATGTTGCTGACACCGAGCCGCAGGTGTAAACCTCGCTGTCATCGGACCGCCGATGGAACTATGTTGCTGACACCGAGCCGCAGATGTTTCTCGCTGTCATCCGGGCGCCGATGGAACTATGGTTGTGACACCCTCGAGTCCCGGGTGTTTCTCGCGTCATGGGCCACCGATGTAAACAACTATCAAAGCCGATTCTGCGTCGATTTTTTGTCCACTGGCCAACCTTTGGGACTAAGGTTGTTTTGAGAGCGGATGGAAATGTTTTATGTAATGGAAATACTATATTAGTTGGAAAGTGCTATATAATAGGCACTATTCTATTAGTAGGAAAGTAGAAAAATAAGCAAGTTCTTGTATTAGAAATGAGTTATATTAGGAGAGTATTATTAGAAAATACTTAGGAGAAATATATGGTAGAGTCTAGAGAGATATCCTCTATAAATAGACAATGTAAACCCTGCTTTGAATTATGGAAGAAATATAGTTTATTTTAGATAAATTAGTTTGTAGAGCCGCCACCCGGCCGCCGGTGTCTTATCTTCGCCGCGTCCGGGCCGCCGACGTGAGCCGATCCGAATCGGTTCATAACAACATCATATGTGCCCAGAAAATAAGTAATATAATACCCTTTGCAGGACTTTCTGTGAAGGCATCAACCTCCTCAATGTTTTCTTTACCATGACCCTTGTTGATAAGATTTCTTCAAAAGATGCGGAACTACACCTTTTTGGACCTGAAATAATTAAGACCAATTCAAGGTTATCCCCAAAAATGGGAGAAAAGGAATCCACCGAAATACAAAAAGTCTTTATCAACATATAACTGTTAGATGTCATCATATCTTCCTAAGCAAAGTAACTATTAGATTTCATCATAATGCTAAAAAGTCTTTATCAACATATATCTCGTTACTCATGGTAGAACTATGTGAACTAGATAGCCCTTGAAAATGTTTAAATGAATGTAAAAACCGGCAATTACATGCATAAGGCAGCACAAAAGATTTGTGAATAGGGAAACTATTAAGTTGATGATGCTTGACCAATTAAATGGTTTTAATAACCTTTAGAATGTCAATATGCATTTATCTAGTTTAGATAAATGAAAATAGATTCAAACTTTCAAGTGTATCAAAGGTTTATAGTTGCAATTAGATACTTACCTTCACCGAGCATACATCACTCCATTGGGAGTTATGAGCAACTGGTCCTTCATATCCATGGGAAATTGAGGACCATGGATATGAAGGACCAGGACAATACAAAGTTACACCAAGTACACCTGATTTTGAATATAGAACATTTCCCAAGTGACAAATGGCAGTGGGAAAATAAGTCGGGAGGCAAACATGCAACATTTTCAATGGAAGGACAACAATGAACATACACTCCTTTTGCTCACTAATTCAGAAATTCTTTATCCAACTGTGAGGCATTTCCCTCATATTAACAGGCTCGTAATCCTATCCTTGTTTTGTTAAAATTCAAGAAGTAGTTAAACTAAGAGTGTCAACGTAGCATATCTGCATGGATCTTTTAACCTATCAATCTTAACGCTAACAAATAGTATTTTGATTACGAGTTTTTTCTCAAATTAACCAAGAAGAAGAAAGTCGGCAATTTTTCACATTTTATGATTTTATTCCCATAAAAATTCAAGGCTTGTGCATCCCTTCAGCCATCTACATCTTAACCTCTTTCATGCAAACAATCAACAGTAGTTAGAAAAGGAACATAATCAACAACATTATCCAATTGTTTAGTAACAAAAATCAACAAGTTTTTCAGGGAAGTGAACTATAAATACTACAAGAAAGATGTTAAAAACCATGGGCAATAAATTGCATCTTACCATGTGCTTAAAATTTGCAATTTTATCGCATGTCAAGAAGTATGCTGCATCCAGTATCTCTTTCTCAACTTCAGCCTTTCTAGAAATTCAACGTAGAATAATTCATGCATACATTTACATACAAATACCACTAAAATAAAAGAACAGCACGATCATTGAAATTACTAACTTCTTTTAGAGAAGTTTGGTGCATTATAGTGATTTTATGCAAGCGCTCTGCACAACTAAAAAAAAAATTATTAGCTTTTAAAGACCTTGCTTATAATAAAATCAATCCTAAAGTGTAATGTGTATCTTCTCTGACTGTTAAAATAGAAAATACAAAGTGAAATTAAAATAATGCATGAGGTTGGCAATTCATATAATCAAGATTTCTGTTTTTAGAGCAGTAGGTAGGAAAAAATTGAAACTTTTCAACAAAAAAATAACAAGCGTAAATGTACACTTGATTTCTGAACTAGTCCTACTATCTTAGGGAGAATGCTGTTGAGCTAATGTGAGGGTGTTTGGAATGAAAAGGGTAGACAGAAATATGATCTGACATTATCCAATCCAAAGAATACAAAATCATCTCAAGATTTATTCAGATCAGGTTGCTATTCAGTCCTTATGCTTCTAAAAGCAGATAAAACAAGGATACAAAAATATAAAACTACAAAGTTTCGTTTTGTATCAACTATGACCAATTATCTCCTCGTAAGCAATTTTCTTGCACAAAAAAAAACAAAAAAACAAAAACCCAAAAAAAAAAAAAAAAAACAAAAAACAAAAAAAAAAAACGAAAACAAAGAGGACCCATGCCCACATACAATACACAGTTTTAGTTATACTACATGGATTCATTGTGTATTTGTTACCATATCCAAACTAGTAATTATTGTTAGAACTGAATTGTCTACGGATCCAATTGTGCTTAACATAACTCATTTATTGGCACATTAAAAAAAACAATCTTTGAAAAGGAATGTTATAGTGCACAAGTTGGTCGCGAAGCGAGGCAACAATAGCTTGGATCTTAAAGTCCATCTTAACTACTAGGTCCGCTGCACGTGGTATAAAACGAATTTATGCAGCGAAAATCCTAACAATCCTAAATTTAATATCACTTGTCAGGCTAATGCCAGGGCTTTATGATAACAGAGCAAGCACATATCAAGGGCAAGACAAAATATTTATGAGGCTAGAGATTTGTGAACATAGCAGGCACATATCAAGGGTAAGACGATATCTATAAAGCCATAACCGAGCACAACTCTTAAATCTAATAAAGCTAAGGTAATTGAAACTACGATGTAGTTCTTGCCAACCATTCAAACAGCATTCCAACTTTGAAGAACTGCATAGACCACATAATCGCTTATTTGACTTATTAACAGTTCTTGTAGGATACCCAGAGTGCTGGAAGAGCAAAATGCGATGCTACTATATTGATGTTTCTAGACAAAATCATACATGGGAAGTTCTCCAATGGAATCGAGGTTGGAAAGAAAAATAAAAATTCCACATGACAAAGCCTTCTAACCTAAAGATACACAGTTTCCTCATGGTTATTATAACATTAGAAAGTTTACTAATTGACAGAATTTATTTTCTCAATTAAAAATCAAAACCCATTTGTTGCTTGGAGCCAGAAAAAAAAATGAGAAACAGCTTATTTAAGAAGAGTTCAGTTTTTTGAAGCCATTAACTTGGAATGAAACAAACAGCCGTAGTATTTACCATGATAAGGAAGAGCTAGTAGCAGAGAGTATATTAGAACTGTCAATTGACCAGCACATTATTTTAAGCACAAGAGACTAGAGTAAAACTCCCAAAAGTGTGAATAGAAAACAAGTAACCCGAATAGCACACGAAAAGCAGAAAACACATATTACAACCTATGTTACGCAGGGAAATGCTACCAAAATTAAATCAAAAAATTTCTACCCTAATCAAGTTTTCGCACATTTTAGGCTGTAGGATGGGTATTTAGGGCCATTTTGGTGCCTTTAGTATTTTCCCTTTTTTTCTACTATTCTAAACATTATTAACATGCAGAATTTTAATAATTACAACTATGTTTTCAAGGAAAATTTAAAAAATAGTCATGCTATTTATCACTTAGGGTACTCATAACCCACCCTATTTCTCACTTACGACGAAGACAAAAAAGTAAGGTTTGGTGGAGTGAATTGGTTTTGTGGAGAAAGTCTTGCCTCATACCCTTCCTTTTCTTCCCACCCCACATCCACATCCTCCTCCCTTGAATAGTAGCTGGTACTTGTACCAATTAGGCCCAACCATTTCCCAATTAATAGAATTGCTCGCCCAACATCATAGCTATCTGCCTACGGATCATATTTGACTTTACGGTTGAAGGAAGTTAACAAAATAAATAATAGATGAATGACTTGAAACATTTAAAACTCATAAGAGAAGGTAATGGTGGCTTATCCATACATGGTTAATCAAACATCATGTGTACCTTCTTTCCTTGTTTATCACTAGGCTTTCGAAATCCAATGCTAAGGTATATGTGACATAGACCATACGTTAGTTCAGTCAACTTTATCTATTCACCCACTTTCGAATCAACTCTTTCCATTTACTCGTTGAGAAGTACTTGAATGAACAAACACATATGGACTGCTTAAGCTGGCCATTTTCTTTAACACTTACCATGGTCACTACAGCCATTAAGCCATTGTATAATATTAATGATTATACAATCTGTCACATCACTACAGCCATTGAGCTTACTATGTTTCCACTTCCTACCTGATATCATATAGTATTCGTGTTAGTATCACCTCTTGTTCAGCCACCATATAAATGATCGTTATACTTCTAAAATAATCATCTAAGACAACTCTAACATGCTCCCAGCCTAGACGCTGGCTGAAATATCACCGGGAGTAGCTATGATCGAGGGCAAAGTGAATCGAGTTGGTTACTTGGTGAGGTTCTTTTAGTGATGTCATAGTGTGGGCCGGACTAGGCCCGTACTAACTTGTTGGCTCGGCTCGCGGCTCACCAAGCCGGGAAAGGGTGCGAGCCGGCGCGGCCAGTGGATAGCCTGCTAACACAACGCAGGCCAGATGCAAAGTAATGGCAAATCTATATTTCAGAAATTTGGGGTGGGATGAGATCAAATGTTAGGCAAGATAAAGTTAGAAGGGAGAAGTTGAGCAAATATGATCATTTTTATAAACAGGATTTTTACTATATATAAAACAATATCATATCAACTACGCTACAACGACTAACACAATAAATTAATATTATCACAAACACTCAATTACATTATACAACGACAATATATATAATTTTCAATTAGAAAATCTTGAATTCCAAGTTGGTCTTCACACCAAAATATGTTACCTGCAAGGTGTTTGTTAATTTGTTTCGAATAATTTCTGAGTTTTATGCAGATAGTTTCTACAAATCCGAGGTTTAAGGGTTTATATAATCCATCACATACTCAATCCAAAAGGCTCTCAAAAGATCTCATTACATTAATCTCCCACAACAATGATAAATCAATGTTATCAGGCCAAAAAAAGGGAATAAGAGTATCGAATAGAAAGCTAACCTGGTGGATATGAGACAAATCTTCTGGCCAGCCGCAGTGGAGCCTTAAATTCGAATCACCGGAACTTCTTCGACTTTCCTGCCTACAAAATTTCATTAAAAAATCGTTACAAAATTCAGTTCGAAAACCAAGATCCAACTTGAAGAACAAACCAACGAACCAACCCCGAAATGAACTGTAACAGAAGTCAAGATTAGGAACCGGAGGAGCCATGTAGTAGTCGAGGTAAATTTCGTGGTGGGATGAGATCAAATGTTAGGCAAGATAAAGTTAGAAGGGAGAAGTTGAGCAGATACGAATCTTCCTCACTTCCAAGAGCATTTTGACCATTTGTAATTTTATTTGAATCCAGTTGTAATTACTAATCTTTCCAATCAATCTAATCCCTTATAATTTCGTTTAAGTATTTTCATATAAGAAAATCTTGAATTTCGAGTTGGTCTTCACACCAAAATTTGTTACCTGCAAGGTGTTTGTTAATTTGTTTCTGAGTTCTATGCAGATACTTTCTACAAATCCGAGGTTTAAGGGTTTATACTAATCTCACACAAAAGGCTCTCACAAGATCTCATTACACTAATCTCTCACAAAAAAGATAAATCAATGTTATTAGCAAAAAAAATAAGGAATAAGAGAGTCGAATAGAAAGCTAACCCAGTGGATATGAAGACAAGTCTTCTGGCCAGCAGGAGTGGAGCCTTAAATTCGAATCACCAGAACTTCTTCCACTTTCTTGCCTACAGAATATCTTTAAAAAATCATTACAAATTCAGTTTGAAAACCAAGATCCAACTTCAAAAAAAAACCAACAAACCAACCCCAAAATGAAGTGTAACAGAAGTCAAGATCAGGAACCGTAGGAACCATGTAGCAGTCTCGGTTAACAATTTGCATGGTGAAGACGAGAGCATCGGAGTCGGGCTGCAACGAGGACGCCATTGGAGACTGGAGATGGAGAAGCAGCGCAAATGAGGCATTTGCGAGAAGGAAGACAAACTTGCATGGCCATTTATAAGAAGGAAGACAAACTCGCTAGACCGCAAGGTTGGCTTCCCAGGTACAATTGGTAACGGCTCGGTTCGTCTCATCTAATACAATAAAGAGTAATGCTATTCCCAATAACTATTTCAACATAAACTCTCTCCATGCCAGCTTGCTGACATGGCAAGTTAGTTTAAATTTTTAATAACAAAATCTAATAAAATATTATTTTAAAACTTAAAGTCTCTTACAGATATATTATTCCACTAGTCTTTTCCTTTTAAAGCCTCCCCCCCCCCCCACCTTACATTGTATCCTTAAAAATATGATGAGCAAAGCTGCAAAAAAAATACCATTGTTCACTAAAAGAACAAACATGCATATCCTCTGCATTCTCATGTGGAATGCTATGGTGTTGCTTTTGATTGAATAAAGCAACTATTTCAGATGAATCATAAGCTGGCTATACTAGAAACTTAGATTGCAGTGCACCAGTTGATTTCTCTTTTAGCCCTAGTGGTTTACCATATCTGAGAAGCCTGCAAAATAAATTGTGACATTTATAAACAAACTAGAATATAACCCGTTCTAGCAAGGGCCTACATAAAAAATGTGAAAGTCAAGGAGTAATATAATAAAAATCTTATAATTCAATTTATATTGTCGAGATAATTTCTTTTTAAGAATTATAACGACAACCTGTTCAAAACTGATGCAATTGAAAAATACCGTTAAATCCAAAGATGTCTTTCATTCATAAAAATTTTCGGATAATTTTTATGCTTAAAGTGGAAGATGAATAGTCTTTTTACTACGAGAGGAAGATGGGTAGCTTTCCCATACTAAATTGGAAGATAAGATGCAAGAAGTTTCAAATGAGCGTATCTTATGGCAAATAACCATGAATCATTTTACTATACATATTATATAGAATAACATAATATGAAAATTCTTAAAGTCAAAAAACCTAATCAACTTTTAACTTCTAATTATCAATATGTGAGCTTCCTCAGCGGTACATCCTAATACTGAGCTTTTATTCGGTCCTTTGATGTTCTTTTCGATCATTTTTTTTTTTTTGCTTATAAAATTTCATTTATCTTGTATAAAGTTGTTTTCCAGTAGTCTAAAACAAACCACATGATGAAAATTAACAGCGTTAACAAACAAGAAGACATTTAAGGCAAAAATTTGAAAGAAAAATAAACTACATACAAAATACAATAAAAGTTCAGAAATGACCTAATTTCACCTTCTAGAGTGCCTCAAATAGAACCTTTTGATTCATGCCGTAGTGATTCCCCTAGTTAGGTAGCCAAGTACAAATTAGATATAACAAAATCATCAAACAGCATAAGAAGGCAATATATTATATAGCAATTGATGCTTCTCAACTTCGTAAATGATTCTACATGTGACAGCACTTATGAGCTAACTAGAAGTACGATAATGTTAGAATAATTACTACGTCAGCAAACTCCCGTGAACAAGCCTCAGCCTTTTCAACATTTCCATCAATTTTGACAAGTACCGAACATCAAAATTTCGAACCGCAAGAGCACTATTAGGAGATGTTGTGTCATCACCAATGGTTTCAAAATGTGACAAGATCACAGACTACAATGCTACTGAAACTTAACTTAAAAATAACAAAAATAAGATTGTTAAATAAGCATTAGACATACAACAAAATTCAAAATGCAAGTAATATCAATTCCAAGAATTACCCGTTATATATTTATTTCTAGAGAGGCTTCTAGCGATTTTCGACATAAACAAGAAATTCATGATAGCAGATTCTTGCAAATAAAAAGTGTGTGAGTGTGTGTGTGTGTGTGTGTGTATAAACATGGAGGATGGCATTGTTGAGAACCTTTCAGTGGAGGTATTTGTCACTCGCTTCGAAGGATACAAGGTCATTGAATAGGAACTGGAGGTGACACTTCCTGGGCAAAAAGAAAACCAAACAAAAGTATTAAAGTAAATAATATTTTTTGAGATAACGAGGCGAAACCTCCCCTCGGGTCTCCGCTAACTCGCGGACCACGGTTTTCTACGAACACCTATAGGACCACTTTGTGGACCCAGGTGCCCGCAGGAGAGTAAAACCCCGGCCTGGCGTCCGCCCCCGGACCAGACATGGAGTACTGGGAGTTACCCAGCCACCAGCTTCCCCGCAGCCACTGCAAACACGCGACCACGGGCACATCCCCATTACAGGCGTATTAAAGTAAATAATAATTTTCAAAGGAGTTGCATCTAGAATCTTGATCACCACAGTGCTTGGAAGAATGATAAGGACCATCAATGTTGCGGGATAAGGTAGACTAGATAGAAACTGTCCAGCCTGCATCCAGAAAGATTCACAAACTGTTAAATATTGCTGCTGCCCGCTGGATAAGGTAAGACAAGATAGAATTAACAGCAGCTGAGTCTAAAGGGCAGAAGCACGGCCACCCTGAAAGAACATACTCATTAAAATCAAATGCAAAGGAAAATTTCTGTTGTTTGGCTTTTTTCCCTGTTTCTTTGGCAGACATCTCCTTAGGCTTCTCAGCCTTCTTGACTAAACTGGAGTAGTCTAAGATCAAACATATCAACTTTGAAGAATGATATTTTGTCAAAGTTACCACCAAGTTCAAAATCATCCCTTTGAGAATAATAGCAGAATTAGCAAGCGATAAACACAGTTACAGAGCATACATGATCATGACAGGAAGATGCAAGAGGATGCAAATCTACCTTTATATGAACCAAATAATACAATACTCACATTATATCAGTGTTAAACGTTTTTCCCCCTTCTTGAGGACATAATCTATATCAAAATTGATTTCATCCATATCCAGATTTGCTGATTTCCAGGAAGTAAGAAAACCACTTCCAAAATCTTCACCTGTTCCAATATAAGGGGACAAAAATCAGATTTCCCTCAAGGAATTAATATCAACTGAGTTGCGATGAACAAAGATAAAGTAATTAGCATTGTAAGTAGCATTGCCAGAGTTGGAAGATGCAGATCAACAAAAGAGACATTGGTAGTTCATCATACATATTGGGAATATATGTCAACATAACTGGTTTATATACAAATTGTGTATCGGGATCATGGAAGTTGGTGAGAAGGCTGTGATGATAATACAGTCTGGGGTTTTGCCTAATATAATATCATAAGGAACATTTACTAATTGATGAGCTTTTCAGAAGTTGACCAAAAGCTGAGGAAGCTTCATTTTGCAATTCTCCCATAACTTGTTGTTAGGTGGAGCCTATGCACTTCCCTAAAAAACAGATTGTCGAGTCAAAAAAAAATCTGACGTAGGTGGAATAACGGCAACTACAGATTATGACTTCTACATTTACAAACATTAGCTGACAGGGCATATCAGACTTAGGTTGAATATACATGGCAGGGCATTTCAGTAAGTTCGCTCTAGCAGACAGTAAATCGTATTTAACGAAACGGATCCACTATTTTCTAATCTAATCCTCATGTTTAAGACGATAATCAAGACATCTGAAAATAAGTTTAGAGTCAGTGTTCAGAAGTTAGAACGAGAAGATCTTTGTTATCTTGCGTTACCAATATCCAAAGTAAAATCTGGTTTTTTAAAAGAAAATACCTTAAAGAATGTAATGCCGCTATTCATCACAAACTGAATCCAGAAAGGTAGAGAAAGAAATTAGTAAGTTTCGATATGCAACAAAAAAGGGATGCACAAAGAACTTCTTAAATTATGAAATCTCTCCCTAGTGAACAACATTATTCATGTTTTTGTTTCAGAAATAGTCGAACTTGGAGTCATAATCAAGTCAATAAATGAAAAGCAAACTTTTCAATCTCAAACAGAAGAAGCAAAAAAACAAAAACCTATAGTTATTAGTGAACAAGCGCAAATATCATAGCACAAACTATCTACCAAACTCATAGCTGAGACCAAATTTAGAACAATAGAAAAATTGCGTATTTCAGACAACTACATAGAGCTCTTAAACTATATCAAATGGATGCATTAGAACATTCAGAGAGACGTAAAGATAAACAGGCTGCATCTGCTTTTTAATGCTTATTGAGATCCCAAATATAGATCACCGAAGACAGTCTCAAGAACCAAAAATAATACCAACAATAAGATGGATCGACAACTTTTAGATTCATCTATGATATAGAATACATCCAACTTAGATGGCCTAACCTCTTTGACGGTCCGAGTTCTTCTCAAATGAGATTGATATGACTTTCCATTGGATTACGTTGCCCTCTCTTCTGCTATACTGTTGAAAGATTATACATCAAGCAAGGTCAAACATGCAACGTAATTTTACCTAAAGACCTGAAGATTATCATTTAGAAACTACCTTAACAGGTTCAATGCATCACGTATATGATCAACAAACATACCCTAAAACTCCAGTTAATGGGGATATAACCATTGGATTTAAAGCTTTCTAATTCTCAAAGTCAATTCATGTTAGCCAAAAAAAAAAAAAAAAAAAAAGGGAAAAAAAGTAACAAATGGTATATTGCTAGGTAAAGTTTCTTCTTCTTTATTTTACTTAGTCTAGAAAAAGGGAGCAAGCATACAGTCAACGTAAAGAGACCTAGAAGGACTCCAGAATTCCTTAGATTTCTAGCTGGCAACAGAACTCCGAATAGCATTGATGTTAAAGTGGAAGATGAATAATTTTTAATGTTAAAGTGGAAGACGAATAGTCTTTTTAGTAAGAGAAGTTTTGAATGAGCGTGAGAAGTTTTGAATATAAGGCGTGAGAAGTTTTGAATGAGCGTGTCTTATGGCAAGTAACCGTGAATCATTTTACTACACATATTATATAGATTATCATAATATGAGAATTTTAAAAGACATAAACCTAATCAACTTTTTTAACTTTTGATTAAAAATATTTTTGTATTAATATTGATAATAATAACAACTATTAGTATAATTACAGTTTAAATTTTATTAAAAAAAAAAGTTATTATTACTATTAGTTATAACAACGTAAATAGGGAAGAAAATTGAAAAGGAAGATAGAATATCGGAGGGGTTAAGGATCAAATGCCGCCTACCTGGTTCCATATGTGAGCTTCCTCAGCAGTACATCCTAATACTGAGCTTTTATTTGGTCATTTCATGTTCTTTTTGAGCATTTTTTTGCTTATAAAATTTCATTTATCTGTGTATAAAGGTGGATTGCCAGTAGGCTAAACAAACCACATGAACAGCATTAACAAACAATAACATATTTAAGGCAAAAATTTGTAAGAAAAAACAAACTACATACCCGATATAATAGAAGTTCAGAAATGACCTATTGCACCTATTTGAGTGCCTCCAATAGAACCTTTTGATTATTTGGCTTCTTCAAGCCTTCTTTCCATATACTACATTATTAATTCTAAGCATCATAAAATCAACAAAAACAAATAACTTCATTTTTAGGCATCAAACAATGAAATAAAACAACAAATTTATTAAGTACATATCGAACGACAAATAAAAAAATGGAACTCATCTCGTAAGCATCAGAAAATCAAATAAAGAAGAAACTTATTGGAATTGCGTCCACAATTATTACCTTTTCAAGGAGGAGTCTCTTGAAGAGGAAGGAGATTGCCACCATTATCGTTATAGTTTTATCAGTAGCAGAAACGGCACGAGGAACTTGTGATATTACAACCATCCACCGTACTTAAGAAGTTTATCTGAAAATGCTTGTGGCACTACTCCGCATAACCAAACAGTCTTCACAATTGGAAGAGGAGTTAAATAAACACCAATAAATAACGAAACTGACAAATCAGAAAACTATGATGCTAAAGTCTTGTATGTACTTGGTTTTTTACTACACCAACAAAAATTCTTAGAGATACAAATTATCAGAGAACACAAAAATAGACTGAACAGTGGACGAATTATTTTGTATTAATTGATGGAAATCAAATATACCTGCCAAAAATCGAGGGCGAACTGCTAGAGCTCGAGCTCAGTGAGGCCGAGCAGCACGTGCAGTTCGAGCAATGGCGAGTGAGCGGGTAAGGAGATGACAGCAATGAGTAATGCAAGGAAGAACGGCGGTAGGTACAAGAGGCGGCACTTTCTGGAGAAAAAAAAAACCAAACAAAAGTATTAAAGTAAAATAATTTAAATAAGTAACTTTCAAGAACTCGTCTTCTTCTCATATTTGAAATTAAATACAACGTATACCTATTTATGAACGTAAGGAAGTTGAATGGATGGAGAACATTAAAACATTTTAATGAAATAAAAAGAATTAAACCAAATAATAAGTATTTTAGTTAAGTGGATATTTTCTCATCCAACATAGGATGGTTGAGCAACAAGAGTGTCTTGTTGTTCACCATTACATGGACCATAATTCTTTAGCTTCCTCATGTCTCTTTTTCAGCATGTTGCAAATCTACAGTTATGATTTCACTAGTAACACCATTATTTTTGTAAGAAACACTGAAAAGTTCAATGACCAACCTATTGCTAGTAGCTGCTGACTCTTTTTCCCAAAATTATGTTATACTCATCCAGCAAATTTAAATGCGCAATTTTTTTTCTTAAACAGAAATATTCTGCAAGCACGCATGGCCGATATAAACGTTAAATCTACATGCAGGGGAAAACCAGAACGTTTAGATGCATATCTGAAATAGATCATACAAGACTAACAAGATAGCTAAGAAAACATTGCAATAGAAAGTTTAGCAAGACAAAAAAAAAATTAAGGATAAATTATGAAGCTCAAAGAATGGATATAAATTCAAGCTTCTTGTCTATGTCCATAAACATCGCCACAACTAGTACCCGCATGTAGAACTTTCTGTTAGAAGTTCCTTCCAGAATTGGCAATCTTTTGAAGCAGTCTCAAAGAATATTAGATGGGCAATATAGTGGTTACAACAATGCAAATGAAATATGACAATCCGCCAATAATATAACAATTTGCAGATCTAAGTAATGTCCTTAATGGTGATATTTTCTTTCCAGCCTTTGGAGTTATAACAACATGCTGTATAAATATGTTTTATGATGAAGTGAATCATTTACGTTCCCTACTATGTTATAAAACCAAAGAATACACACTAAGAAGCAAAGAAAGATCAAATGATCTTTAATTATCAGAATTTTAGCTTGACATAAACAATAGGTGGAGACACCGATTGTCACAAGCGTTACAACAATTGTATAAAATAATAGAAACTTTTTGACAAATCCTCATGACTGCTTCAAAAGTACATAAAGAAGGACATGAATTGCCAATATTTGTTATCGATCTTGTCCCTTAATATCTCTCTAAGGACTCAAACTAGATCCTTGCATCCAACCTCATCTTGGCAAACGTGGGACATTTTCCAATATTTGTTATCGATCCTTGCATACCATAGTGAGGATTCACGAGTCGAAATATCCAGCCATTATAAAAATTTGTACACTAGAAGGCAAATAAGTTCTTCCTTATCCATATCCCTTCCCTTTCCAAAAGAAATACTCAGAGTAGAACTTCAGTTTTTTTAATATATGTGACATTGAAATGAAACCTAAAAGTCCGTCAGCAAGCTGTAAGACACATTTAATCTTTTATCAGATAAGACGTACAAGACAAATGGGCAAGGATCATATGCACAAAGAGGTACACAATCTGAATGATTGCTAAAAGTAAACTTGCAAAATTGAATTTTGTGCTTCCATCCATATAAGCTTGCATCTCTTGTATACAGAATAAAATTTTCTCTGAAGTCAAATACATAAACTTTAATTTTTATTCCTCTATGATTTAACATGTTATGATCTGCTTTCCGTGTGAAAGGGAAGTCGTCTCCATGAGTTTTAGTTTGCATGTAAATAACTAAATACAACTAGATTACAATGCTTATTTAGATCCCCCAACCTCCCTGAGAAAAGAAGAAAAGAAAACTTTAGTAGATACATTCAACTACTGCACCCACGGACATTCTCAGGAGTTTAAAGATAAATGTCATATAAATAGAGTTCCCATGTATATTAAGTTCAAAGCACAAATATACATTCAGTTTAACCAAGTCTATATAACATAATGACGTGGGATGACGACAAAGACCAAATATGGCTTATTTAAAAATAACATGCTATAGAGTCGAGCAGAAGCATATCAGCCTTTAGCTATAAAATCTGAAACTTCATATAGTGTAACCAAGTCTACATAATATGATATTCATGCCATCGTGATTTCCCCTAGTTAGGAAGCCAAGTACAAATTATATAAAACATAAGGTTATACATTATATAGCGATTGATACGTTCTCAACTTCGCAAATGATTCTACATGTGCCAGCACTTATGACCTAACTAGAAAGTACCATAGTGTTATACTAAGTACTCACGTCAGCAAGCTTCCGTGATCAAGCCTTAGCCTTTTCAACATTTCCAAACAGCATGCAAAACTATGCATTGTGTATACAAACATTGCAAACTTCTGAATGCCAACAACCGGATGACAAATGCATAGGTCATTATAGTGATGAAAATACATGAGCTTGAATCCAGATATCCTCAACCAGTTAAGCGTGAATTTAAAACGACAAAGAAATTGAAACTTAAACATGTAGAATGCCAAAGTAAATATTTAGTACACTTTGACGAGTGTGTAGAAGCATAAAACAGAGGGTGTCTCAGCTATAGCGTAAGCAAATATACATAATTTCCATATTTTAAAAGAAACTATTTTTTCTCAAAACTGAAAAATAAGATCCTCGGTGAGTAACTACTGATACCGTAAATGACCATAAGGCAATCTAACATGCTTTAAACCGTGATAAAGTAAATTCAAACATGTAAAATATGTAGAGCTCTCTTGAAACAATTATACATCATCTTAGGATATGAAAAACTTTTACTTTACAGCAGCAACTTCAATGATTCAGTCACCCCTTCATATTTGACATCTTTGTTAACGTAGGGAACGCAAGTATTAGCCAATTAGTTGCTTGTAAATAGCTTATGCAGACCATTTCATTATAAAATACTGCTAACTTTCAACAAGACTAGTAAGATCTAACTACCCACCTTACCAACATAAATAGACAGAATAAAGAATGGAGTACTTCATACTTTCCAAGTCAACAATGGGTACAATTACACTATTGAAAGAACAACCTCAAGTTTCTTCCGCTCAGTGGGGTAGTAACCAAAGCATGGTTCTCTTTATTGGCATGGTTTGAAACTTTGGTTAACATACTTGGCAGTAACACATTATTCCCCATAGATGGCTTTACTGAGCTTGTTTCCTTTTGCAATTTGGTTTTTCGTGTACCAACATCTAGCTTTGTCAGCCAATAAACATACATCAATAGTTAATATCTATTAACAGTGATTCTGTTAAAGTTTGCAGCAACTGGCCAAGATACATACAATAGCATGCTGCACCACATTTACCAATTACCCTCTAATACTTCTAAAATGTTTTTATATACAAGACATCGCTAAAGAAGTTTATACTTACCTTCAAATTGTTTGGTTGGAAGCTTCAGATCTTTTGTCATGTACTAGAGACATATTGAGCTTTACAAGAGAAACCATATTGGAGCCCTTTCTAGGCAAAATGCTTGAAACGAGGCCCCGGATGCTACTCTTGGCACTGCTATTTGCAATAGACTAATGAAGTGAGCTGGAAAGATGGGAGCTGTAGCAATTACCGTCAAGTCATATTGCCATTATGTCATCTATGAATGCACATTTTATGGGAGGACAGTATGCTAACATAATTAAGGCTGCAAACTCTCCTAGATAGTACAAGAGAGCTTTCTACATCATAAAATCTTCAAGACAACTACCAAGTAATGAAGTTGCATCATAAAAAGAACTAAATGATCTGACAAGTCAAGAGCATATAAATAAAAATATTTACTATCGATAGAACGACTTGCCAAACTTTTGCTAGTAATTATTACAAAGTAGACATGCTCTGAAATAATTTAACAAATACTGTTGTAAATGATATTTTCAGCATGTTGCTGTCAATTCAAATGCAAAAGAAACTTTCATTGGTTTACAGGAATTCCATATTGAGCTCATATAAGTGTTTTAATAGCCACAAGCAGATGCTAGTGTTAATTAACTTGTATATTTAGCTTAAGACACATTTTTACTTATTTATTGTACTTGAAAATGTTACTATCTTGGGATCGAAATGATGAGTAAGTAAAACATAAGTATACTTACCAAGAAGCATCTAAAGCCTTAGTCTTTTTCTTTTCAACAATGTTGAGCTTGATTTTGGTTATAGATCCATCAAGAAACTTTGAGGTTCCCCCCTTCATATTTTCAGAATGTCCATATTTTCCCTGCAGCTCGAAGAAGCAGATAGAGGAAGTACATTGTATTCTTAAATATATTTATATAATGGGCATAGCTGCTAAAAATACCATAGTTCACTAAAAGGACAAACATGCATGTCCTCTGCCATCTCATGTGGAATGGTATGGTGTTGCTTTCGATTGAATAAAGCAACTAATTGAGATGCATCATTAGCTGGCTTGTTTTTAGAAACTTAGACTGCAGTACCCAGCTGATTTCTCTTTTAGCCGCATTAGTTTATCAAATCTGAGATGCCTGCATAATAGATTGCAACATTTAAAAACAAGCTAGTATAAAAGTTGTGCTGGCACAGGCCTACATTAGAAATTCGAAAGTTAAGGAGTAACATAATAAAATCTTTGGGTTGGCAACACTCCACCAGCAACTCAGCTGGGTATACAGGCTCCTTTCGGTGTGCTTGTCTCACATTTTTGGGGTGCTAATGGCTGAGCAAAAGAGCAACTTCAGTCCCAAATCCCTCCAACAGTTATATCAGAAATAATCTCCACCGTTATTAATTCTAGAAGCCATGATAGATTGATATGGCATTTACACCCTTAAGGTTCATTCACATTTCATTCACATTTCATTCAGCATTGGGGGGTGGTTGAATTAGGTAACTAAAAATATTTAAGATAAACATTTTATTAAAGTTAAATATTTTTTTCCCCTTCTTGAGGACATCATCCATATCAAAATTGATTTCATCCTTAATCAGATTTGCTGATTTCCAGGAAGTAACAAACCCACTTCCAAAATCTTCACTTGTTCCAATATAAGGGGATAAAAATCAGATTTCCCTCAAAGAAATAATATCAATGAGTTGCAACAAAAAAGATTAAGTAATTAACATTGTATTTAGCATTGCCTGAGTTGGAAGATGCAGATAAGCAAAAGTGACATTGCCTGAGTTACCACCAAGTTACAAATCATCCCTGTGAGAATAGTAGAAGAATTAGCAAGCGATAAACAGAGTTACAGAGCATACATGATCATGAATGGAAGATGCAAGAGGATGCAAATCCGCCTATATATGATCAAATGATACAATACTCGAATTTTATCAAAGTTTTTTCCCCTTGTTGAGGAATCATCCTTATCAAAATTGATTTCATTCTCATCCAGATTTGCTGATTTCCAGGAAGTAAGAAAACTACAACAATCTTCACCTGGTTCCAATATAAGGGGATAAAAGTCATATTTCGCTCAACGAAATAACCATCTAAATACAAAAGCACTAGTAAACAAATTAGGCATTGCAACATCTAAATATAAACTGTCTTAAAATTTCATATGTGAAGTTGTCCAAATAAACTTTTAAACTTTTATACTCTAGCATTAAATTTTCCCACTACTGGTCCTTCATTGATCTAACTAAGGCAAACAACTTAGTCAGCAAAATCTACTTCAAATCAAACTTTACTATTGAAGAGCCATCCTAACCAATGCGAAAAATAAAAAAATAAATCAAGTTTTGGTATGTAAACATTCCACCACGCTTTTAAGGATCTAAATGTCCAGAAACACATCTACATTTGAGAAATAGCCTGATCCCATCAACCATCACGAGACATATGTGAAAGAACAATGTCTGCTACTGGCGTACAAGTTAAATTCCAATCTAAATAATTCCTAAAATTGTATCACCTTGTGTACGTAATAGAAACCTAGAGAGTCCAATAGATAAGAAGGTAAATCTTCAAACCATGACTAATGAGCAAAATTAGTTGCAAATTACTTCTTGCGAAGCAAAATACTTCTATGCATTTTTGCATTTACATGGATATACTGATTTATGCCTTGGTGTTAATAACCAATAATCTAAATATTTATTAATCACCGGGATCCTCCGAACCCAGTACCTAGTTTGTAAAATAAAATTAAATTTGAAATATCTATGTCGCCTAACAGCCCAGACAATAAACTGCCCCCTAGTTGCAACCCTTTTCTTTAACAGAAAGAAACAGTTCAGCCTAACTTATATTCTTGACTTCAGGTCATCCAGAAAGAATGGTAATAATCAACTATATTTAGTCATAGCTCAAGGCTTTAACTCTTATGTATATAAAACCAGGATCTTGTAAGGTTGTGGAGATAGCTTCCCAAATAGTCAACTATCACTCAGTAGTAAGGAAGACAAATAAATAGCGAATACATCCAGTACATCCTGTCGGAAACCACGCTTGCGCAAACAAAAATAACAATGGGGATTATGGTAGCCAAATGTGCCATACCGCGCCTACGATGGTCGGCTCCCCTTACCTCCAGCCGATAGAGGGGTTCCTGTGTGACTAGGAAGCTCCCGAATCCAAAGACTCCCTAAACCTTATGATCCTTCTATGACTATTCTAATCAAGTAAACCTTACAAAATAATAATGCAATAGAAATCTATGCTGGGAGCTGTAGCAATTATCGTTAAGTCATATTGCCATTATGTCATCTATGAATGCGCATTATACAGGAGGACAATATGATAACACAATTAAGGTTGCAAACTCTCCTAGTTAGTACAAGAGTAGCTTTCTAAATCATAAAATGTACAAGAAATTAGGAACTAGCAACTAATGAAGTTGCAACATAAAAGGAAGCAAATGATATGATAAGATAAAAAAATTTCCTATCTATAAACCGACTTTCCAAACTTTTACTAGTAGTTATTACAAAACCGACGGGCTCAAATATGATTTAACAAATGCTATTGTCACTGATATTTTCAGCATATTGCTGTCAATTCATATGCAAAATAAACTTTCGTTGGTCGACTGGAATTCCAAATTGAGCTAAAATAAGTATTTTAACAGACACAAATGGATGCTGGTGTTAATTAACTTGTATATTTAGCTTAAGAAACATTTTCACTTATTTATTGCACTTGAAAATATTAGTATCATCGGCTCGCAATGATAAGTAAAACATAAGTGTACCTGCCGAGAAGCATAGCTCTAGTCTTTTCCTTTTCAGCAATGTTGAGCTTACCTTTTGTTAGAGATCCATCAAGAAACTTTAGGTGCCCCCCAACCCCCCAACCTTATTTTCAGAATGTCCATTTGGATTCCGTTCCCTACAGTAGGAAGAAGAAGATAAGAGAAGTACATTGTATTCTTAAAAATATAATGGGCAAAGCTGCAAAAAAATACCAATTGTTCACTGAAAGGACAAACACGCATGTCCTCTGCATTCTCATGTGAAATGCTATGGTGTTGCTTTTGACTGAATAAAGCAGCTATTTCAGATGAATCATAGGCTGGCTATTCTAGAAACTTAGACTGCAGGGCACCAGTTGATTTCTCTTTTAGCCCTAGGGGTTTACCAGATCGTGACGCCCCGTACCCCGGGGGTCACGGAAAACAAGGTGGATTTTTTTTTTTTTTTTTTTTGAAAGAATAAACTGAAACACAAGACGTTATGAGCTAGTACTTCCAATTCTCAATAATACAATAGATTTACAATTTAATTAAATTTACAAAGCGGAAACTAAATAACTTTACATATTTTAACCCAAAACCATCTTCTGAACCCCGTGCTCGCCCTACGATCGACAACCAGATCCTGTTAAAGAACTGAGGGGATAGAAAGGAGGGGTGAGTAATATAAAAATATCACTCAGTGAGTGACGCACCCTTGGCGAAAGGCAACCACAGAGCTGCTGGCCACAACACCAAACACATACAACACGGTAAGCACACATGCGAATGCATTCATACGTGAGTATAGAAGTTCCGCAATTATTCTACTTCTATGATGCCAATGCAATCTGCACGCACATCATAAGTCCAGGCACACAAGTTGTATTCTAATCACCTTCTAGCAACAGATGAACATACAACAAGTTATCACAACAATGCCTGGAGTAAACGATTCACTACAAGCATGATCCTCACAAATCCATGATATTAGCACGCAAACAATATAACTACGGCATGCTTTCCACATCGTAGCACATCTCTATCATGCGCATCACAACAACAAGCATTGCCACCATTAGTGGACTTACACAAAACCGACCACATAGCAAAACGCATAAACACATACTCAATATGTTGTCCAAAAAAGGTACAAACGATAAACATGGATCCAATACGCTTAATCACAAGTCATTAATTAATATATCAATGACATCAACATACAAACATGTGTATGAACATAAGTAGGCATGGCTATCTCGAGTCGCGTAATGTCACCCAACCAATGTTTCTTATGCATCTTTGGATTATGTTAGCTGACATTCTTAACCCAACGGATTGTCAGTATCATGTTATGTAACAGTTCTGAGCCTGGCAAGGCTGGCCCTATGAGTAGCGCAAGCCCCTAGTCCCTAGGACAACCTATACCCAGTCCATCGGAATGTCGGGAGGCTACCAGTCCGGAACACGTCCGCACAATACCAAGTCTTGCCACGTCGGCCGTATCGATATCGGACGACACCAACACCACGCTACAGTGGAAGGCGACCCCACAACGCTTAAATTGGGATTACTAGGGTTTATGCCGTATGCTACCTAGGCCTTGCACTCGCAGCCACCACCTCGGCCAACTTGGTGATCGGAACCGCGCTCACTGACCTCTTTAGAGGCACCACATCACCTAAGTATTCTGGTCTTCCCATGCTCCTCACGACACCTCTATCCAGGCCCACGGCCTCCACGGATAAGGCGGAAGCGAGACTTACGAGTACTAGGTCAAATATCTTATGCATTTTACAAATCATGTGCATTAGTACGATCTCTCCGCCCTCTCCACCCCGAGCCCTCGCCCTCCGGGGTTAGTCCCTTTGGACGGATCTACTCAAGTGGCTGGCAGAGAGACGACCATATAGCACTCCAATGTTCCATTAAGTCACATACAAAACAGATATCCCTAGAGGTGTCCTCTACATCCGAGCATGCTCAATAACATCTAAACATAATTAGCATGTTCATTAAGCATCACAACATAGTTCATACGTATGCGAACTACAACATAGATATATATAAATATCTTGTTCTCATTTCAAATTTGCATAATAGCAACCAAATTTGCATAAATAGCAAAACAAGAGCATCATGGCATATACATCACGATCTCTACCACATCACAACATCGTTAGGGTTTATTACCCACAAGTCAAGTCTAACACGAGTATCGCAAAGGTCGTTAGCTCACATACTAACTTTAGTATCGCAAAAGCTAACACCCACATACCCAGCAAGATAGAACAAGCAAGCCTACATAGGGCCAAATAACATTACTTCTACCATATGTATAGCAAAGGCATCAACCCACATGCATATCAAGGTAAAGTAATCCATCAAAGTGTTATCATATAACACATCATAGCATCTACCACATGTATATCTAGAGTAAATAACTCACATACGTCGCAAGGTAGATCAAATATATGCATTTTGCATTATTATCAATTCCCGTTTCTTGAATACCATCTAAAGCACATACATTGATATTCATACATGCGGGCATTACCATATCTAACATGTCATACCACACATCACATAACATTCGCAACATCGCTGGGAGCATAAGCTAACAGAAAGCCCCTAAAATGCTATCCGGCGGATAACACATAAAACATGCCAATCACCACAACATGGAGCCATATTTGAGACATTCAACATGATTCACAAGCACATCCTATAACATATTTCACCTAAACAGTTAATACATCATCTTAGCTCGTAAATCGCGATAACAAATCTATCTCAGATCCCTGACAGAAGTATAAGGCATGTACCAAACCAAAAGATGCTGAACCGTTCACACACTATTACAAGATAAAGTAATGCATTGCAAGTTGCTCTGGTAAAAATATCAAACCATCAAGTGCACAAAATTATAACAAGTCAATTCATACGATTTCTATGATTTTCATAGATGCAAGGTTATACAACATTCCAAATGCACGCTTTCCTAAACACCATTCGCTCACAAGCATAACTAGACTTTGTCAGTTCCATGACCACGGAATATCACAAAACCGTCCAGCATATAAGCACAGCTATAGCCCTAAATGCACGGCAAGTACACATACACGCAAGGCATGTTGACCACAACAACACGAACATGATTGTTACATCTAGCATTAAATAGTACATAGTTAACACATCACCCAGACATACATGATTCAAAACATTTAGCATATTAATCATGAAAACACAACACATATATTGTGCTATCCAACAATGCACACACATGTATGTCACAAACCAATTGGTCCCATGCTATTTCTTAAACACGAATTTCCTGCATGCTTTTCTAGCGAATATTCATCGTCTAGGGACACACGCATCACAGCACAATACTAAATCATGCCGATATCTAAACATGCTACTACATCAAGCCACTATAGTCCTAGCATGATTTCTTAGCAATTTACTATCAAACAAGTGAGACCGCAGGGGCCACTCACCTTAATCCGAACTAAAACCTTCTAGGGTTTACCGAAACGGCACGCGAACAACAAAGCAATTCCGGAGATAATCCCACGAACGAGTTCCGCTGGACGACGAGGCCTGAGATCGGTACTGGAGCAGTCGGGTTCGCCGGAGGAGTCGCCGGAGGCGCCGGCGGCAAGCTACAGTGGCGGCGGCGGCGAAATCGGCGGCGTCCGTGGAGCTCAGGAGGCAGAGGAGGCGGTGATTTCTCGGCGGTAGCTAAACGGCGGGGCATCACCGGCCGACGAAGTAGAGCCGAGAGGAGACGTTCGAGATCCGACGCACTCGGCGGCGGTGAGGCTTCGACGGCGGCTCAGGCGACGTCAGGAATCAACGGCTGGATCGACGCGAGCAGCGGCGACCTCAAACGACGGCGCTCGGTTTCATTGGTATCACGTGTGCGCGAGCGATCGTGCGCGGAGAGGGGGAAAACCAGCCACGGGGAGGAGAGGGGTTGCTAGAGGCGGCGGCACGCACGCCGGCGGTGGACACGGACGCGGTCGGACGGCCGATGGCGGGTCGCGTCGCGCACGGAGAATCGCGAGGTATGGAGAACGCGCGGGCGGGTGAGAACCGACGAGTATAAGAGACCGAGGGCCGCCCGAGGGGCTGTCAGATATCACTTGTCAGTGACACGATCTTGAGCGTGTTATTAGCTCTCTGTTTATTGGCCAATTCAGTTTAGTACTCGCGATTCAAATTGAGTAGGCTCGAGACTGTAGGGAAAGATGATAGGGTCATGACGTGAGCATTTTCAGGTACTCCAGAAGGTCGAGGCAAAGATGGGTGGTCCACACATTTTTCTGAGACTTTCTTTTCGGCTCATCAAAATTTGATAGCTTCGGCGGCGAAATGTAGTATCTGCATATATCCTTATATCATCAATTCCACAAATACAATTTTTGCTTTATCAATGTCTAGTGCATTCGGTTTCTGATATTAAAACAGCTCAGTGTCTAATTATTGATTCCTCTTCAAATTGGAGTTTTCGAAGTGTTAATTATATCTAAGCTGAACTAATAAATCGGAGGTATCTAACTAAACTCGAAAACCTTATACTACATAAGAGGAAAAACAATTTCGACAATACTAGTGATAAGTATAGCCTCGCACACAAACAACACAGAATTTGTGACATCCTCTAAATAAAAACAGAACAATCAAAGAGATAGAATACGAACAACCAGTAGTCTAGCAAACGAAGGGCCTACTGCCTCAGGAATGTTGAATTAGAGATCAATGGGTACCGCTGGAAGTGAAGACTCACTATATATATAGTGAAGAAACCGGCTTAGAAGGAGGCTACTTATTATTTTCTCTAATGTAATATTCTCTCTCCGAGAGATAATTTCTTCCTTAATTTCTTAACAGAATTCCAATGCCTCCCTAGTTGTTATTATAATAACTGACATAACTCTGATTCCTCTCTATTCTATTATTATATCTGACTATAAGACTTATTATAGACTGAATATTATCTAATTTAAGTCATAGAAATGTCGTTATTATCTTCTAATTATACAAATTATTCAGTGTATATGAATTTATTTTGAAGTTCTAATATAAGAAGTGTGATTAAGATATTATTGACATGTTATTACTATAGATAGAAGTGTTTCAATGATATGTTAATCTGGGTAGCTTATTTCCAATTCTGAATCGTAAAGAATAAGGAGTGTGCTTCAAGACAGGTTCTCAATATTCTGATGCGTATATCTCATATGGCATAAATACGCTCACAGCTTCACCTAATTCACTGTATACTGCCCGTCATTTTGAAAACTTCTTGCACCTTATCTTGTCCCCGTTAGAGATTAGAATTGGAAAAAGCTAGCCCATCTTCCTCTCATTAGTAAAAGACTTATTCATCTTTCCACTTTAAGCATTAAAAATTTGTGAACTCCATTTTTACGATTAAATTTATTCATTTATATAATTAGTATAAAGCATGGATTTAATTGGTTATTTATTCGATGCCCATCAGTATTAATCATGTTGATCGTTTATAACGTAAGTAAAAATATAATCTGGAAAATATATATTAATTTAATTAAGTCATACATATAACTTACCATACAGCTTTTTAAGCTATCAATTATCAAATAATTATCTGTGATAACTATTGATAATAACAACAACTATTAGTATAATTACAGTTTAAAATTTTAGTAAAAAAATAAAAAAATAATTTATTTATAACAACGAAAATAGGGAGGACATTGAAATGGAAGATAGAATATCGGAGGGATCAAGGAAAAATGCCTCCTACCGGTTCCATATGTCGTGAGCCCTTCCAACTCAGGCGGGTCGGGTACATCCTAATACTGAGCTTTTATTCGGTCCTTTGATGTTCTTTTTGATCATTTTTTTGCTTATATAATTTCATTTATCTTGTATAAAGGTTGTTTTCCAGTAGTCTAAAACAAACCACATGATGAAAATTAACAGCGTTTAACAAACAAGAAGACATTTAAGGCAAAATTTGAAAGAAAAAACAAACTACATACCCAATATAATAGAAGTTCAGAAATGACCTATTTTCACCTTCTGGAGTACCTAATTTCACCTAACTTCTAAATCATTATTTGTATACTAATATTGATAACAACTAATAATAACTTTCACTATAATTACAGTCTGTGAAGCACGGATTCTTTCCTGAGGCTGTCAAATCCGAGTTCGATGCGAATCGGACGCGGATTCACATCGGATTCGTCTCGGATTCGCGTTGGATGTGGGTTGACCGCGTCCGGCGCATTGAGTAGCCAGACGCGGCCTAGTTACTAGTATAGGCAAAACATATCAAAGAATTTTAGCATCATGTAAATTTTGAGAAACTATGAAGGATATAAAAAGAGAGGTTAATTACTTGATACAAATTTCCATGTATTTCTACAGTTCTTTTTTTTTTTGTGCTGCGTGCGTTGCGCCGCCATCTAGCACCCTCTCCTGTGGCTGGTAATTTCCCCTCTCCCAGCGCAGTACACATACGTGCCTCGCCGACACGTGACCCCTCAACCGACAGCAGTGCCGTCGAAGTCCCATCTCATACAGTGATTATGCTAATGCATACATGAACAATTATAATTTATACAATTTGTTACATATACTATTTAAAAAAAAAAATTGTCGTATTCTTGCCATGTCATTACCATGCTTTTCCGAGAGCTGCCAAATCCCCGTGTCCGTGTCATGTCATGTCGCGTCCCCGAATCCGTGTCTGTGCTTCATAGATTACAATTTAAATTTTATTAAAAACAATAAAAGTATATTGTTATTATTATTATTATTTATAACAATGTAAGTAGGTAGGAAAGTTGTAAAGGAAGATAGAATATTGGAGGTGTTAAGGTTCCATGTGCAAGCTTCCTCAGCAGTACATCGTAATTCTAAGCTTTTATTTGCTCCTTTGATGTTCTTTTTCAACATTTTTTGGCTCATAAAATTTCACTTATCTGTGTATATGTTTAGTTTTCCACTATTGGCAAATAGAGGCTACAACAAACTACATGATGAAGATTAACAGCGTTACAAACAAGACATTTAAGGCAAAAATTTGAAAGTAGAAAAAAACTATATACCCAATATAATAAAAGTTCAGAAATGACCTATTTCACCTTCTTGCGGGATCATCGGAGTAGCTCTTCAAGCCATTAGAATCTTAAATTGTACTCATCGGCCTTCTTTAAATCTGGCTTTAGTCGAAGATATACTCACAGTTTATTAATTCCGTTCTAGCATCATAAAATCAACTAGAACAAATAAATTCATTTTTAGGCATTAAACAATGAAATAAAATGAACAACAAATGCATAAGTATGTATCCAATGATAATAAAAGAATGAAACTCATCTAGTAAGCATTAGAATATCAAATAGAGAAGAAATTTATTAGAGTTGAATCCATAATCATTACCTTCCAGCAGCAGAAACGGAACGCTTGTATTCCGACCGTCCAACCAGCTTACCGAAGTTCAACTAGAAGTGCTTGAGGAAGTGCTGCACATGACCAAACAATCCTCACAATTGGAAGAGGAATTAAACAAACACAAAATCATGAAACTAACAAATCAGAAAATTGCAATGGCTAAAGTCTTGGATGTCCTTGTCCTTTGTCTTCTAGAATAGATGATGAAGTTGTTTTCCTCTATACTTTTGCTACACCAACACAAAATCTAGCAAGAGATACAAATTATTCAAAGAACACAAAAACAGAATGAATGGTGGATAAGGTTTTTCTTTGTCGAGCCGACCCGAGTTTTGTAAAGCTCAGATCCGGGAACGTGCCGACTTGCCGATGTTTTCGTGCCGACCGTAGCGATACACATTTATTTGTTATCTTTTATAACAAAAATAAAAACTCTAAATTAATTTTTAAAAAATAAAATACAAGATTTTTTTTTGTACGTGTCGTACCAACAACTACCGGAACAGGCACGTGCCGCCCGGCAATGGTTGTGCCGACTGGCACCTAAAACTATGACGTGGACGAATTATTTCATATTTGTTGGATGAGAATCGAATATTCCTGCCCAAAACCGAATGCAAGCTGCTAGAGGTTCGAAGGAATAGCGAGCGTGCGGATGAGGAGACGACGCGGACCGCGGAAATTGAATGCTACGAAGAACAGCGATAGGAAACGGAGGCGATACTTCCTGGGAAAAAAAATAACCAAGCAAAAGTATTAAAGTAAATAATAATTTTCAAAGGAGTTACATCTAGAATCTTGATCATCACAGTGCTTGGAAGAATGATGAGGACCATCAATGCTGTGAGATAAGGTAGACTAGATAGAAACTGTTCAACCTGCATCCAGACAAGATTCACAAACTGTTAAATATTGCTGCTGGATAAGGTAAGACAAGATAGAATTAACAGCAGCTGAGTCTAAAGGGCAGAAGCACGGCCGCCCTAAAAGAACATACTCATTACAATCAATTGCAAAGGAAAATTTCTGTCGTTTGGCAATTTTCCATGTTTCTTTGCCAGACCATCTCCTTAGGCTTCTCAGCCTTCTTGACTGGACTGGAGTAGTCTAAGATCAAACATATCAACTTTGAAGAATGATATTTTGTCAAAGTTACCACCAAGTTCAAAATCATCTCTTTGAGAATAATAGCAGAATTAGTAAGCGATAAACACAGTTACAGAGCATACATGATCATGACAGGAAGATGCAAGAGGATGCAAATCTACCTTTATATGAACCAAATGATACAATACTCACATTTTATCAAAGTTAACGTTTTTTTCTTCCTTCTTTGAGGGACATGATCCATATCAAAAAAATTGATTATCTCCAAATCTAGGATTAGCTGATTTCCAGGAAGTAAGAAAACCACTTCCAAAATCTTCACCCTGTTCCAATATAAGGGGACAGTCAACCAATTCAGTGCCCATTCCTCTCAAGGATGATTAATATTTCAATCAGTTGCGATGAACGATAAGAAAATAATAAGTAAATGCATTAGCATCTGTAAGTAGCATTGCCAGAGTTGGAAGATGCAGATCAAACAAAAGAACATTGGGTAGTTCACTTACATATTGGGAATATTATGTCAAACATAACTCGGTTTATATACAAATTGTGTATCGGGTATCATGGAAGTTAAGTGTGAGATGCAAGGGCCTAGACTATACAATGTGGATGATCATTACGTCTGTGTTCGTTGCCTTAAATATATATCATAAGGAACATTTACTAATATTTGCATGAGCTTCAGAGTGACCAAAAGCTGAGGAAGCTTCATTTTGCAATTCTCCCATAACTTGTTGTCCGGTGGAGCCTATGCACTTCCCTAAAAAATAGATTGTCGAATCAAAAAAACAAAAAAAAAAAAAAAAAAAAAACCTAACGTAGGGGGAATAACGGCAACTTCAGATTATGACTTCTATATTTACAAACATTAGCTGACAGGCCATATCAGACTTAGGTTGAATATACATGGCAGTGCATATTGTTCAGTAAGTTCGTTCTAGCAGACAGTAAATCGTATTGGATGAAACAGATCCACTATTTTCCAATCTAATCGTCATGTTTAAGACGATAATCAAGACATCTGAAAATAAGTTTAGAGTCAGTGTTCAGAAGTTAGAACAAGAAGATCTTTTTTTATCTTGCGTTACCAATATCCAAAGTAGAAATCTGGTTTTTTAAAAGAAAATATCTTAAAGAAAGTAATGCCCCTATTCATCACAAACTGAATCTCAAAGGGGAAAGGGTATGAAAGAAAGAAATGTACTTAAGTTTCAGAGAATACTTGCAACAAAAAAGGGATGCACAAAGAACTTCTTAAATTATGAAATCTCCTCCTAGTGAACAACATTATTCATGTATTTGTTTTAGAAATAGTCAAACTTAGAGTCATAATCAAGTCAATAAATGAAAAGCTAACTTTTCAGTCTCAAACAGATGAAGCAAAAAAAGAAAAACCTATAGTTATTAGTGAACAAGCGCAAATATCATAGCACAATATCTACCAGACTCATAGCTGAGACCAAATTTAGAACAATAGAAAAATTGTGTATTTCAGACAACTACATAGAGCTCTTAAACTGTATCAAATGAATGCATTAGAACATTCAGAGAGACGTAAAGACAATCTGTGGTGACGGAAACAGGCTGCATCTGCTTTTTAATGCTTATTGGGATCCCAAATACAGATCACCCAAGGCAATCTCAAGAACCAAAAATAATACCAACAATAAGATGGATCATATAATCAATCTAAAATTGTTTGCCACTGAAGGACATCTCAGATCTAAGAACCAGTTAATGTCTGGTAATGTATCGAGCTGCTTTCAGCCTCATATTGACGCATACAGATATAGATTTCTCAATAAATCTCAAGAATCGAAAATGAAACACAATAGCAAGCTCAAATAAATAGGATAAGAAGCCTAAATCGGTGATATGTTGCAATGCAAATAAAATCAAGCTTTATTTGCTAGATTTCACAGACAAATATCAACAAAGAAATCATGGAAAACAAAATAAGGATATGGGAATAGTAATATCACACAAGAGAAGTGGTAGCATAGAGTGACGACAAGATAAAATTTAATTTGTCCTAAACTATATTTGCAGAAATACGCATCAAACTTGATTTACCTTGTATTAGGTTCAAAAGATTCAGAAATTGGATTTCCTTGCTGGACATTGGAGCTTCGGCTACAACTATATCAGCAAAGAAGTAGAGAACATCGAGTATCTCAACTGAAATACATGAAGAAGAGACAAGAACGGAGACGGGGGCTGCAGAGGAGCGAGAAGGTTCCAAGAAAGGGAGCCACAACGGTCTAATACTGGTCCTATTTATATAGCAACACTGCAACAACGGAATGTTTTTATTAATAAATTAATTTTTATTAAGATTATATTTTTTAAATCGTTTCTTAATATATTATGTATCTAAAATCCACTCGCCAGTCTAACCGGCAATCGGACACCAACGGAGCATCATGATTCACAAAATCCACTCGCCAGTCTTAAACAACATACTTTTGATCGACAACTTTTAGATTCATCTATGATATGGAATACAGCCAACTTAGATGGCCTAACCTCTTTGACGGTCCGAGTTCTTCTCAAATGAGATTGATATGACTTTCCATTGGATTACTTGCTTTGACCTTCATCAAGATAAAAAAAAACAGAGACACAAACGCCCTCTCTTCTGCTATACTGTTGAAAGATTATACATCAAGCGAGGTCAAACATGCAACGTAATTTTACCTAAAGACCTGAAGATTATCATTTAACAAACTACCTTAACAGGTTCAAAGCATCACATATATGATCAACAAATATACCCTAAAACTCCAGTTAATGGGGATATAACCATCGGATTTAAAGCTTTCTAATTCTCAAAGTCAATTCATGCTAGCAAAAAAACCAAAAAAAAGAAGGAAAAAAGTAGACGATGGTATATTGCTAGGTAAAGTTTCTTCTTTATTTTATTTAGTCTAGAAAAAGGGAGCAAGCCTACCGTCAACGCAAAGAGACCTAGAAGGACTCCAGAATTCCTTAGATTTCTAGCTGGCAGCAGAACTCTGAATAGCATTGATGTTCTAATTCTCGAGAAAATTTATGTCGCTTATTGACCGAATTATAAAGAAAGAAGGAAAGTGATGCAAAAGGATAATTTCTCATCCAACCTGGGATGGTTGAGTATCAACAGTGTGTTGTTGTTCTCCATTACATGGACCAACAATCCTTTAGCTTCTCGTGTCTTTTTTTCAACATGTTGCAAATCTGCAGTTATAATTTCATCAGTAACACCAGTATCTTTCTAGCAGACATAGAAAAGTTCAATGAAAACCCTATTTCTGACTCTTTTTTGCCAAAATAAAGTTATTCACCTTTAGCAAATTTAAATGCACAAGATTTTGCTTAAACATAAATAATTTGCAAAGAAGCATGGCCAATGTACATTTTAAATTTACAAGCAAGGGAAAACCATGAAGTTCACAATATTACTAGTATAGTTTTGATGCATATCAGGAGTAGAGCATACAAGAGTAATAGGATAGCTCAGGAAATATTGCACTAGCAGATTTAGTAAGCAAGCGAGATATCGAGATTAAACGATAAATTATGAGCTAAGACAATGAAAAGAAAATTCAAGCTTCTTGTCTATGTTCATAAACATTGCCACAAGAAGTACTTGCATAGCTTTTTGTTAGAAGTTCCTTCCTAAAGGGACAACCTTTTGAAGCAATCTCAAAGAATACTGGACAGGCAAAATAATGATTATAATAATGCAAATGAAAAATGACAATCCACTAACAATATAACAATTTGCAACTTCTAAGTAATGTCCTTAATGGAGATCTTTTCTTTCCAGCCTTTGGAGTTAAAATAGCATAGTATATAAACATGCTTTATAATGAAGTGAATCATATACGTTCCCTTCTTATATTATAAAAAACCAAGAATACAATAAGAAACGAAGAAAGATCAAATGACCTTTAATTATCCAAATTTTAGCTTGACCGAAATATAGATGGAGATGCCAGTTGTCACAAGCATTACAAACATGGTATAAAAAGTGAAAACCTTTTGACGAATCCTTGTATCTGCTTTAGAACTACATCATAGAAGAACATGAATTGCCAATATTTGTTTTTTATCTTGTCCCCTAATATCTCTCTAGGGACATCAGGTAGATTCTTGTACCCAACCTCTTCTTGGCAAACGAGGGACAATTTCTAGATATTCAACAAAGAGTTTCATACCATAATATCATGGTATTACAAAAAATTCCTACATAGGAAGGCAAGTAAGTCATTTTATCCATATCCCTTCTCCTTCCAAAAGTAATATTCAGAGTAGAACTTCAGCTTTGCTTAATGTCTGTGACATTTATATGAACCCTAAATGTTAAATCTGCCAGCTAGCTGTAAGACCCATTTAATATTGTGTCAGATAAGACATATGAGACAAATAGGCAAGGATCAATACGCAAAAAGAAGATTACAATCTTAATGATCTGTAAAAGTAAACTCGCAAAATTGAATTTTGTGTTTCCATCCATATAAGCATGTATATCTTGTGCTACATAATGACTTTTTATCTGAGGTCAAATACATAAACTTTGATTTTTATTCGTCTATGATTTAACATATTAGGATATGCTTTCATTGTTAAAGGAAACATTGTCTCCATGATATTTAGTTTGAATGTAAATATAACTGAATATTATAATCTTACGTAGATACCCTAAAAAAATTAGAAAAGAAAATAAATTAGAAAAGAAAATTCTAGGAGATACATTCAATTATTGCGCCCACGTACATTCTCATGAGTTTGAAGGTAAACGACATATAAATTGAGTTCCCATGTATTATAAGTTTATAGCACATATATAAATTCAGTATAATGAAGTCTATATCACATGAGATTCATGCCATAGTGATTTCCCTTAGTTGAGCAACCAAGTACAAATTAGATATAACAAAATCATCAAACAACATAAGCGTACATATTATATAGCATTTCATGTGTTCTCAACTTCGTAAATGATTCTACATGTGACAACACTTATGACCTAACTAGAAAGTACTGCTTTGTTAGATTAATTACTCACATTAGCAAGCTCCCGTGAACAAGCCTCAGCTTTTTCAACATTTCCAGCAACGCAACAATGCCTTTCAAGGCAAAGGAGAAACACAAATTAAATACTATAAAGTCTCTGCTCATAGCTGAAACTCATCTAGTAAGCACAAGAAAATCAATAAAAGAAGAAATTTATGAGAAATGCATCTATAATTATTACCTTTTCAAGGTGTCTTTCGACGAGGAAGGAGATGGCCACCATTACCTTTATAGTTCATCAGCAGCAGAAACCGCACTAAGAACTTGTGATATTCTGACCATCCGTCCAGCTTACTGAAGTTCATCTAGAAATACTTGTGGCACTACTCCACAAGATCAAACAATCTTCAGAATTGGAGGAGGAATTAAAAAAACAAAAAAAAAATCAGGAAACTGACAAATCAGAAAATTACGATGGCCTTTGCCTTTGTCTTGTAGAATAGATGGTGAAGTTGTTTTCTTCTACACTTTTGCTACACCAACAAAAAATCTAAGAGATACAAATTATGCCAATAACACAAACATAGAATGAAAGGTGTACAACTATGTCGTATTTGTTGGACGAGAATCAAATATACCTGCCCAAAATCGAGTGCAAGCTGCTGGAGCTCAGGCTAGGTGAGGCCAAGCAGCATATACGGTTCGAGCAAAGGCGATGTGTGGGTGAGGAGACGACAATGACGGCGGAAATTGAATGCTATGAAGAGCAGTGATAGGAACCATAGGCGACACTTCCTTAGAAAAAAATAACCAAACAAAAGTATTAAAGTAAAATAATAATTTTAATCAGTAACTTTCAAAAGAGTTGCAGCTAGAGTTTATCACCACTGATCAGGACCATCAGTGCCTTTGCTCAGCTTTTTTCCTTTCAACAAATCTGAATCTAGACTAAACCTGTCCAATCTGCATCCAGACAAGATTCACAAACTGTTAAGTATTGCTGCAGGATAAGGTAGACTAGATAGAATAGCATGGCTGCCCTCTGAAAGAAACTTCTCATTAAATCAAAGCGAAGGAAAATTTCTGTTGTTTATCTTCATTTTCCCTGTTTCTCTGCTGGAAATCTCCTTTTTGGCTTCTCAGCCTTCTTGACTAGAATGGAGTAGTCTATAGTTCAAACATATCAACTTCGAAGGATGATATTTTGTCAAAGTTACCACCAAGTTCAAAATCATCCCTGTGCGAATAATAGCAGAATTAGGAAGCGATAAACAGAGTTACAGAGCATACATGATCATGTATGGAAGCCGCTAAGGGACGCAAATACACCTATATATGAATCAAATGATCCAATACTCTCATTTTATCAAAGTTAAAGGTTTTTGACAGCTTTAGAACCCAAAAAAAATTACCAAGAATAAGAAACATTTTTTCAATCATAAGAAACAGATCGCTGAATCATTGCACATCTGACTTGGGAGGATCATATATGGCAGAACATACTGTTCTGTAAGTTTGCTCTAGAACAGTAAATTGTATAAAGAAACAGATCTACTATTTTCTAATCCAATCCTCATATTAAGATGATAATCTAAGACTTATGAAGTTGAAGTTTATTTAACAAGGTTTAAAGCCAGTGTTCAGAATGTTGGAACAAGAGATGATCTTTATTTCATCTTGCCTTACCAATATCCTATGCAAAAATCTGGTTTTTTAAACAGAATATCTTAAAGAAAGTAATGCCCCTAATCATCACAAAATGAACCCAGAGAGGAAGATAATGAAATTAGTAGGTAGAGAATGAAATTAGCAAATTTCAATATGCAACAAAAAAAGGTGCACAGAGAAAGTCTTAAATGAACCTTCTTAAATTGTGAATTTCCTCCTAATGAACAACATCAAATAAGTTATCAAGATAATTGAAAAACTAATTCATGTATTGGTTTTATAAATCTTGTCAAACTTAGAGTCATGAATCAGGTCAATAAATAGTGAATACATACTCTCAGGCAAGCAACATTCAGAGAGACCTAAAGATGATCTGAATGGTGACCTGAAATGGTGAATACATACTCTCCGGCAAGCAACATTCAGAGGGACGTAAGATAATCTGTGATGACGGAAACAGGCTGCTTCTCGAGATCCCAACTAGAGATCACCAAGACAATCTCAAGAATCAAAAATAATACCCACAATAACATGGGATCAGATAATCAACCTAAAATTGTTCGCCATTGAAGGACGTTTCAGAAGTAAAAACCAGTCAATGTCTGGTAATGTAGCCAGCTGCTTTCAGCCTCATATTGACGCACACAGATACAGATTTCTCAATAAATCTCAAGAATCGAAAAAGAAACAGAATAGTGAGCTCAAACAAATAGGATAAGAAGCGTAAATAGGTGATCTATAGCGATGCAAATGAAATCAAGCTTTATTTGCTTGATTTCGCAGAAGATATCAGCACAGAAATCACAGAAAAAAAAAACTAAGGATAAGTGAATAGTAAGCTCACACAAGAGAAGTGATAGCATAGAGTGACGATAGGGTCAAGCTTCATTTGCCCTAAACTATATTTGCAGACATACGCGTTTGTCTTCTAGCGATAAGATTCAAACTTGATTTACCATGTATTAGCTTCAAAAGATTCAGAAATCAGATTTCATCGCAAAAGATTGGAGCTCCAGCAACGATATATCAACAGAGAAGTAGAGAAGATCGAGTATCTCCACCGAAATACACGAAGAAGAGACAAGATCGAAGACGGGTGCTACAGAAGAGGGAGAAGTTTCTGAGAAATGGAACCAAAACGGTTAAATGCTGGCCCTCTTTATATGGCAACACTGCAACAACGGATGAGCAGGCTTAGTTTTGGGGGTAATTCAAATCATTTTTTGATTTTTTGAAAAATTAATTAAATTATTCTAATATATATGTATGTATTTTGTAAAAAAAATTGAATATCAAAAAACAAAAAGGTTGCTCTATTATATTTGTATTCAAAATTTTTAAAAATTTTAAATATATATTCTGAGACTCAAAAATTTTTATTACTTGTAAAATTTCGTAGCCCTAAAATAGCTATTTATAGATATTTTTTAGAAAAACTTTCAAAACAAAAATAGTAGTGTACATTAAAATTTTTTTTTTTGTATTTAGTTTTTAAAAAAATACTTATTTATAAATATTTTGGCTTGATTTAATAACTTTCAAAAATAGTAATTTATTTGGCAGAATGATACAAAAGTGGAGGGAATATACAATTTTTCCTTTAACTTTGCTACTTGGGGTTAATAATATTAACATATATCACTCTACATTTTGGACATTTTGGTACGTCTCAATCACGTATGAATTTTTATAAAATTGTGAAATTTGCAATATCCTTGTTCATTGCATTGAATTAATTAATATCATGAAAATTTGACAACAAATAATAGTAAAATATTTAAGATATTTACGAATTGTTATAGATTCCAAAATCATATACATGAATAGAAAAAAATAGAAGTCAAATACAAAATTTTATAAGATCAATTATAAATTAATCTTGATGTGGCAGATTGTTGTTGGAAAGATTATTTAGTATCATTCGATGGTTAAATATATTTAGCATGTATAATTTATTGTCTTAATATGCTTTATACTATCTCTTATGTATAGTGGATCTCTACCGTCATCCTTCTTATGGTTTTGAGGACTAAGATTTTTCTTCCTTTTAGGATTTTCACGTGCAATAGTTGTGTTTCACTATTACTATTTTTATCATTTTATTTTCCACATGGTATCAGAGGGGAATCTAAACCATTAGATGATGCACTGATTAATCTCTCCCTTAAAAAAAAGGAAATAGGGTTTTTTCAATTGGAATACTCGTCGCTACCGTCACCGTCATTTCTTATTGCTATTTATATGCTGCCACTATGTTGTGAAGTTGCTATTTACTGCTATTACACCACCTGAAGTTATTGAAGTCAACCTCGTTGCGTGAAGTAGTCGTCTGGTTCCGCTGCTGTTGGCCTATTGTGCTATTTCTGTAAGTTCGATTGCTTCTTACTATTAGGCTTGTTGTAGCTGCTTGCTGTTCTTGGGCTTCTTGTGACGCCCCGCACCCCGGGGGTCATGAAAAACAAACAGAGTGGATTTTTTTTCTTTTTTTTTGAATAAACTAAAAGACAA